>JASVER010000005.1:5159483-5294627 GCA_030449065.1 Oceanodroma leucorhoa | reverse complement strand
ATACCACATTCCCTTCGCTTGCAAGCCAGTGCAGGCTGGGGAGGATGTTTCAAAGGTATTTGCTACACAGCTGTCTGTAGCTGTCCAAGAACTGAAAGTGTGTAGAAAGTCTGGCTGAAATGTAAGCTACATGTGAACACTAAAATACATTCTAACAAAGTAAAAAATCATAACATCTCAGAAATATCAACTTTTTCACAATTTCCATAATACTGACATTATGCTACATGCCTAGAACTGTAATATACTAAGAGCTTTGATTGCAAATTTGCTGTCTGGAAAACCCAGGATAACTAAAGCCTGTAATTTATTTGACTGGTTTCTTTTTCAAAAATGATCAGCTCCACTTAGTAGCAGAAGTTTCACTGATGTCTTTAGAGATGCATGCTAATTTTCAAAACCTCATGCATAAATTTGCATGTGTCAGTGGTAGGTCTCAACTGCCAGTGTTTGAAAGACAATGACGTCAAACAGTTAGCTTTGCTGTGTGGAAAAGGATATTGGTCCAGTTCTTGCAGAACAGGTCTTTCCTCCGTGAAAGCACTAAGATTGCAATGATGTGATATCCCCAATGCCAGTATTTGTCCCAGTAGAAAAATTTTCAGAGGGCAGGCACTGTAATTTTTTGCATTGTGTGGGTCTTGGTAGAGTGGAGTTTAGGATTATTCTCACCACATATCTATTTCAGAAAAAAAGAAACATTCTGTAGCACAGCAAGACATGCTTATACCACTTGCACTAAATTGAAGATAAATGTGCCTTTTTTATGGTTCATCCGTAACTTCATTTTGTAGTTTGAATTCCTTTAGAAAATAAATTCTTGGGAATGGATTGAGCATCTGTGTTTGTACAGCAGCAAACATGAGGAAGAGCTAATTTTACTTGAGCTCTCTTGGCAGTAGTATACCTAACAAACATAGATAAGGTTCCACTGGTAGGGTAGCAAAAAAAAATGTAATATTATTGTGACAAGAAATGGTTGAATACTAGAAAATAAATAATGAGTTAGTATTTGGTCTGTATTAGTGATTTAAGTAGATCTGCAGCCTACTGTCAAAGCTTTTTCATTTGTTCCACAGCATGTCAGTAAAGGAGAGCTTTAAGCAGAGTTTTAGAAGAAAGTCATGAGGAGTCTGGGATGCTATCAGTAATATGTACACACAGCCTCTGCTTCTTCAGCCATGAGAGGTTGAATTGCTTCCTCTTACTTCAGTACTTTTTGGAAAATGGCAGACTCTGAGTTAGTAGGATACTATAGACTAGATGAAAGCGATGATTTTTATGTCATATTAAGAAATAAACCAACAGCCAAATAGTCAAAACACTGCTGGCATCCTTTGCAAGTTAGTCTTCTAAATCTTTTTATTTACCTCTAAAGGAGAACAGTTGTCCAGTTTCTCACTTGACTATTGTTAGAAAGCTGGTTAAAATAAAAATGGGCAAATCTCAATATTTTGCACTTTGATTTTGTTGGGTGACTATACTTGTAAATAAAGCCAAGCAGTTATTTTCTGTTCTTTAATGTAAATGCCACACAAAGTGTGAGCCATGCTTGTATCTTCAGTTAGATCCTTTTTATGTTAGTACTCTATCTAGTCTTATAGGACCCCTGAAGTACAATCAGTGTTGTGAGTAATTTGGAAACAGTTTTTAAATTTGGCCTTATAAGTAGGAAGTAGCAGACATTTGCTGGCTGATGTTCTTCATACAAAAACTGAATTTGCAAAGCTTGATTCTTAAAGGAAACATGATGGGCAGAGGTCAATCTCTATTTCCTTTGGGAATATATTTTCAATTCTACTCTTAGTTCCCAAACTTGTATTCAGATTGGTTTTTACAAGTTCCTTCAGAGTAGAATGGTCTTAACTTTCATCACGCTTATTGTTGACTGTTCTTAAAAGTGTATGTATGTGTAGTAAGAGTGTCAGATAAAATACTCATTTGACAATCACAAAGTCACTAACAGAGTAAATAATTTTCCTTCTTAATCAATGTTAAATATGGAAGTAAATTTTAGCATCTGGCAAAGTATCTCACTATATTTCCTGCTTAATACTCCTTAGTAGTTAATCAATAAGGTTTATTAAAGAAAAATGCAATAACATTCAATATGAATTTGAAGTTAATTGTTCTAATATTGTAAGTTATTCTCCTTTATGTAGTAACTACAGACTACCTTACTTAATATTCTTACATTAGAAGCAGTGAGTTCCAGAGCTGCAATTTGAATATATGTTATTATTCAATACATTAGGCTTTTATTCAGAGATAATGATGTAAATAAATTTAGTCTTGYCTCCTTATTTAATATTTAACATTGAAATGTCTCCGTTAATAGTAGAAAACTTTGTATTTCTTACAGGCTTAACATCATACTAGTCATAGGCATGAAAATCCAACATTAATAGGACCTAATTATTTTTTATATATATACTTACAGGGCAAAAAGTATTCCAACTGCCCTAAGGCAGATGGAATCCTCAATTCAATGTGTGAGAATTTAAGTCTTCATGGTAATTTTGACACTGGTATGTCAATTTCATAAATAAGCTATTTTAGAAATAAGATATTTCATAAGTAAGGGATGTAAATGCTTAGAAAAAAGTGTTGAACTTATTTAAAATGATTAATTTATGCTAATTCTTGAAAAAAATACTGTATTGAAACAGCAACATAAATTTTTAAAAAGGTTTTTCTACAGTTTGTGAAAGTAAAGGCTCACTTTGGGGGGAAAAGGGGTATTTTGGTATTTGGTATTTCTAATTACTCTTAAAAAATAAGCATTTAGTAATGACAAAACAATACTGCAGATATAGGAAAAATAAATTTAATTCAGCTTAGTGGTCAGGCTCCTTATGGAGAAGGATTGACGGACTGATATATCTAATATCTAAAAATTATTTATTTTATATTGTGACTATGCATTCATTACTGATAAGCACCTTAAACAATTTTGGCAATGCGATTTTTAACCTGTTTGAATTGCCTGCCATTGCACTAAAATTCAAGATGGAAGAATGGATGGAACGCTGCTGGCCTCACATAATGACAATGTTTGCTTTCTTGATACAACAGTTTTGAACTGTTAATTCTCCCTATATAAACAGATGAGAATATGCTCTTTCCTCCTAATAGTTTTATATGGAGGATTAAGTAGAAAAGAAGAAAAAAAGAATACACGTTTTTGGGCTGTTCTGCTTCAGACTGTAGACACTGTGTATGAAGCACATAAGCATCTGATGGCCATTGAAAGTCAGAATGTAAAAAAGGCAAAGGTGAATATTGATCTTATATCAAATATTTTGTCAGTTAATATTTCATTTGACAATTCTATTTCAGAAGAATTTTCAGCCAATTCATACAACTAAAATGCATAATTCCTGCTGATACTTTATCACATGACTGATTTCTTAGACAGACCAGCTAGTCCCACATTGATGTGTTGTCATAARTCTTTTGCTTTGGGAGCAGGGAATTACAGAAACTTCAGTTCCAGCGTGTAAGGAATGAGAAATAAGTCTTGTCATTTTCTCAGCTGCAGGGAGATCAAACTCAGAACATCAAAATTGTGAGGGTCAAAGATAAACACCAAATAGGGATTAACTATCAGAACTGTGAATTTTTGTACACATATGCTTTAGGGCCTTATGAAGGAAGGCCACTGACACAAAAAAATGGTTTAGGTATTATGTTACCTTGTCCGTGCCAACTCTCATACTACAATACACTAGTCTCAAGAAGGCTAAACATTCTCTTCCCCTTCCCCACACCCTGTCCCCCCCCACACCCCCCCCCCAATATTTTAATCTCCTTCTTACTAGTCATCATGTAGGACTTCAGCAGTCCTCCCAAAATTTATACTGCAGCCATCTGGGACAACATTGTTCCAAATAACAGTTGCTAAAATATCACCAGCTACTACTAGATGCAAGGATTACTCTCCTGTTTACACTTATAATACCCCTGATATTTGCACTTGGACAGTTTCTGAAGAATTTTATTTGGTTCACATAGTGAAAGTTTCTTTTTTTTTTACCAGTAGTGATAACAATACAACTGTACAGCAAATGAGTATCACAATAAATTTAGTATCAATTTTAACAAAGATCTGTCTTTTTAATGGTGGTGTGAGGGGAACAGTGCATTTGGTGCAGTTCTGGTATAAAACTAGACTTCAGCAAAAGGTGCATTTGCTGCTCTTTTGATATATGAGCTTTGCAGGAAGATGCTACTGCCAGAGTGTAAATAAAACTCAAGTAAAATATACTATTTGCAATTCCAGTAAGCATTCCTCACTTCTCAGTATCTTCCCATTTGTACCCCAAGAGTGTGTTTTGGTTTTCTTCCTCTTCCTAACAAAAAAAAAAAAAAAAAAAAAGTAGCTCTTTGTGACCGCTGTCCTGCTTTTCAGTATTCTGTGGAAGCACTTTCTTTTTAGCATCTGGAAATCATGGTAATGAAATTCTACAATATTTTTAAATTTCTTCTGGGAACATGTAATATGAGATGACAAGTGCTGCATGTTTATTAATTAAGTCATAGCTGGTTACATCCTACTTCTCAATCTGCAGCAGGATGATTTATATATAGGTAAAATTGGACTTTAAGGAGGAATTTGAAAGAAGAGAGTATAGTAGCATAGTGAAGTGATTAAGGAGGGATTGCTTTGCATTAAGGCACAATGGGAAAAAAGTAGAGATGATTGTGCTGATAGAGGTTGAAGGGAGGCCATATGATGAAAAGAAGAAAGGAATAAGCAATAGAACTTGAAAGACCTTTGGAGGGGTTCAGAAGTTTGAAATTTATATGGAAATAGAGGAAGACAATATTAGAGTTAAAAGAATGAAAGATATTAATATTTGGTCTTTCAGACAAGGCCTTGATGGAAATTTTAGGAGTTTCTTTAGCAATAAAATGTGTGTTTTAAGGTAGAGTGTTTTTAAATGGCTTCCAAATCTTCACATTTTAGTCTCACAAGAAGAAAAAATAAAAATCTTTTATGGTGTTGATATAATGATATAAAGTTCAATAATTTTGAACTTAAAAACCCCAACCAAAACACAAGTAATCTGAACAGGGTAGTACTAGATTGACATTTGCAGGTTAGTGTTGGTAATGAAAACATTAGAGAATTTGTACACARAAAGTTATTAGAAGCATAAATTCAGATTATCTTTTTAAAATAGTGAACGTATAACTTAAACACATTATTTCCCTCAAGAAGAACAGCAGCCATGATACGCTCATGGCTACTATGGTACTATTGTAATATTACTATGGTAATATTGTAACTGTGGGCAGTTTCTATTTTGAAGTTATGCATAGGTGAGGGAAAGAAGCAGAGCAGTTTGGCTTTATCTTAAAGCTATGAGAGAGAGGAAAGATTCTCTTAGTTGGAAAAGGAAAGTATATCACTTCACATTCATGGAAAAGAGTTCTCACAGTTGACCCGTTGGCCTAGTTTCTCTAGGAAGGAAGCTGGTACTATGTACCCTTGCCTAGCAAGGTGATGTAGCCAGTGTGGGAGGCTCCACAGTGTAGTGGCACCCTCTACTACTGGTGAATCAGCTTAGCTTTCTTTATGTAATTCATCAAAGCCTGCCACCCCCTGATTTCCCACCAAATCTTCTCTTACTCAATTAAGCTATATGCAATAGTAAGCAGCTGGCCTAATTTTGAACCAACTTAAAAGACTTTAGAAAACAACCATGGGAAGAGCTTGGGGTGTCTCTTTGCAGCTCTCAAGTGAGGACACATTTGGCCGTAGCTAAGAACATAGGCTTGCATATTTTTATACAGGAGTAGATCCTGAGCTTCTGGTGTCATGGTTTTGACTGGTATATCAGGGGGTAGATGAGGAGACACGTACTCATCCCTATGCTTGGATGGCACAGAGCTCTGATCCTTGCCTCTCCAGAAGAAAGCCAATACATACATCCTGTTGTGTTCTACTTCCATCTGCCAAATTGTTTGCTCCCCATCTCTTTTAACCTTCTATTACACATCTCACTTTAAACAACCCTCGACCTTCAAAAGATCATCTGCTCTGATATAGTGCAAGTTACTAATAGTACCTTGAATGCTTTGGGACTTTTTAGAGCATCTACCCTTCCTTACAAAGTACAGGAGAATTAACATTTACTTATTAGAGAGGTAGAAGGACATTTGTTCCAGAGGGAGGCATACTCTTGATCTTACTTGAGAGAGCAATTGTGGGTTACCTAACTAACTGTGAAGTCATTTAATGGAGGATTGCATTCCCTGTTAGTGAATAGCAATAGACGAGCTAAAGTTACCTTAACCTTTCCAGTAAATTAATCCTTGACTTTTACCAGTTAAATACCATATTGCGTCCTCATGTCATATGTACAAAGTGATTTATAGTCAGCAACTTCTTGCTCTTTCCTGGCCTGCTTGTTCTGTGACCTCTATGGTGAAGATTATATTTCCAACTACATTTTTCTGCATAATATATTTACCATGTTCATGGCGCAACTTGGAGGCTGGATCTGGTCTCTGGGATACTTACATTTGATATGCTCCCTTTTCAACAGAGGAGGCGGGGAACAACTGAGCAGAAGGTGCTATTGTCACTCGGAGCAGACAAATGCTTCCGTGCCCTACTCGAGTACAATGTTAAACAGGTCAGGTAGCTGCAGTAGAAGAAAGGGGATGCAGTAGCTGCTACTGGGCACAGTAAGCTCAAATTCAACCTCTCTGGCTGTTGGATTAATCCATTGTGAAAAAACTTAATTGAGCAGATGTCCATGAACAGATTTTTATTTTTACTGATAAAGATAATGGTAAAATCAATAACATTTTGAATTCTGCATATGGCACAAAAAAACTTACAAACTTTTAAGGGCTGGTGTTTTTCATAAAAGTTATATACCAATAAAGAGCATGTACTTGAACTTATGGGGGTAGTAGGTTGCTAAGTCATTGTAAATAGTAACTCAATATGCATAACTGAGGGTGAAAGTAAATGTCTAAAATTGCCTTGAGAAAGGGACCATTGACTACTGGTCACTGTGTTGTTCATAAAGGTATTCAATTATATTATTGAATGTTGTATTATTGATTTTTAAACTGAGTAGCTTAAATGCTTCCCACTTAACATGGTTTGCCTTTGTTTGTGACTTGTTGATAAACCACTCCTATGTAGAAAAGGAACTTACATTTCTAGCTGAATGACACAAATACGGTGATTTAATTTGTCATTAAATAGTCTGAGTATGTTATATATATAAAATGYTTCTCCTATTTGTTGTGATGCTTCAATATAGCAGTACAGTTGTCCTCAGAGACTTTCCCAGCCTTCTAATTTCTTACTGAGAGGTTGACCGTTACTTCTGATCAACATACACTTTTATCATTATAAATAAGCATAACTATGCTTTCCGCCCTGCCTTTCCTCTTAATAGTAGGTTGCAGTTCCTTATAAACACCTGCAGATTCTCTTTGTGGTTCTCACGCTATTCAAAAGCATCTTATTGCCATGTTACTTAACTAGATGGCCGAACTAGATCGAAACGAAACAGTATCTTGTTTTCCAAGTGTTCATAATTAGCTTAAGTTCTACTCCTCTGAGCCATAAAATTTTTCTTCTATTTAGTCTAGACTATATTTGCTACATAATACTTTTCTTTTGCTGGAAAATTCATAGTCCTAGTAGAGTATTAAGGAACACACTACCCACCAATGTTGTAGAAATGAGTAGCATTTGCTTGTAAATGCATATATTGCCCTTGATTTTAGGATAATATAATGCTTCTAAAATTATAGACATAAGTAACTTCAAAATCTGGAAAATCAATGACCAAGGCTCTGATCCTGCAAAGATATATATGTACATATTTGTTGTCATGCACTGTGAGTAAACCCATTGGTTTTATACCAATTATTCACGTAAGCAAAAAGGAAGCACATACAGAGTCTTTAAGATTAAGACCTAACAATRCCATGGAGTAATTTGCATGTAGCCGTCAGGTTTTTGGCAGGAAATCTGTGACAGGATATGATGATGCAATTTCATAGGGTCTGAGAGGAGACTGGAAGGAAGGCTGAATGGAGTTTCTTTATCAGCTGGGGTTTTTTTGTTTGTTTTGCATGGTATTACAGTAAATTAATATGCTTTGAGGTCTCCTATGGCTGTCTGCAGGTTCCAAGAAATTATTATTCTTTTCTTGGCTGTTTTAATTTTTAAGGGGGTTTGTTTGTGTTTCTCCTTTTAATTACTGTAATTTAGATTCACTCTTGGGCAGGGTATACTGAACCTTCTAGTGCTATTGAAATACTTTGCTAGTGTGTCTTGTTCACATGCTTAAGCCAAGCTGATCATCAAATTTGCTGTGCAGATGGAATTTTCCCCAAGGTAGGCTACTAGTGACCTTCCTTTTACCTTTTCTCTGCATCATGGTCATGGTCTGCTTTCTAAGATTATCTGGGAGTTTAATTTCATTAAATTCTTGCTGCTAGTGCAAGGACTAACACTGGTGTTATCCTTCTCGCTGTCCTCTTGTAACGAACTATTGGTGAGACTTTTGGTCTTTTACTGCAGGTCTGAAGCAGCATGTTGGTTAGTTGCCTGGTTTTTGTGGGATAGAGTGGAGAAGATATTTGAGAAATCCTTCTGAGCTGAGGGCCTATTACAAGGCTTTCTGTCATTACAGGGTTCTGGACTTTGACAATGTCCAGTGTGAACACAGAAAATGGGCATTTGTTTCCGAGATTTTTGCCATATAAACTGTGCTGTTTAAAATCTTAAAGGGAAAAAAGGTACTATTGTCAGCTGTATGTAGAGTTTGCAGGAATATCGTCTATCATACCTTATAACCATTCTATCATACAGATAAAATTAATCAAAAAACGTGCTTATCACTCTGACTATCCTAAGAGTTTAGTAACACATGTATACTACAACCACACCCATGGCATGTGGCACAAGGGCCAGAAAATAAAAAGTAAATTTATTTCAGCTGTTCAACAGCATATGGGGGCTACCATTTCTCAAAGATGTCATCTTTCAAAATTATTCTAGATTTATGAACATTGCCCACTACTGAAAACACTGGAGTAATTATAACCTAGCAGTGAGTAGGTCTTTTAGGTCAGCTGTGTTGGTTCAGAAAAGATATTCCCTTCCCCCCCCCCCCCCCATCTGGTACAGTCATTAAATATTTAAGACACAGAGGAACCTGTTATGGACATTTGAGGTCTTTTATCGGCTTTATGGATGTGTTTGCATATGGGGGACTTTTGCTGTTAATATTTTCTTCATTTTGATCTGTTACACATGCCCATACCATCTGTATTGCCTGTCCTTCCAGCAGATATCCTTCCATTATTACCTTCTAGAAGATGAAAACATGTACTTTATTGCATATTTATTGACAGCCTTAACTTCTAAAATCCAGTTCAGGCACCTCTGCCTTTCTTGAATGTGATAGGAATATTCAGATTTCAAGACTTTAAAGTACCTGTAGCTAGCTGTGGGTGTGTCTTGTGAATATTATACACAACCAAAGAGCTGAAATATACTGTTCTTTCCTGATAGAAGAGTACAGTTATGTCCACACCCAGGGAATTACCTTCTAACGCACAGTTATTCCTACTTGTCTGTCTTGATTTATTTCTCATATTGTTTTACTTTTATTATTATCTTTTAATGCAGGCTCAACTAGATTTGATGTAACTGCTGCAGTTGCTAGATCTTGTGATATCCTCTGGGATCTCATTTTCCTCTTTTGGTTGTTCTTGCCCTCATAATTCCTGATCTCTTTTTGAATGCGTACAAACTCTGTACCTCAAACTGAAAAGATGGACTGTCTACTACTAAAAATCTGAAAGTACTGCCACTCAGGAATCGCTGGTCTGTAATCATTCCTCCAATCTAATATCCTGACAAGGCGATAGACTTCAATGTTGCTACAGAACATGGTTGTTTTATTTCTGAAGTGATAATTTTACTAGGCTTTTTGTAGTCCTTCAGGGACAATGAATTACACAATGGCCCAGATGAACAAGCAATATAACAGTAGCAGTCATTAAACTAAATTATTGCAGTCATCCTTACTGTCCTTAATCTGTTACCTTTTTTTTTTTTCCATAACAACCTCAGTGTGATAAACTGTATAATTTAAAATCTTCCCTACGGAAATATGATGAGGAATAACTTGACTAASGCTAGTAGTGGGTAATAATGCTGCAGAGTTTTTTCAGGTAGGCATGGTCATAAATTCTGTAATAAATTAAGCTAGTAAGTACTAAAATATAGAATATTTGTATGGAATGAATGTAATTAAACAAATTTGCTCTTTGTAAGTGGGAAAGCATGTTAGAAACCTCCATAGCAATTTGTTCACTATTGTCAGAATATGAAAAAACTTTCTATATTTTTTCATTTTAATGACGTTATGTAAAAAGAGGGCAATTATTTGCATTTGATTTATGCAATTGCTTTGACTGKTTTTTTTTATTCTTTGTCCATTATGACTCATTTTATGAAATTGTTTGTTTTTCCTTTGTTAAGAAAAATTAAGGAAACAGTAGCCTCTTTTCTAAATGTCATTATGGTTGTTGGGATAGAATAGCAGTTGCTCTGTCAGTGTCACAGTGTTTATTTTAAACTCTGAATTAATTTTCTTGGTTGCTAGGCAATTCTACTTCATAGTTTTAATGGAAATGACTAATTCAGGGTGCTCTCATTTCAGAATATGCAATTGTTTGCTTTAAAACTGAAACTAGATTTCTCTATGACATAATGCTTAACAGATACTCGTGTCAGTGTAAAATTTTATGGCTGTAGCTAATAAAATATCCACATTTCTGTTATCCAGTCCTATATTTCTTGTACATTCCAACAAAGCCATTGTAAATCTAAGGTATTCAATAGAGGCACAATTGGACTTTTATGTATATGTAGAGGATGAATATCTGCTCTTATGTCTCACATTTTAGGAATCTTTAAAGGCAGCTTACGGAGCTGATTATGTAGTATGTATTTGAAGCTGGTATCAGTTAAGTCTTTTTACATCCTCAATGGCAATGGTGTAATAAGAGCTACATATCTCAGTTACTCAGTTTGCAGATGTTTTCAGCGGGTCTTGCTTATTAGCAGTGCAGGGAACTTCAAAAGTAGGTATGAATATTCAAAGTAGTAATAACCATATTATTAAAGAAAACCTCTTAACAGTCTGTAGTTCCGGAGYTGTTTTTCATACTGGAAAAAATATAATCCCGTGGGACAGTTTCTTTAAACTTTAAAATACTATTTTCTGCTATTTCAATACTACTCTTAAGGAGAAATATAAAGGAAAAAGAACTTTAAATAAAACTTCATAGGTTCCTCAGTATCAGAGTAGTGCAGAAGCATAGGCCTTGTTTATTTTGTTGCTATTCGCTATGCTTTCATTTCTTCTGAGCTATCAACTAGTGAAATACTGTCTTTTGGCTTATCTCCATTCCATTCTTATGTTTCCATGCTGGTGAATTGCACGGCTTGGAAATGAATGAAATCCACACTGCTTCTCTGTAGAAGGAGGAAAGCATCCTGTGGGCCAGAATGCCAATGACGTACTCTAGTAGGCCCTGTGCTCCTGACATTGGTTCGAGGTTTATCAGCTCAGTTTCTCTAGCCCAAAGCATCATTCTGCATGCTTAATTGCTCTTTATTTTCCTTCTCCCTAGTTTATAGTAAACTTGTCTTCCTGATAGTGGCCACCTTTTTTGTACAGTTAGTGCACTGAGGACCACAGCTGGTTTATCTGAATAATTTGTTGCCATCAAAAAGCTAAATTATAAGTCTAATTTTGTCCAGTTCAAAGACGTAATATGTTATCAAGACAGAGAAGACTGGGAATGCTATATATTTTAATGATTTTGTATTAAGTATCCAATCTTTGCAGTACCTTTTAATGCAACTAGCCTCTGGCAATATCTTCCAAATTATGGCTGATGTTGGTGTTAGATGAACAACAATRCTGTGCTATTTTGGAGCTTTCTAATTGGATTTGAGAGAAAACAAACTTCAAAAATCAGACAATTATAAGTATTTTCAAGACCTTTTCAAAAGGATATAGGAAAAAAAAAAAAAGATAGATCATTCAGTTATATTCCTCACAGAACAATGTGCTTTTATTCAGTTGTTTGTTATATGTGAGCTAATAAGGTGGGTAGATGATAGCCAGAATGGTTGCAACTGTAATGATAATGTACAATTAAAGTAAGAAGTTGAGTCATTTGTGTTCAATATATACTTGGGAGACCTTCTCACTTCTTGTAAATGAGAGGTGGAATATGCAGCGAAAATTCATAAGATGATATTCATGTTAGTGAGCTCTCTCAGCTCATCTGTTTTAACACTTAAAGAAAGCAGTACTGAGATGGTAGTTTTCAGTTTGTGAAACTGGGTTATGAAACTCCTCCAACAGAAGCATAAAAATGTTAATATGGGTGAAAGCGAACCTGTGGGGTATATGAAATAAATTTCTTAATGAACATACGCCATACTCCTGGTTCTATGAAGCAGAACACTTGTATAAACTGGTTGTAAAAACAACTGCTTTATTGTAATAATATTACCAAGTACCAACAATTGCCTTTCAACAAATAGGGTAAAAACAGCAAAACAAATATCACATCAAAGACCTCCCCAAGGTAGTTCCAGTAGTGTGCAGCTTCAGTAGGTACAAATGTTGGACCTTTGTCCAATATATGAATATTCAGTAAGAGTACACAGTTAAAAAAAAGAAATGTGTCACAGCAATAATTTCCATCATGCTTAGTAATTCCGAGGAATGAAATTGTTGTGAAATAGTGAAGGTATAAAAAGTTATATTATTGGATTAAAAAGTAAGATCTTCTTTCAGCCAGTAATTTATAAATTACTGTTTTAGAGATAACGTTTTGTGAAAATTATTAGGATATCATTTAAGATTCTGGATTGAGATATGAAAGATCTGAAGCTGTATCTGAACTGAATCTGTATAATTTATATCTTTCAATTTGACCTACAGAAATTACTACAAAATTCTTTGTGCCCTTGAAAAATCTTACTGTAACTCACMATGTCTTCGTTTCCCATCTGTGAAAAGCCACATAGGACATACATAAGCTTTCATTTCTTCCACCCATTCTATGACTTGTTTATTGCTTTAGTAGCTCATAGTCTTTATATTTCTACAATGGGAATCTCAGCTGAGGCCTCTAGGTACTAAAGCAAGATGAAGTATGCCTGGGAATACTTACTGATTTGTAAATAAATAAATAAATTAATTAATTGCAGGCATTAAATGTTCTTTGCTATTAAAGGTGGAATACAGGGTAATTGAAGTGTCTTGTCTGTCCCAGTTCAGTTTCTAACCAAATATTTTATTTAAATGAGCAAAACTAAAGGAGTTGCAATCATTATGCATATGGCATATGTGTTGTTAAAATGAAGAGTGATAGACCTTTGATTTTTAGCAGTGACATAATCTAAGGCAGAATGCTATGATATACATATGGTGGATGTCTGTGCAGTATGCCAAAGGAAGGAACAGTTCAGAAAGTTGTTAACTTCAGCCCCTTCAAAAGAACTGGATTTCTTAGTGATAATAGATGTGTGATATGAAAAGTTGAGGACAGATAGGATTCTACTAGAGATCAGTATCTCTTTTTACTCATTTTACAGAAGTGATAC
This sequence comes from Oceanodroma leucorhoa, assembly GCA_030449065.1. Taxonomy (NCBI): domain Eukaryota; kingdom Metazoa; phylum Chordata; class Aves; order Procellariiformes; genus Oceanodroma; species Oceanodroma leucorhoa. Next base: position 5,280,946 of record JASVER010000005.1, on the reverse strand, counting down.
CCGACAGTGACAAATTGGCCTGTGTTTGCTTGCTTGTTTGTTTAAAAAAAAATAAGCACCACACAACTGCTCACTCACTCCCYCCTGGTGGGGTGGGGGAGAGAATTGGAAGGGTAGAAGTGAGAAAACTCGTGGGTTGAGATAAAGACAGTTTAATAGGTAAAGCAAAAGCTGCGCACGCAAGTAAGGCAAATCAAGGAATTCATTCACTCCTTCCCCTCGGCAGGCAGGTGTTCAGCCATCYCCAGGAAAGCAGGGCTCCATCACGCGTAACGGTTACTTGGGAAGACAAACRCCATCACYCCGAACGTCCTCCCTTCCTTCTTCTTCCCCCAGCCTTATACGTTTGTGGAGAAGAATCGTGGAGTCGGGAGTTATAGCCTGTGCGCTGAGCATGCTGTGGGAATGGAATTTAACTAGCAGATATGCACGCACACCTGAGATAAGACCTGAACATGTTGGTCCAGCTTGTTGTTCTGTAAGGGAGCCGAAAACATCAAGAGAATCGTGTGATTGGCTAAATCTAAGGCTGAGAACAAACGTGTGGATCGTTGCCAAGGGAAAGAGAGACTGTTTTTCTCAGTTTATAAGGAATATGAATTGGGTGATGACTGGGGGAGACAGCGGGACCACCCCACTATGGTTAAGGATATATACTCCTGTGTCGTAACAATAAACGATTCTGTGCATGCATATGTGAGGGTCCATGCATTCATACACCACATACGTTGAGCATGACATCATATGGTATGGAATACCCCGTTGGCCAGTTGGGTCAGCTGTCCTGGCTGTGCCCTCTCCCAGCTTCTTGTGCACCTGGCAGAGCATGGGAAGCTGAAAAGTCCTTAACTAGTGTAAGTACTACTTAGCAACAACTAAAACATCAGTGTATTATCAACATTATTCTCATACTAAATCCAAAACACAGCACTATACCAGCTACTACAAGGAAAATTAACTCTGCCCCAGCCGAAACCATGACACTTGTCTGTCCCAGTTCAGTTTCTAACCAAATATTTTATTTAAATGAGCAAAACTAAAGGAGTTGCAGTCATTATGCATATGGCATATGTGTTGTTAAAATGAAGAATGATTTTATAGAAGTGATACCCGACAGTGACAAATTGGCCTGTGTTTGCTTGCTTGTTTGTTTTAAAAAAAAAAAAAAAAAAGAAAAAGTGTTTTCTTCAGATGAATGGCTATTTTTCTTTAGGAAGGCGACTGCAACATTTTCAGCTAGTGCAATTATGAAAAAGTTTGTTCTGTCTTTGGCAGAAGAAAACATGGACTTTGTATTAACAGCACATGATGAAATATAACCACAAATACAAAGAAAATTTCAGGCTGAAGTATGGAAGGAGATTAGCAGACTTAATTCTTAATAGAAATATACTCAAAAGACTATTTCTTAAATGCATCTGCTTTCTTTAAATACATTTGTTGTACTGCCCATGCAAAGAGAGACTCTGACTCTCTTCCCCAGTGGTGCATGGGATGTGGTCCCATCACACCACAGTGCATCCAGTCTCTACCCAGAACTATAAGCACCACCACCAACTGATTTATCTTAGTGGAAAGAGTACACTGTGTGGATCTCTGCACTGTTATAGCAAGATTTATTTTCACTACTTAAGCTATGTTGTTCAAATGTTGGTTATAGATCTTTCTTTAACACTGCTGTCTGCTAACAAGATGTATGCTTAGATTAATTGTTGAAATAGGCAGCCCTCTGCACGCCCCTCACTTTGTTGCAAGTTTGAAGTCCCCTTATAACAGCAGCTCCTGAAATCATGTGATATGAACAAAATCTCAGCAGTTGCTTTACAAAAGCAAATTTCTGGCCTTCATGACTTCAAAGAAAAAGTTATTCTTAAAATTACATAGATAACATTCTATCARTAGGATACGGGTTATATGGAGGCTCTGACAGTGCTGATGACACTTTCAGCATGCATATGCCCTATCCTCATTTTCACTTGCATGCTTCTAAATAGCTTGAAATGTTGAGGTTTTTTTCTTTTTCTGTGGTAAATAAGAGTAGCCCTCAGGCTTTGGTATTTTAGTTTTAGGGTCAAAGCACATGATGGACCTAGCTTTTGCCACTAACGTGCTGAGAAACAATGAAGAGCAGTTCTGCCCTCATTGGGGTCTGACTGCAGACAACAAATGTCAACATTAGAATCCCTGAAAGCAATGTCAAACTACTGTAAGTTTCCCTAGATATAAAAATAAGAAGGAAGGATTTATTACAAATTAAACAGATGTAGTGTAAGATATAAAGGTCTCTGAAGTTAGGCTGTCTAGTATGTGGGTTGAGGAAACACCCACCTCGCTACCAGCTCCTTTCAGGTAGTTGTAGAAAGCGGTAAGGTCTCCCCTCAGCCTCCTCTTCTCCAGACTAAACAATCCCAGTTCCCTCAGCTGCTCCTCATAAGACTGCTGTTCCTGGGAGACAGATATATTGCTGGAAGAGGCAGTAAATATACGGCAGATTGGTTTAGTCATGAAAAAGCTTTTCTGAGTCCTGAGTAGAGGTAGGTGAAGTAGTAGTAAAAGGTGATCAGAAGATGAATCTAACATGTAAGCTTGCAATCTTGGGCTATAGTACATGGTGGGTTGTACTAGCTGTGCAATAACTATTGTACTTTCTGAATATAACTATACTGTAGTTGCCAGAAAAGCAGTGTGTGTAACATTTTGCAGAACAGTTTGGTTTTCTCAGTTCTGTGGAACAAACTGAGACCTATAAATGATCATAAACAGAGCTTCAAGAAAATATTTTGAGGAAAAAATGCATTTTGTAGAATATCTGCCTTTGTTGTGAAGCAAGCATTAGGCCATCATATTTCAGAGTCATGATATAAAACAGACCAATAAGGCTTCCTGTTCTACCAGCATGGGTAGAGCACAGTTGTATTTTGGTATTTCTCACTAAGTGAAACTAGGAGAGAGGAAAATGGAAAGTAATTGCAGCTTTCTCATGCTCCACTGTTCAGCAAAGCCAAGTAGATCTAGGGGTAAACTAGTCTGGAAGAAATAAATTATTACCATTATTCATTACCACTGGAGAACAAAAGAACAGGAAAAGAGTGAAGAGGACTTTCATCATGAGGGAATTTTGAGCAGCTATGCAGTACATTAGGTGGCCGCTGCCTGGACTTGTATGGCATGTCTGCTTATGTTTTCAGAATTTCCAAGGACTAAGTAATAGGGATTAAATGAAAATATTAGTTTTAATGTCATAAATGTATGAAACATCTTGAAAACATGAAGTGAATGCATTCTGAAGGCTCAGGAACCAGAAAACGAGTGGAAGAATACAAAGAAGAATACACCTTTAAAAAAAAAACCCACAACGAACAAAGAACACTAAAAAAACCAAAACAGCTCCCCCCCCCAGCTTGTTTTAAGTGGCATATGGGGGCCTGATTTTCCTATCTTTACAGTTTATGGCAATTAGTGTACTCTTATGCAGTTAATTATTTTACGATAGCAAGGCTTGTGACCCCACTGCAGCTGCTGCTTGTTCCTTTAGCTGTTCCTTTCACTCGAGTCATGGACTTTCTGGCTCCTAAACCAGGTAATAACAGGGCTAGTCAGAAGATGTAGTTGGAGGCTCTGCGTCTAGGTATGTTGTAAAATGCAGTGAGTGGACAGAGACTGAGTGTATAACATTAGGTGATTACGTCAGTTCAATGAAGACCTGTGCTTGCAGCAGCTGGATGATGAAGTACATCTGATGGGTCAGAGACTGTCAGGGCTGTATGGTGTTACATGGAGTGGGAGGGTGGGTAACTGCTGGAGTTGCCAGTGGCTGGAAAATGAGGTAACTAGATGGATTAGTGTAGAAAGGGAGTTGTTAGGACAGGAGGGTCTCCATCTTTTATTCTGTGGCTAGGGGATGTGATATGATGTCTACATGATACTTTACTCCTGCTATTTGCTATCGAAGCAAGAAGAAAACCAGAATCACTTTTCAGCTAGAAGGCATTTCTGTAGGAGTTACGCTGGGTCTGTGCAAAGCTGTGTTGGGGCAGCATTGGCACTGAGACTTTAGCCAGAGAGGAAGCCTTGAGGACTTTCGCATTTCCCCCAGGCAACAACAGAAGAGAGACAGAAAATGCTGTGTCTGCTTCTAGCTGAAGAGTTCCCATGAACTCTTAGCCCTGTATCACTAGCTACCTTGCAGTGCTGTGTAGGATGTGCACGTTAATGTTTATAAAAACATTGCTTTGCTTTGGGCAGTAACTCTTAAGTATAGTCCAGTGCTAAAGCTGTTTTTTGCTGATATTTGCCAAAAGCTGAGTGCAGCATGTGCAATCAATCATAAAATGTTCCTCTAGTACGAAAGAGTAAATGATTTCATATTTACTGCTCTCAGTCTTTGGCTTTGGGAATGCAGCATGGTGTCAGGAAGTGTTTGTTACAATTGAAAGTATTTTGCTGCTGTTTCTCATGGAGATAGGAGGCATTGGACTGGGATCTGCTGGGAGTTTTCCCTAAGCTGCTAACTAGGAAGAGAGGCCAGACTTATGTAGGGGAGGGGAGACCTACCTAACAGTGAAAGCAGACAGTAGAGTCTGATTTTTCCCTTCCAGATGTGGTGTGAGAAGTGGAGAGAAAGCTGAAGTAGTACTTTCTTCCCTTCTAAAGTGCTTCTGTGGACATTGATACTAAATGGTATTTGGAAAGCTCCACTTCCATGGAGGCAAAAATTATGAAATCATTTTCTCACAATGATTCTTGTTTAAGGATGTGTTGAGGAGAAACCTAGGCACCTTTTAGTCACTGGCAGATGCAAAGCAGCTGATCCAGGGGCGTGAAAGACTGGAAGCTTTGTATGTCCTGCAATCAAGAACAGCAGACTGGGCTGTGCAAATTCTTACAGAGTTGCCAAGAATTGGAAATCATGGTGAGCATTTTGTAAACCAGCAGATACTCCCTCTTCACCAAAGCACCATAGGCTTTGCACATGATGCAGTCAGTTCAGGATAATTCTTCCGATGTCCTATTTCGCAGAGATGCGAGAGAAGCTGTGCTGTGCCCCAGCTGACATGGACTGGACTCCTGACAGCATTTGTTCCACAGACACAGCAAATCTCTGCTGTGTGTGTGTGCGCCACAGATTTCATGGACCAAGTCTAAGGGAATTTTTAGGAATGCTTCAAAGAGCACATCTCTGAGATTACGCTTATCTCATTGCCATTTTCAAGTCCCTCCTATAAAGCCTAAAAGAGATCCTAAAGTTGTTCAAAGAAAAGCTTGCTAGATTTCCCACCCCTGAGGGAAATTTAATCTATTTTTCCTTTAACTTTACTCTTTGGAATAGTGGGAGGGTTTTTGGCTGTAACTTTAAAGTTTTCAGCCTAGAGGGACACAATGCATACCAATTTCATCCTTAATAATTGATTTTGAAAACTTTGTAAATAAAAACAGTGGTTTACTTTGGAAAATATTGGCATAATGATGGAAGTCCCTACGTCTAAGAGAAGTTGAGTGTAAGGAAGAGGGGAAAAGAGTGGAAAGAGCAAACCAATACAGGTGTGTATCTATATTACTGGTGTGTAATATCTGTGAAGAATGAGAGATTATGGGTTTGATAAAATATGTATTGTGTGAAGTATTAATAACATGGTTTTATAATATTCTGATATTTTGAACAGCAAATATAGAGATGAATTTGCTGTGTAGGGAACAAGGCAAGATTATAAACAAAGATAATCCTCCTGGGAGACAGAAAGGAGAGCCCCTATGTTGCTTTTGCATGGCGTAGTAGCATGGGCCTAGGGAGCACTCTGAGGACATGACAGATTTGGGATTTAATTTGGGGAAAAAAGACAAAGCTAGAAGAGCCCAGAGGAAGTGCCAAGGGCTCAGTAGTGTGGGATATAAAGAATGTGCATGGCAAAGGTGGCTGGAAGTGAAAGGGTTGTGTGTGGTTCACCATCTATATAAGCTAGCCGAACTATTAGACAATACTGCAGGGATATTATGTATAATCTAGAATTGCAATTTTTACCACTTATTGATGCTGAATTTTCTAGAATAAAGTTTTCACCTTTAAATTTGCGTGGTATCAGTGATCTCAGGCAAGCATAAGGAACATTTTCATTCCCTCCCTGTCCCCACGACAATAAGTTTAAAAAAGAAAAGTGTATGTTATATGGACACTATGGGTGTCTGCAAGCCACATCAGGTTTGGAAACATCAGTTTCAAGATATGAAGTGATACCCACTCTTAGGTGTTAATCAGAAAGGTATTTCTGCTGGAGGCAGGTAGTGGAGAAACAGCCTCAGAATTTTGGTAATATCAAATTGCTGCAGTATGGATTCTTATAGCCAGGCAACTAATACACATATACAAACTATTAGGAGTAAATATATAAATAAACCCCCAGTGGTTTAAAAAATAGCCAGTTCTACAGATACTGCAGAAGGCTGCAACTATTTTTTTGCTCCTTGCATGGTTCCTCAGATAATTCCATTTGGTAACTTGTGACACAGGCCTTTAAAAAAAATTGTTGACTTTCATTTAAAGTGACAGGGTAATATTGCTAAGAAACTAAAGAATGTAGGTAAATATATATTAAATATATGGTTTTGCATTTGGTAATATGCCATTATGTATATTTAGTTCTCTTGATAGTTGCCAGTCTCTTCAAGCAAATTATTTATATTGGAATAATCTATTTGCAGAGAATGGAAAGAACAGAAGCAAACTGGGAAACAAAGCGGGGGGGAAGCTTTTTGAGCATGCCTGTGATAATTTATTTGGGAAGGGACAGAACATCATGGGAAACCTGTAACTAACCTGCACATAGTTCATTTTTAAATATAAATCCATGATGTAACTGTCTTGCAGAAATCACTGGGATTTTTTGATGATTTGCTCCTACGATGGCCATCTGTACAAATATATTCTAAAGTAACCGTTACGCACTTACAGCTTGGAAGAATGTTTTTGTGTTTTAATTCTGCCCAGTTCTAGCCAAGAATGCAATATACAAAAGATATTTAATTCTCATTACTCTTACAGCAATATTGACTTAGGTTTGTGAACATAGTTAAAAAAATAAATACACAAATAATGAATGCAGAGTATTATGGTAGCCATTTCTCCTTTAAAGCAACAAATACATTGGAGGATTAAAACATATTACAGCTAACTCTGTTTATAGTGTTCTGGCCTTTCAAACTGACTAAGATTTTGTTCCAGACATCTTTGTAGTTCAGTCTCTGGGATTTAATCTCTGTAATGTGTTACACTCGCTATTGTCCCAGTGAATTTGTTGACAGACAGTAATTGGGTCACTGCATTGAAACGCCTGATGTAAGCCCCGAGTTCTCCCTGCTCGTTGGCAAGGCAACCACAGTGGTCCAGGAAACATGCGCAGAGCGGGCTCCCACCCTGCCGCTCTCAAATGGTGTCACTGGAGGGCAGGGAGGAAAAATTGCTTGGATGCTGAAACAGGCAGCAGATTCTTCCCTATTTTTTTTAATGTGTGTGGGGCGGGGGATAGAAATGCAAACTTGCAAATAAAATGAAGCAATGCACAGCAATTGACACTATATATTATGGCTTTGTTCTTAAGTCTTTGGATATTATATTAGTTTGGGGAGATTGAATACATTATGCATCAGTTGGATCTAGTTGTTCTGATGTATGACAGAAGAAAGATAAATATTTCATAACTGCTTTAGATCTTGCTCTGATTTGCCATTCTTTTACCCCCTCCTCCACACCTCCCGATAGGGAAGCAACTGATAAAGTGCTGTATTCCATGAATCTATAAATAAGCAAAATTCCACATGTGCTGGCATTCTTATGTATGGTACTAGCTGACACTCTTCATTGACTGCTTTTTTTTGTTTGGGGTGGTTTTTTTTGGAGGCTTAGTGTTAGGGAGGTGCTAGTGAAGGAGAGAGAACTGCCCTCACTTAAAGGCACAAAAAGGGGGGATAAAATCCATAGACCGTCAGTTTCATTGTCCATCATGTATTCTTAATTTTTATATTTCCTTAGGTTGTTTAAAACAAGCAGTTTGGAGGTAGTTTCATCTAGAAACATATCAAATGCTGATGAGGGAAAGAAAGAGAAGTTTAGATTTTCCAAGCTAAACAAACTACAAATTCTTCTGCTTTTTGTTCAATGTGATCTAGATTGTGACAAATTACTCAATGATGGAAGAAGAAAATTAATGTAATTTCTTGTGCAATCACTGAATTTCTCAAGATTCTTTTATTTCATTTCAAGAGGTCTCATTTTAATGGACATTTTTTTTTTCATAGAGGAAATCACCTCCTCATTGGCTTAAAAACCTTTTGCAAACCTAGAATTTCTAAATGATGAGAAAATAAGTAACTGAAACTAAATTAGTCTTGATAGTTTAAACTTTCGTAGTGTGGATGAAGGTGTTAGAATAGCACAGGATACTATTCTATACTATAGTATGGTAGTAGTAATTAGTGCTAACAATAATATAGTAATAGCAATATTAGTAATATCAACAATAGTAATAAGTAGTAATTATAATATGATATAGTAATACTGTAGTATGTTCTCAAGAAGGCATGATGTAGATGCATCCTCTGTAGATATCTTGAAAATTTAATTTACTTCAATATATGCAGGTGTTGGAATGGTATTTCAAAATAAAGCTGAAGTGACTCATACAGCTGGGATTAAAGTCTCATCTTCAGTGTTTAGAGTGGTATATTCTTGCTATCCTTACAGACAGCAACTAAAACTCAGGTTAAGTAAAAACCACCTGGGCAAAGCCAGCTTTATTTACAGTCCCCACAAAATGGACTCTACATTTCTGCATAATTAATAACAATGAAATTTAAAAGCAAGTGGAGCTATGTATGATTTTTACTCAAGTGAAACAAACTTGGAGTCTATGCCTGCACAAAAATTTCAAACAAGGAAAGAGAAAATCCTTTGTGTCTTATTGAAAAGGAATTCTGCTCTGTCCCATCAACATATCTAAGAGTGTGGGGAAGTCATATCTTTAAGTATCATACACTTAAACATATTTAAGTAATGTGAAATTAKTTGGAGGCTTCAAACATATAATTGATAAAATGCTTCTGTTTCCATTCTTTAAAATTACAGGTTTGTCATTATTCTCAGAATCTCTTGAACCAATTTTGTTCTGATTTAAACAGGTAGAAATTTAAGGGAATTGCTTTTATATTGCATAGTGCAGATGCTTATCTCTCCATAAGTTAGGAATCTTCACTTGCAAGTAAAGAAGATGGGAATTACCAGAGTTGTTCCTGACTGTTTTAGTAGCTTTTCTCAAATGGGTAGAAGTTTCCAAACTTCCACAAAAGTGATATAAATTGCTAGCACTTTTAATTTATTTGCTTGAGTTCAATAGTTATTAGCATTTATATTGTTACTGTAAGTTAAATATTTTGATTTAGCCAGAAAAATCTTGAGTAAAAAGAACTGCCATTTTGTCTTGATCTTTACTATAGGTTACTTTAAACCAGGCATCCAACATTCAAAAGACATCAGCGATAATGAAATTCATAGCAGTTTCTAAGAAGTAGTCCATGCACAGAGGAAACTTGAATTTGAACATCCACGAGTTCATAGTAACAATTGTTGATCTAATTAACTGATTTCTACAGTTGATGCTGAATCCTCAATGTTAATACTTTGAAAATACTTTGTAAGAGAAGGGCTGTGAAGGGAAAAGGAAGGAAATTTTTGATTGCATGGAGATTAAAATCTTTCCCCTGACCAAGTCAAGACACCAATGGAAGTCTTGCATCTGGATGAAACTAAGCTTTGTTAGTGACACTGCTTCCATGGACTACGTGTTTGTTTGCTTCAGTCGAGTAGCTGATGACTGGAAGAGAAATGATTAGACTATTATCATGATGGGCATCACTAAAAACATCTATTTTTGTAAAATAGAAGCATTGTGCAGAGCTGAGGGGCATGTCATGTTCTGTAGCTATGAAGTTTTTTAAAAAGAAATTAATTCAGGTAGGAACTCCCACAATTAGTTTTCTCATGACAGCAGCCACAGAGCTGGTTACAGTAGCAGCAGCCAGCTCTGTTTTGCCATTCATGCTAACATAGGGAGCCAGGCTTCCCTGTGTCTTTCACATAAGTCTCAGCTATTCCAAAAAACCTAAGAACACCAGTGTCATAATGCTGCACATCTGGACCTGACATATCATGTATCTCTTGTCACCTTCACAACTCGTATGCTTCCCGTCCCCATCAACTGATCAATAGCAATTACTTCTGCTGATGAGTTAACTCAGATTGCATGGTAAACACTTCACACTTCATGTTTTGGGCCTGCAGATATTTCTGAAGTAGCAGCAAAAATACGATTTGGAAACCCTGTTATTCATAAACAAAAATTTGAACTACTTGGGGATCTCAGAAGGGTTTTAAAAATAATTCTAAGTATATGCACTTATAAACAGTGGCACACTGGACAAATAAGAAGTAGGTAAGCTCCAAKTCAAAGTAGCTGAAAATTGAAGGTGGGCAAGTTAATTATAAAAATGATTAAATTTTTAAACTGAGGCTAGATGAACACTGAGTCATGACCTGGTGCAATGCCACATTATGCTCTATATATATTTTAGGCAAAAGGGGAAAAAATGTGGACCTAACAAGTCCTGGTTCTCCCACTATTCTTTGTAGGTTATCTTTGTCTTCTCTCCTTTTCTCACAAATCATCCTTGTCTGACTTGATTCTTGCCTTGCATAGTTTAAATAAACCAAGCTTTGAATAGAAGAATTAAAAAATTAGTTGAGTATTGTACTACTACTAATGAAAAAGGGAGAAGGACAGGAGATTTTGATTTTTTAAAAAAATGTCATTACAGTTTCTAAAGTAGTTAAATTGGCTGTTTTAACCTGTCACCTTTATTGCCTAATTATTGCCTAGGCAATTAAATGTATCTTTTTAATAAGAAAGGAAAGTACACCCAACCATACATAAGCATTTTTAAAGGCCAGCATACATATATTAGCTAGTCTATTTGTTGTTCTTGGTCAAAAGAGCAAAGAAAATTTTCCTTTTCATTCATTTTGGGTTCGAGTTTGGAGAAACTCCATGACTTTTGAAAGCATTACTTTTTTCCTGAATAAGTGGGGAGTAATCTTGTGTAAAAACTTCTTCAGCTTTTCACTACTATTTTTATAAAAGGATTGTCTCTTTCTTTCTATAAGGAAGTTTTCTTTTCAGTTTCCTGTAGTTTTTTTCATTAATACTTTCTCACTGCTTGTTTCTCTTCTGAGCAAAATAGCTAGACATACTGCTATTCAATTTAACCCAAGTATTCCTGTGATTCTAACTCTTTTGTCCTTGTGGCTAAGGGCTTGGTGCTGCTTTGATGGAAATGAATGATAAAACTGCACAGACGTCACTGCAATATAGTCAAATCTTAAATTGTCTGCCTCTGCAGTGCTGTAAACTTCTTCAGGTCCAGGAATAAATACATCATATTTCATAGGAACATGTTAAATAATGTGAGGGACAGAGCTGCAAAAAAGCCAGGGACAGTAAATAAAATCTGCCACATCTTCAGTCATTTGCAGGAGGTACTCGGATTTCTAGAGGCTGTACTTAAGGAGTTTATTTTCAAGTGAATGCACAAGACAGTGGAGGACATATGGCACAGTCTTAAATCTCACAGCTTCTCCTGTTTTTATTTCCTGTTTGTAGCACTATAACTTTCAATATGTCCAAAATGAACTTTTGATTGTCAGAAGACTTGGGAATTAGATTTTGTTCACCTCCAGTGATGTCCTTTCCTCCTTTAGACAGCATATTTGGAGATAGCTAGTACCTGTAGCAAGGCGTATCTTAAATACTCACTGGATATCTGTTTTAACAGATGGACTGCAGTGAGCAAACACGAAGCTGGTGCCAACTCCCAATCAGCAAAGTGTGTCAGGGATAAGGATATCTTTAAGAGGTTAAGGAAAAACAACTTTCTCCCACACCAAAAATGCTCAGGTCCCCAAAACAAATAAGCCTAAAAATCCTACCACTTTGATTTTTTGACAAGTGATTTACTGCATAGTTAAATAAGATGATATATTAGTTTTCCAGAAAAAGCAGAAATGCATTCTAATATTGAAATTATTTTGATTAAATATTTTACCTATAAGTCAAGATGAAATGTGCGCTTTTTTCTCGGCCTGGCTGTCATGTCTTTTGAATAGCCTACTAGAAGTAAAAGGTAAAACAGATACTTAAAGTACTGTAAAGAGATGTGGGGAAGATCTTTCTTTTGCCTGAGATCCGGCAAGGCAGGACTTCTTACAGAGTCTTTTCCAATTATATTTTATTTGATTGGTGGTTTTGAAAGTGCCAGATATGACTTCCACCACATTCTTGGGGAAATAGCGCATAGCCTAATGATTTAAACATCACAGAGACTATTTACATTTTTCTGTATTTTAAGATCTTGCAGAGTTCATGGAATGCCACTAAAGCATCTCTCTCCACATTTCCTATTTGCATAGTAGACAGTGTTATTGTAACATATCCTGCTGTTGTCTTTTTTTTTAAAGTGTCTTTGGAAACTCTTTCAAAGATTTTTTTTTCTTTTTTTTTCCCCCTCTTTTTTTTTTTTTTTTTCTTATTTATCTTCTCTAGCAGGACAGAATAAAAGCTGAAGCCAAAAAATATGAAGGGAATGGGAGGAAAATCAGTTGTTCTTATTGTGATATCTTTCTGCCGTAGAAATGTTGGGACCTGACCATAATTTCGTCAGAGTTCATATGTAGAAAAAAGTATGAATGCATTTACTCTATTTCAACATGTATGCAGCCTTACACYGCAGATATGTTAGCTGTACATTGTGACATTTTCTGCCACAAGATATTCAACAATCCTCCTCAGGGGTTTGCATCAAGTGTTTACATCATGAACTTCCGAAGAGGCTTATTTTAAAGCATATCTATGTTTTAAAATAAATAAAAGCTAGCTCTACTCCTCACGAAAGCAAGTGTGGGAATACAAACTCTCTCATACCTACAAGAAGATCTAAAAGCTTCTCACCATGCTATTTGGTTTTGTGGGKTTTTTTTTGTGGTGTGTTTTCCCCCCCCCTTCCCCCTCCCCAAAATGTTCCTAGGCCCTAGTCCCCAGAGGGCCTCCCACAACTCAGCTTTGGATTTGAACTGGCAGGGAGGCTTCCTGAAGTCTGTGGCAGTAGTTCCATGTAGGCTATGGTGGACAGTAGCACTATATTTTCAGGTTCCCAGCCTGAATCTCTTGCAGTTGTCCCTATAAAAGGAGTGGAAGACTTGGGATCCATCCAAAAGGGAGTTAAAGTTTAGGTATGTGCATTTTAATCTGATCCTCACTAAACCTCATGAGGTTTTGCCTAATCCTGGTGGTTTCTAAAATCTGTATGTACTAAAACATCTAAGTTGCATTAGAGACATCCTGGAAGTGGAGCTGCCAGTAACGGGCTTAGTGGGTTTCACATCTTTGTGCAGTTCATCTACATGCAGAGTGTTGCTTTGCCTGTGTTCACTTGCAGGTTTCATCTTGCGAAGTGTGATCTGAAAATGCATCAGAGATGGAGAGTGCTAAGTTAATGGTTACAGCATGTGCTTGGGATCAGTTCCCTTCTCACCCACGTTTCCTGTGTCCCTGAGTATATTCTAACAATCAAGCTGTAGGTCAGGTTGAAATGGTTGCCATTCCATCTCTGCTGAAACTTGAATTTTATTGAAAATAATTACGGATTCAGTAGAATACAGAGAGGAAGAAAAAAGAAAGAGGAACAGTAAAGAGAGCATGATGATGAAGCCTAGTGTTTGCATGCATATTTTAAATAAGCTGTCACTGAATAAATTATTGAAATAAGAATTTGAAAGTTTGCTTATTGTGCTGGGCTATCACAGTTTCCTTTCTGACACATGTAATTCTTGCCCTTGCCCTAGGTAGGGTAACTGTGCATCTTAAAAAGGATTTTTGCTTTTGCAAAAGAGGTAAGATACCAAGGTCATTTTGGACTTGTACCTTAGTGTGTGCAAGTCTAGGTACCCAAACAAAAAAAAACCTTCAATCTTAATGTAGGAATAGTAACCACTATGTATCATAATAAAGATGTCCTGAATTTTTTTTTTTGAAAATGCAATATAATGAATGCAAAGTCCTCTAAAAGTACAGCTGATAGTCTCAGATGCCCAGCTTCTGTGGTTGTTGGTCCTTTAAAATCTTCAAAGAGTGTTTCAATTTAGCGCACACAATTGTTTTCAGTCTTTTCTATAGCATTAGGATACGTGGGACACTGAACTCAAATCTTAATGGGTACATTTTGCATATATTATTAAAGCACTTACGATCTATTAGGTTCTAGCCAAACATATTAAAAAAAAAATGGAGCCTCTTGCCTAAACAGCTTAAATCTTAAATGTTGTTGTAAATGAAATATGAAAGATGAAGTACGTAGCTGACACTTTCCCATGCAAATATTAGGTACTTTAAAATTTTATATATATTTTTCCTTTGAGATATTTGAAAGAAGAATAGAAGTAGTAGTTCATAGTAGTTAATGGAAGATATTTTAGGATGAATGTGCTGGGGGGAAAGCAAAGCTTATATGAGTGAGACATAGCAAATGAAACAGCGAAGAGCTTTGTTCTGATATCTTCCAAGTTTGTTTTATTTATATCTCATTAGTAAATGGAGTATTAATAAAAAAAGGCTTGAATAATTCTATGAAATGTGATAAAGTAACAAAGTTCTGTGAAGTTTAAATTGTTCTTGTCTGTTCTGTCATTGTCTAGCTAGTTTTTTATGTAAGTGCATACCAAATCACTTTTCAATACCTTTCCAGGGACTGGTATTAAATAGGACAGGGAGACTAGAAAAYAATGGCTTAGTTAACACCCATAATAACTCATACTGAGCTTAGAAAAGAAGGAAACCAACATGAAAAAGGGGGAATATCTTAAATGCCCTTTTTGTATTATTACAACTATACTTTTTAGTTTTCTGATGGAATAGGTATTTACCTATTTCATTCTAGTATAGTCCTCATCATCTGGGTTCATATGCTGTTTATTACTTTTCTGTGGTCAGAATTCATCTTCTGTCTGATTGAAGTACTTCAGCTACACTGATCCAAATAAATCATTATTTGAACCAGTAATTTTTAAAATATGCCCTGGCAGTGTCCAGAAACTAAGAAATAGTACTTTAATTAAACTGAAGATGCTTAGTTTTCCAGTAAAAATTATGTGATTAAGATGGCACAAAACAAATTTTTCCAAGTGTGGAATGACTTACTTAATGTGTTGAAGGCAAATATCTTAGCCTAACCCAGCAGGAACAATATTAAGTCATACTAGTGATCAGTTCTCAGTCTGCCTAACATTTAATTGTCTAATGTGAATCATAAATACATAGTATATGCTTGAATGGGATTGTGTCCCTTGTGTGRCTGCTGGTCTGTATGGCCAAAAACTGCATTTCCAAACAAGCTGTGCAAAAGCAATGTCTCATATGAAGCCGCATAATTAACAATAGTTGTGACTGATCTGTATTTCTGGATTTGTTATTTAACTTTTGTTGTTATCAATAATTGCATCTCTTTTTTATGCAATTCTTCATTGGTCTATGCTTCTCTCTTTGTTCTAGTGTTATCTGAATTTGCTGATGTGAGCATGCTACAAGAAACAATTGTCTGCAGTGGACTTTGATAGTTGGAAATAAAGACTTGGTTCTATGAACAGTCTGGGTGTCCTCTGTTATTTCTTATTTGCATCTTTGTAATCTTCACAAATTTTCTAATTGTATTGGTTTTGCATCATTAAGTCATCTTTGTAGTGTTTACAGTACAGCTCTAATATAAAAAATTACATTATAGAAATCTTGTGGTAATAAAAAGGAGACTTTAAATTACCTTTTACCCCTTCCAAAAACATGAATAAATAGTATGAATATATATATATATATACACATATGTATATATATATATGTATCTCCTTGGTTTACTTTGCTTCTTGTTTGTATGTATAATGCTGTTATTAGGAGGTTCTCTATGTAAATAGAATACAGCTCAATAAATCCTGCTGAAAAGCTGGCCTTTTAAGCAAACAAAAAACTACTAGCAACCATCAGAACTGGCTGAAGTGATATTATTATATATGTTATATTTATAGCTTATCTTATTACATCAAAATTTACAAGAATGAGATAAATACTGATTAGATAATTCAAAATAGTATTTGACTAGTTAGGCATACTTAGGTTTCAATTGCTTGAGCAGAAGTTATACTAATATATGACTGCTTTTCATAAACTGCTAAGCAATCTGTAACTTTAACCCCTTTACTGGTAGATTTGTTCATCCAGCTTTAGTAATGCAGTGGTGTTTTGCTTACTGTCCTATTTTGTTTATTGAGCAGAACTGCAAAAGCAAGGAAGTTTCTCAGGAACTTATCCAGCCCTTATGACAGTGGCTAGGGTTTTTTTTGTTCATTTGAAATGAATTTCTGAGTTTTGCTTTCTTGCCCTCAGTTCTTGAAGCATAGCACTGCTTTGGTACTCAGTTCAGAGTGCTTACTTACCTGTGTTAACTGATTGGAGAAGCTAATGCGGAAAAATATATTGCCCTTCACTTCCTGTAGAGTCCATCCCCTGTAGAGTCCATTCTTGCAGTCTTTTAACTGAATTAATCTATGCATCAAAGCATCAAAGTCTCAAACCTGTTCCTTAACCCTGTCTATTAGGCTGGTGAGATGCATGCCATGAGGGAGCCTTGATTTCTGTCTGTCTTTACTGACTTAAAAAAAGCCACCAGGCAAATAACCTTAATCTTTGCCACATTATGAAGCTGTGGACATAGACTTAAATCATTCTGAAGCAGGCTAATAGAGATATTGGTAACTGATTTTTTTGAAGAGTTTAGATAAAAATCTGTGGCTTAATGAAATCTTTTGCTTTTTATTTTTTCAAAATTGTGCAACAAAAATGTGGTAAAAGCCTAGAGCATTTTATTTCCATTTGTTTCTGGCTATGCAATAGCTATGCAAGGACAAAGCCAAGTCCATTAACTTTTAATTTGGCCTGTACAGTTGGAAATAGTAAAAACCGGTTTTCTAATCAAAAATACTTTAGCTTAAAGTGGTTGTCCCTCTGAAACCTGGACCTGGAGTTCTGTCTCAGACTGATTTATTCTTTAACTGTATTGATTTTTTTTAATTTTTTTTTTTTTTTTTTTTTAGTATTTGGTATTCAGTTCTTCTCATCGTTGTATATGATCCAATTTAATTTTCTGTAAATGTGCTTGCAGTACAGAGCTGTGATAGATGTATTGACATCTAAATTGACATCATTGCATGGTGATTGATAGATGTCATACTGACTTCCAGGTTTGAATTTTTTTTTCTAAGAAGTTTGGATTGTCTTTTTGACAACTGATACCTTTCTTGTCCTTACCAGTACAAAATTGCTGCATGTGATGGTGACGCTGCTGATTTGTACTTACAGACGAAGAATCAAATACAGTCCTTTAAGTTGCTTTTTCTGTTGATACAGTCTTCTCCATTAAGAGTATTCTATAACATACTTTTGTATCATGCCTGTACAATTGTTTAAACTATTAGTGATTCTTTCTAGGTTCAAAACAGCTCTAGTTTGGGGATCATGGGCATCAATTAATTTCCCGTAAAAAAAATGGCTAGTTAAATTTTACTGAAGTTTCTTAAGCCACATTTAATGTCAGCATACTCCTTCGTTCTGTAATATGAACATATATTTGTGGAGGATTTAGTCTCACTTTCATCTTGTTATTTTTGTACCTGAGATAGTTCTGTATTGAAATATCTCAAAATTTGCTATATCTAACTTATTCAGGACACTTAAAAATATTGATAACATAAGAAAATCATAGAGCTATATGAATAATCATGGCATAGAATACAGAACACGTTGCATTTCAACACAGTTCTAGTTTTTGGACAATTTCTAGAGTTTTACTTGTGTGTTTAATTCTATGAATAATTGAATTTGTTTATCTTGGTAACAGAGTTGTGCTGAATCAAATTGGCCAACAAAAGGAGGTGCCTTGGTTTTCTTCAGGAAGAGAGAAAATGACTTCATAGATTAACAATTAGGGCATTCGTTCCTTATGAGACATGCTTAAATTTCTAAGTGAATTTAACCCCAGGAAATGCATTTCATTTTTGAGCTCTAGTTTTTATCTTTCTTTTTGACCAATATTAATATTATTTGCTGAATCCAACACAAATTCACAAATACTTTTAGGCCTGAAAAAAATGGTTTTAAATGCACCAGTAATAAGTAAAAAATGTTTGCTTAGCATTTCTTGAGGTACATAGCTGCTGTAATGGCATGATGTGGTTAGTGACTCCTCTCTGTTCTCTCGTGATGGCTAGGGAGAACCTCTGAAGTCTCCAGTGCACTCAGGCAGTGAGTGCAGTGATCTGAAGCTCCTGCACACCCTTCTAGGCATCCCTCTTACCTGCACAATTACATTCCGCCATAGTTTTAAATGTGAAAGCTAAAGTAATCAGTCTAGGCAAGTAAGATTTGAAAAATCTCTCAGCCTTATTTGTGTTTAGTAATTTGCATATACTGAAGAAGAATATAGATCTCTCAACCTTGAGGTGTCAGCAAGCTACCTGACCAGAGTCGTATGTCAGACTATGGTAGCCTTGGCTGTACCATGCTCTGCCGCATGTAGCCAGTCATCTGCTTCCTGGGGCAGGTGGCACTCCTCTGCTTAGCAGGAGTGTCAAGCATTACGATCACAGAAAAGGAGAAATGTTTGTCCTACAAATCAGTTGGAGGAAATAATTTGATGATGAAGGCAAAGAATACACATATGCTGGATGTGAGGCAGAAGAGATTCAGAGGTGCAAAATAACGTTTATGAAAACATTGATGTTACAGGTACGTAACACTTCTTTCACAATTAACTTCTGTTTATCCACTATCTTCMTCCTAGAAATCTTCTAGGTAACACAGTGTTGTGAAACATTTGGTGATGAGCCTATCAGCATGCCCTTTTAATCACAATTAAACAGACATTCAATGTATGCATACTATTGTTAGGCATGTATTTCAGCTTCTGACTGGGAGACAGCCAGTCATTCAATCTATTGATCAAGTAATGGTGTTTTGTGGACATTGGTTGATCTCATAATCAAATCTTATTTTTACATGAGTTGTGGTTTAGTATATATGTAGTAGTTATTTATGGTAGACAGTGATGTACTTAYCACTTTCAAAATGCTTCATATTGAATTTGTAGGTATGTGGCTTTGCCCTTATTAAAAACTTCAGAAGTAACACAAAGCTGCTCAGTGTGTGCATGCTAAATTTGTTGATGTTTGAAATGCCTGGCATGATAAATTATTGAATACATTTATTTGGATTGACTTTTCAGGGCTTATTGGTAAAATGGAATACTTTTTACATGAAAGTGGCTTCACACTAGGAAGGTTTTGAAGGCATTCTGTGTATGCACAAAGTACTTGTGATATAATCCACTTAAATCCTGTCTATTTAATTTGAACTGTAAAGGCAAGTACTAGTCTCATCTCCTGCATTAGCATGTCTGGTATTCTATCTGCATTAGCATATGGTAAAGCTACTATTTTGCATATATTTCGGCTTCGTATGGGCAGCAGTTCATTCAAGACAAAACCAATTTGCATTTATGGCTTATTCTTTAAGAGCTACCTCTTCACTTTCTCTTCATGTCAATAGTCCTTACAGTGATACTTCTCACACCCATAAAGGTTACTTGTCTCTGTGAAAACTACCACTTGGTGCTATACAATTTCAGTCTTGGTTATTTAAGTTTGTTGTGTGCTTGGAAAGCTCTTTTAGACACATACAAGTTTTAAGTAACATTTTTGGTCAGCTGGGAGCTACTTAAAAATACAGTACTCACTGGCAGCTATTTACTAGAATCAGCTTTGATATGATTCTATGATTTTGTAAATATTATATTAGCAAAGCACAATTGTAACCTGATTGGATGGTGTGGCAATGGTAACCGAGTGATCAGAATAAAATGTATGGTAAAGTCCCCACCTCTAGCATGAATTTATCTGTATGTGGAAAACATAGGTCTAAATATATTGTGAGGGGGATAAAAGTCTACGTTTAACTTCCCAGATGAGAGCTATACATTTCAGTAACTAACTCAGCTGTGATTTCCATGTCATACTAGGACTTTAGATATTATAGTATATATAGCTCTTACCTAAATGTGAAAACACCAAATTGCAACTGAATAGTAGTACTCCTCTTCTAGTAGTACTCTTATAGTAGTACTACTCTGACATCCATTTCAGACATTTCCAGGGTGAAAAGCAATAAGAAGAATAGTTAATTCACACTTCACCCTTGAAGGAAAGTTTATCTGTAGTATAATAGAGCAGAAAATTTATTCAAGGACAGTTCTTTATTTTTTTTAAAGCCTATCCGTGTAATATTTCCAGCATCAGTATCTAAATAAATTATATACAAACTAAATTGAGGCATCGCAGAAATATTTTAACATCTGACTTTTTTTGGAACCAACCCAAACTTTAGTTTTCTGAACTGTGCTAATTAGTCCAAATAACGCTATCTATTTTTTTTCAGCACCATCTGGATTCACCTCCTTTGTGTTCCTAACTAGCTGAGTCACTGTGTGTATGGCAAGTGTCATGATAAATACCTAGTTTGTATGAGTTACATGAAAAAGACATGTGACATGATTTTCTCATTTCTTTTGCATATTAACTTGCACAGTATGGTGTAGTGAATTTAAAAACAAATAATCTTGCATTATATTACTTAAGACAGCTAAATATTTGGCCACAGAAAGTAAAAAACCTTTAGAGAATAAAAGGAGTATGTTCGTATTTTAGATAAAGACACATGAAAGCGCCGAGGTACACACAAGGATACCCAGATCTACATTTCTATTCCAACACCAACATATAACCTTAAAATATTTTTAATCTTTAGTCTTTTAAAACAAAGACTTAAATACACTTCTTGTTCCTTTCAAGGTTAGCTTTATATAATTTTAGGTTTGAATTTTGCAAGTGAATCTATTCAGTGCTTTATTGAAGCTTAAGTATCTCCTCTTGAATGAGAAACTTTATTCATTTTTATGTCTTATAAGTATGTAAGTTGTTCCTAAAATACACAATAATAGGTGATATGGAATTTTACTGCTTGGCAGGGTACCAGGAGGCAACACCATCTATGCCTCTCTTGGGATCCTGTTTAGGAAGTACAAATTGCAAAACTTGCTCATATTTTGGCCATCTTCAGAGAGGCCAGAGACAACCAGCTTCGTGATATCAACAAGTCAAAATTTGTTTTGACTGAAAACTATCATGTCTTCTGTAAGTGTTTCTTCTTAATTGAATTTGAAATGAAATTACTTCTGAATGATTAACTAACCTGGACATACAAACCTATGTGTATCTAAGCATTCATGCAAAAAGATACAACGCTCTGTGCTTGTGTCACTATTTCATGTGGGCAACCCCGGTTCATTACCATAAACACAAATTTCTGATGAAAGTTTCAACCTTGGCAAATAAACCCAGTTTTAGAAAATGCTTCAGAACCATCTGATAGTTATTAATGTATACTTTGTTTGATTGTGATTTTTTTTTTTTTTGGACTGACTCTAGTATGTTTTAGTGCATCTTTATTCATGTTTTATGTGAGGTGGATTTTTTTTGTTGTTTTTGTTTTGTTTTTTAGCTGAGCATCTTCATTTATTTGCCTTTGAATTTTGAATATGTTATGGTGTTGTCCATAATTATTTTTCTCCTTTGGTCAGAAGTTTTCTATCCTGTGGTTGTGGTGCAAAAGTGATTGTTAACAGGTTTGCCAGTGCCAGTTACTCAGTACATTTTTTTTAACTTTCAAGTTTTCTTTTTAATTTGTTTGAAGATTATTTTAAATGGAGCATTTTCTTTGTTTTTTTCTCCCTCCCAGAGGTAATTACTGGCCAATGGGTATAACTTTTAAAAAGCTTTCTAAACTTTTAAAGCAACCAGGTTAAAATGTCTTTAAAAGTGTCAGTCAAGTGTTCTTGATAGACTGACTTCCTGTGCACAATGTTCCTGTAATAACAGTTATTTTGACAATGCTGTTAACAGAGACCACATGATGTACGTGATCTCTGATAAAGACATTTCAGTGTAGAGAAATCTCTACCTCTTCCCTCATTGTCTTACCTTTTCAGCCTAAGACTTGTAATTCTCTCTGTGTTTTTCTTTCCTTGTGACTTGGGTAACAATATCATTTAATTTGACCTTGCCTATTTTATGGCTTTTTTACTGCTGCAGTTTCTTATTTTAGATGGATGTCTGTATCTATTGGAAAACCATCATCTTCTAAGTTAAAAAAGAAGATCATTGCTAGATAATATGCCAGGAGCCTAAGGCTGTGACAATAGTCTAATGAAGGTTACATTTTCAACTTATGTGCAACAGTTTTTTTCTGAACTAAAATGGGATCATTATTGACAAAGGAACTTTTGCCAGCGCTTAGCAGATGAATAGTATCTAAGATATGGTAGTTTTATACCTTATTTTGAGGATGGGTTTCAGACTAATTTCTTTTTTCTTCTGAGTAAAAGAGCCTCCCTGTACTGGAGGTTTCAACATTCTATATAGTAAACTGAAATCTTTTAAAGACACTGTGGTCAACATAAAGTCCCAGTATAAGAAGGAATAAAAGTACTAGTGCATATGTTTGTGAGTCTTATAGTCCAATGCTTCCAGAAGTGCAATTTCCAAAAATTTTGAACCATCCAAAAAGTCATAAATTGGGTACAAAGGGTTTTTTATTCAACCTTTGTTGAAAATTGTCTCCAAAACGTTGATTTAGATATGAATGTTATTAGATATAAATTTGGTAAAGTTTAATTGTACAAGAGAAATGTCTATAAATTGCTATGGAATGTAATATTTTAGTAAGTGTATTTTTATTTGCATTTTTTGTTCCTAAAATTTATTTTTTGACATTAAATTGTAAATAATCTATAGTGAAAAACCTGTAATTCTAAAACTTCCCCAAGGCACATAATTTTTACTGTTTTTTCCACTAGTATTACTATTTCTTGTAAAAGAAGGCACTACATTATACTTTAATCAGGTTATAGTTGATTCTGACTGGCTGACTGCAGCAAAAAACCCACGGTTGATCTTCATTTGAAGAATACCATACAAGACTATACTTATTTAAATATATTTGCTGTTACCAAGCTTATTTTGGTGTCTATTGAAGATATTTAGTGGCAGTGATGTTAACTGCAACTCTCTCCTTCCTAGTCCCCAGATACTATAGCAGAAATAAAGCGTCTGCCCTTCCAGAGATAAATGGCCTTAACAGGGCATTGACTTGTAAATAAAAGGAACAGATGATAATGCAAAGGACAAACAAATGTATGGCGAACACGTCTATAAATGTCCATATCAATAACCTGCAATCCCTGTCTTAAAGTAATACGCTGTTTTAAAAATAAATCGGAAGTCTTTACACCGGTGATGCTAAAGTTTGACTTATTTTGTACTTAGCTTTTTCCACTTACTTCTAAACACAATGTATGTCCCTATCAGGTTAGTTTCTGGATGAAAAAAAAAAATAGAAAAAAACATTCTATGCTTGCATCTTTGGTTGCCAGGATAATGTTCACTCTTCCTAATTGAGGTACTTTCCTGAATTGACCAGGAAATCTTTAAAGGTTTTGAAGAAAAGAACTTTATGTAGTTATTTAAAAAGTCCATCACCAGAGTCTTAGGAAGCATCTCAGTACTCATTTAAAAACTACTGCTTTAGCGAGATAAATCTATTTGCTACAAAGAGGTAAAGGATGACTTTATCTTGCCTTGAGACAAAAGGATGGTCGAAGTGACCTCCTGAAAACTTATCTAGTCCTACTTTCTGTGATCTCATGGCTACAGCCAGAATACATAAGGGGATCCAATTTTTAAAAATGTCTTTTCAGAAATGAAACGCTGCACATTTCTATGTATTTGTTAGAATAGTCTATTCCTTTAAGTTACAAATATTAATATAGCATCTTGGAGGTATGTATTCACTAATTACAGCTCTTAAAGCTCTGTGCTYGTGATATTGATTGTTTAAATAGTCTTTTTGTTGAGGACTTGAGGAAGCATATCCATGGAACTAAAACTGCTAAAAGTCTGCTAAAAAGATAGGTCTCGGATAACATTGGTCAGATAAGTAAGTTTGCTGTATTAATCTACCAAATGAAGTATTATTGGATGACTAAGTGTCGAATACTGAAATTAAATAGTTCAGTGACAACTGGTTTGTTTTGTTGTGGTTTTTTTTGGTTTTTTTTGTTTTTTTTTCCTTTTCTTTTTGAATACTGTTTGAAGAATGGATAGTATGGAACTGCTGCTAAATTTAGTACCAAAAAAATAATCATAGCCTTCCTTAGAAGCATTTTTAAAAGTCCATGGCCATTAATTTGGTCATAATTTGAAATTTAGAAGAACAGCCATTGGAGACTTTGGCCAATGCCAAAGTACAGCCAACTCTCAGGGACTAATAGTTTTCAAATACTTTGATCTCATTTTTGATAAGTGTAAATTACAGTCATTGGCTCAAAAGATAAGAATTCAAACCCACTATTTATAATATTAACAGTTTAGAAACAATACCATTTCAAAATCTTTTTGTTACTGTTTCTTAGTGTGTACTTAAGCACACAACACTGCTCTGCTTTGTCAGCAAATGAAGCAATGGTATTTGCAAGCTATACTCCATCCATATTTGTGTTGCTATAGTAACTGTTGCCTTTTTCTCCTATATCTAACAGTATCCTAAATTATGTAGGCAGGATTACCCAATCAAATCAATTTAATGCTTTTTTATGAATGCCATTAATTTTCTACTCATTCTTCAAACGTTTTATAGCTCATTACAAACAAATTTTTCTGAACTGCTTTTGCAAAGGCACTTTGGCTGTGAAGAGTAGAAGGAGAGGATAGAGGAGGGAAAGGGTATGGTGGCTCTAGGGTATGGTGGCTCTAGAGAGATTGTTTTCATTAGCTTTGTACAAGGCATGCAAAATGAGGGAAAGTTTCCTCACCTTGTTTCTAAGACATTTGTATGTGCCATAGGGTCTTCGGCCTGAATTAAACAAGGACATTAATAAAAATCATCTTGAATAAATAGAATGTTTGCTTGCTTTGATTTTTGTGCAAATAATCCAGAATTTTGTGTTTAAAAATATGTGAATGCCAATCAATCTGGGTGAGAGGATTTATTCCAGTTTCTATTTTCATGATTTTAAAATAATCTGTAATTGGGATATAATAAACGTTTATAAAAAAATTGTATAAAAATTGTATATACCGCTGGGTAAAAAACTGGCTGGACGGCCGAGCCCAGAGAGTTGTGGTGAATGGAGTCAAATCCGGTTGGCGGCCGGTCATGAGCGGTGTTCCCCAGGGCTCAGTTTTTGGGCCAGTCTTGTTCAACATCTTTATCAATGATCTGGACGAGGGGATCGAGTGCACCCTCAGTAAGTTCGCAGATGACACCAAGCTGGGCGGGAGTGTTGATCTGCCTGAGGGTAGGAAGGCTCTGCAGAGGGATCTGGACAGGCTGGATCGATGGGCCGAGGCCAATTGCATGAGGTTCAACAAGGCCAAGTGCCGCGTCCTGCACTTCGGTCATGACAACCCCAGGCAACGCTACAGGCTTGGGGAAGAGTGGCTGGAAAGCTGCCCGGCAGAAAAGGACCTGGGAGTGCTGGTCGACGGCCGGCTGAACATGAGCCGGCAGTGTGCCCAGGTGGCCAAGAAGGCCAACGGCATCCTGGCSTGTATCAGGAATAGTGTGGCCAGCAGGCGGAGGGAGGTGATMGTGCCCCTGTACTCGGCACTGGTGAGGCCGCACCTCGAATACTGCGTTCAGTTTTGGGCCCCTCACTACAAGAAGGACATTGAGGTGCTGGAGCGTGTCCAGAGAAGAGCGACGAAGCTGGTGAAGAGTCTGGAGAACAAGTCTTATGAGGAGCGGCTGAGGGAGCTGGGGTTGTTTAGCCTGGAGAAGAGGAGGCTGAGGGGAGACCTTATCGCTCTCTACAACTCCCTGAAAGGAGGTTTTAGTGAGGTGGGTGTTGGTCTCTTCTCCCAAGTAACAAGTGATAGGACGAGAGGAAATGGCCTCAAGTTGCGCCAGGGGAGGTTTAGATTGGATATTAGGAAAAATTTCTTCACCGAAAGGGTAGTCAGGCATTGGAACAGGCTGCCCAGGGAAGTGGTGGAGTCACCAACACTGGAGACATTCAAAAAGCGTGTGGATGTGGTACTTCAGGACATGGTTTAGTGGGCATGGGTACTGGGTTGATGGTTGGACTTGATGATCTTAGAGGTCTTTTCCAACCTTAATGATTCTATGATTCTATGATTCTATGATTTTTTTTTATTTGCTGATAATTCTTTTTCCTTGTAAATATTAAACTGAGGTTATGGAAAGAGATAATTTGTTGAACTATGTTTTTCAGGTTATTTCATCCTTCCTATATAAACAAAGTCCCTGATAGTAGGCACTTATCCCATACTGGGCAACAGGAGACTAAGATGTTGAGATTTGTTGTCAAAGTTTAGTACAGCACAGGTCCTTTTTGTATAGTTCTATACTACCTTGTAGCCATTAGAGAAGTATTTCCCAAACTTTGTCTTTTGGGATGTTTTTTTCCTCAGTCACAGGTTGTGGCCCATGATGGATCTCCCTGAGCTGTCCTGGCCCTCTTGAGAACCAAGACAACAGCTGGGCCTGTTTTAGATGATGTAATTTTTAAAACTGCCTGGAATTTTTAAAATGTGTAGCTTTTAGATCTGTTCTGGAGTAAATGGCTCATATCTTCCACTGGATCTTCCCCATAACCGCACATTTCTAGTACTATTGCCAGTTATGAGCACTTTCTYTTTTCATAAACTGATTTGTTTCATGTTTCCACATTGAGACATGCTGAACAGGCTTATTTCATAGTAAGTTTTAATAATAGACCAAAGGTGCTAAAGCTACTAAACCTCAACCACTTCCATCAAGGTGCTATGTATTGTACCTCAACATAAAATTCATTTCTGAAAAAATGCTTATTCTGAATTTGGGGAATGTTTTGTTAAATAATTCCATTTACTATTACAACAATAATCTTTTCTTTGTGATCTGTGAAAGATAATCTAAGACATCACCTAAAACTTGAATAATTAATTTTTAATATGTATAGTAAGAATCCTCCCTCATGAGACTTCTTTCCTTACATTAACTTCACAGAAACTTAGTGGTAGTTTTTCTGGCAGGTACCTATTTTTCCATTTTCTGTGCTCTTCACATTCATAGGAGATATAGTATATGCACAAATCATGTCTGTTTATCAATAACAATTTATATTATTTGTAATCTAGAMGTTTTGAATACATTCTTTTAGACAAACAATTGATGACGAAAGCCGCTTTTGCTGCCTGCTTTCCATTCCATAAAATAGTGATATCCAAAGCAAACATTGAGGTTGTTTGCCTTAATGAGTTTCTGTATTTCTCTGGAAATTACCTCATGGGACCTTGGTTGCTGTATGAGAACTCTCCAACTTTCGTATGTTTTGGTTCTGTGTTGTGAGTATAATTCATCTTGCTAAGAAAGAATGGTATGGTATAAGCTTCACTTAATGCCCTGAGGGAGGTGTCAGTGTTTAGTCTCTCTGTGGGATATAAACCATTTCTTCAAGGCCATTTGTATGGTGGGGTTATCTCTGTTAAATATTAATGATTTTAGTGTTTCAAAAGCTATTTGCCAATCTTGTGTGTAGCTCTGCAGAACAGGGAAGGACTTGATGACTGTACTGAAAGAGTTTACAGAACAGTAGTGAGAGTTAGGTGGCCATCTGGGGACTAATAATATCTTCTTGTGAGCACTGAGATCTCTATTTACCATAGGGATCCTGCTTCTCCCCCATCCTGTAAGAGCATTCATTGGCTTCGAAGGAAAACCACTTTTATTAATATTCTCCAAAACAGTTTTATGCACTATGCCACTGCATCCTGGTATAGAGGTTTGACCTATTGGGTAAAGGGGGAAATTTATGTATATCATCAACGATAAGTGACACAACTGAATGAGTTTGAAACCTGGTTTTGTACCAGTGGGAGGTCTGTGTTTCTTTGCAGTAGAAAAGTCCCACAGGAACTTTTTTTCTTTCTGTGAATTTTTTACAGATTTAGGCCACAGATCTGTAAATCTTTTTAAAGCATTATAGATGTTTAAATCAGTAAATCTTTAAGTAGAGAGGTTAGCTTACTGCCACTGTTTAAATAGAATTAACTTCTTGTCCTAGTTAATTATTTAGTTTAGCCTGGTTATTTTACTTTTAGTTTAGAATTGTACCTTCACTTAGGCTGAAAATATCAACTGAATTGTTGCATGATTCTATGATTCTATGTGATGCTGGCATGCTTAGGGTTTTTTTTTTTCCCCAATAAAACATGCTGTGGGAAGTGTATTTTTTAAAGACAATTATATAAATATGGGTTAAAAAGGACCACATTTTTTCCCAGTGGTGTGTACACTCAAGAGCACGTTTAATTCATCCCCTGAAGAACGTGACAGTTCACTTTTAGGATTTCTTTCAGCTTTTGCACTGAAAAACAGGGGTTTGAAATTTTGATAAGTATCTTTGCACAATACATGCATATTCTTTTCAGCCTTATGACAGTTGGTGAATGTGCATTAAGAGATCATCTTCCTGTCCCCCACAGGAGATCACCTCCACACAACATATGCAGCATTTATCTGCCAAAATTCAGAAGTCTTTTGAATCAAGCTTTTAAAAAAATTCTTCCATCTGGAGCTCTTAGTGTTTTCCAGAGATTCCAGAAATTCTGCTAAAAGAAATTTCAGAATGTTTCAGAAGCTATAGTTAAGCTTAAATATTTTTTAAAGGAAAAGTTCCTTTGAACATTGTGAAATAAGCAGCACATAATTTTAAACATCTGTGTGTATATTTCTGTGTTTTAATATGCAAAATGCTCTTTACATGCATGTAAAAGTCATAGAGTACATATACAAACAAGCAGAAATAAACTGTAGCTTTTTTTTTTTTTTTTTCTTTTCCAGTTGTAAAGAGGTCAGTATACAGGACTAGTGTCACAAAAATGGTATACACTCCCTGGGAGATTTTGTGGTGTTCTCAGCACATCATTCATTTGATAGTAATACTGATTGCAAATTCATAGTGAAAACTTTTATGTGATTATAGATGGGAGAACTTGAAAAAGAGAAGCAAAGATGGGGTGACAAAAATAAATGGAAATTGCAAACCCTTTATTCTTCTCACACTATTCTCTTTGCCTTATATACACAGGATCTAACTCCCTAGTTGCCTAGTCAGTGCAAGGAAGGAGAAGAAGTGATATTATGAATACTAAACCATCTCTTCAGTTCAGTTTTCTGGCTGGGAAAATTTTAACCTTTTTTCTGCTAGCTCTGCAAAAGTATGTTTTCAGTTATGGTRGTCAGCACAATCAAAATAAGTACTGAAGAACAGGGAAGGGGAAAGGGATAGTGGAACTGCTGTGGTCTTATAAGTTCTCTGGACTTTGGACTATTTATTTTCAGTGCTAATAATTTGGAGAATGATGACTGTGGATTGTGATAATTGTCAACATTCACGGACCAAATGGGTGCAACTTGCTTTAATTGAAATTATGAGGTAATTTTAGAGTTACATCATATCAGCTGACTTCGTTTAGCCAAAGGCTTATTTTATAGATTACTTGTTTCCTAACAGGTTTTGACAATCTGATTTTATGAAATGGTTGTCTTGGTAACCCATTCATTTTGCTTACATCTATGAAAAAGCAAATGAGAAAACAGTAATCTGACTAGAATTGTTTCTTAAATCTTGCACCATTTACTTGTTTTTATTTTTATGTCAGATAACATACAAACTGGAACCCAAAGTAATATAAATATGTAATATGTAACACTGAATAATGTTGCCTGTATAGCTCACAAGCAGATAGATGTACTATCCTCACTTACTCAGTATATAATTCACAGGGGTTTTAATTATAAGCTCTTCAAGGCAGTGACCTCATTTTCAAATATCTGTAAAGTGCCAAGCATAATAATGGTACTATCTGAATAATAACAGAAAAAGTCTGCAAAAAATACTTTGTGAAATAGAAATTTAATTCCTTCTTTGTTCATAAAAAAACTATATATGTATATATGTTATGCTTTCCTTTATTTCCATACTTTCTTAATTGTTATTTTGGTCAAAATGCATTTGCATTGAATTATTAGTTGATATCATGTTTTCAACATAGGTAGTATGATTGAATATCTGTAGTATGACTGAGCATTTTTTTTTCCTGAGGTACAATACTTTTTGCGGTTTGAATGCTATAGGAAAATTTGATTACAAAAAACCATAAATAACAGGAAGGTTATTGAAAATTATCAGAAAATAAACTGTGATGAGTTATCTGAAACTCTATGAAATTAGGACATCTAATACCTGTGTTAGCAGCCTTCTTGGATTAAACCTAGAAACAATAACTCTAATAGCATATAGCCACACAGGAATTTTAGAATCAGGGAAAGCAAATTTGAAAGACATTGAGAAATTTAGTTAGTAAAGTGAAAAATGAGAAGAAAAATTCTGCCAAAATGGAACACATTTGAGCAGTCTTAAGAAGTACACTGGTTAAAGCATGACTGATCACATCTCCAAGTGAACAGAATGAAAGAAACAGGAAAAAAACCAAGTGCCTTCATGATACAGTTAAAGATATAAGGCTGAGAAAAAAATAGCTCCCAAAAGAAAAGGGAAACAACCAAGTAATGATAACRATAATGTCAGCGTTAGTTAAACTGGAAAGGAAAAAAATAAGGAGAGCAGAAAAGGAAAATTAATTCATTTTAGTAAAAAGGTAAGGGGACATATGAAAAGCTTTTGGAAAAGTATGAAGGCATAAAGAGAAAGTAGAACCAATATTAAGAAAGGTAGGTTAAAATTAATGATTTTTTTTTTTAAAGAAAAAAGGCTGAGTGCCAAATCCTAAGGTTTTAAACATTTGATTTTTTTATTGTCTTTTTCTTTTTGAAAATTGAAACAAAAGTGAGTCTTGATTTTTCATTTTCCCCTTTCTCTTTTCTCTTCTCCACTATCTCCCACAGGGATGATAGTTCATAAAATTTAAAAACAGAAAGCAAAAAAAAAAAAAAGAAAACTTTTACAAGTGAGCGAAAATATTTGCTTTCTTGCTTTTATTGTGGAAGAGATGGGGTTTCATTTTCCACTGCTTGTTTCCTGAGACATTATTTGGGCAAGCGGCTCTAAAAGTTTGTTGCCATGCATGAGTTTAGGATCAGCTTCTCTTAACAGTTATGTGTGATACCTTTCCTCAGCTTTATATGGTGGATTTTTTTTTTTTTTTAAGGGATGATTTCTCCTTTGTTATGCTAGTATTTACCTTCGGGTTCCAAACCACTGTAAACCAGTAGAAACAGAAAAGGGGAGGGTGTTGCAGAAACAACTTACACAAAGTTAGTCTATTTGTTGTTGGTGGTTTTATAATTAATTTATAGTATGGTTTCTCTTATTCTGAATATGGCATGCAGACTTCCAGAAGACAAAGCATACATTCTCTAATTCTTTGCTGAAGAACCTGTTGTAATCACCTTGTGTGGTTCAACTCGCTGCAGTGGTTTGTGGACCCCTTACTGTTCCATGACCTGCATTCTGTCCCTATGGCACTTGGAGTGAAGGATGTA
Organism: Oceanodroma leucorhoa; assembly: GCA_030449065.1. NCBI lineage: Eukaryota > Metazoa > Chordata > Aves > Procellariiformes > Oceanodroma > Oceanodroma leucorhoa. The sequence continues at coordinate 5,249,135 of JASVER010000005.1, read as the reverse complement.
TCCCAGTATTTAACTGAATGCCAGAGTGTCTTCAGCCTTGCTCAAGTCGCTTTTGCGTCTCCTCACCCCTGCTGTATCAGCTTTTACCTGGCCTGTGCACCTCGAGTGAGGACCCACTTTGTTACCTGCTTGATACAGTGGAGGATGTGCAGGGGATATTGTTAAGGTTTCCCAAGGCCTTAAAAATTATAAATTCTCCATGCTCTTTTGTGAGGAATTCCTTGCTATTATCTATTACCTGAAATCATATTTAACTTGAACCAAATTAATGAAAAATGCAAGTACAAGTATTTATTTGTAGCACTTAAATCAGACAGTATGGTTACAAATGCTTAGGTAAAGAATCGTAACAGAAACTGCTCTTAGTATATTAATGTAGCCGTAGTATGATAAGGCCCTTCCTCTTCTGCCTTCATCTTACTTTGTTTTCTTCTTGACCAAATGGTAGCAATCACTTTAGCATTTTTTCATGCCTTTTTATTTTGTGTTTAGATTTTATTGTCAGTCCGCTCTTTCAAGTCTCTTCAGGGATCTTCAGGGACCGATTTATTCTTTTTTCCTGATATTCYTTCATTTGTTTCCTTCAGTAGGAGACAGTTATCATTTGGCATGTCAAAAGTTGGAATGGTTTTCCCCAAATTCTTCATTTGCTGAAAACCACCCACCATTAGTGAAAACCTTACTGCTAGTAGCATTGTTGTAGTAGGGAATTTTCAAAGTCCCTCATACTCATTTCTCTGTCTTGTATACACTCCCTGTTTTGGTATGTCCCCACAAAGCACCAGCAGTTTTAGATTGCTGTGGGCACACATGTCATGTGTGAATGCTGTGCATAGCTGGCTGGGTGCCCAAAGTCATTGGTCTGTGGACTTGCTGAATAGGAGAAACTCCTGGTGCCTGGGCACATGGCTGTGCATTGCATTATGCGGTAGGTAAGATCTTTACTTTACACACAGATGGATAATATGAATACATAAATTTTATATTTTAATATTCATAAAATAATCATTTTAAAATGTGGGACATAAAATACAAGATGACATGCAGTGGGTTAAACATTAATATTCATTTGGAATGATCATTAGTACTCAATAAGACATCCTGCTGACAGTCTTTACACCACTACCTCATGTATATATTATCTCTTTCCTCCCCTTAATGGACCAGATTTTCCAGTGACACAGAACAACTCCTGATTGACTAGTAATATAAAATAGACCTGTATTTTTGGTAACTTCCTCTCTGGTATGTATTTTAGGTTCTAGAAGTATTTTTGGCATGGGTCTTTGTACGCATGCACATCTGTAGGTAGCGCTGCTCAGTTAAAAAAAAAATGATAATAATTAGATCGCTTTCACAAGACTAATTATTGCCCCCTAGATATGTAAAGAAGTATTCATTTCATATGCATGATAGATTGCTAAGTGTACTGATTAAAAGTGTCAGCAGAAGAATTTTAGGTAGTAGAAATAAAAATATCACAAACCCCTGCTGTTACTTTCTGGGTTGCTCAATAGTCAGAGAAATTTGGCCTAAAAAAATATTTACAATTGACGCTCAGCAATGGATTTATTTTTTGTTTGTTTTAGAAGTATTAAAAGACATCTCAAGAATGTGTCTTTCTCTTTACCTTACTTTCTTGCTTGCCTTGTAACTCTACAAAGATCATGAGATACTGTATGAATATTTGCCCTTTTTTTTTCCTCTGTTGTAAATTCACTTGGCAGTTTATAGAAAACAATTTATCTCTGAGAGAGATTAATCACTGAATGGGGGAATCAAAGATGCCTATATATTCCTGACACTCCACTAATGTTTTGCGTGTTACATACTGCAGGCCATAAAGATGAGTTGAATTTCCATCTGATTCCAATGACTTGTCATGAAGTAACTTGACAGGAACAAACCCAGGTTTAAGTTAGCTGTATATGGATGATGCAGGAAACCTTAGGTGGATTTTGCCATGTGTATACCTAATAGCTTAAAATTCTGATACGCTGAAATGCTGCTGCAGACTACTAATGGTTTCAGGTGGTCTTCTCAGGGGAAAAAAAAAAACCTTATAACTTACATTTATATAAGCTTTATGTAAGGCAGAATGAATTTCCAGTTTATTCCAACCACATGATGCATCATGGCTCTCTTAATTACATGGCTGTCATCTGTCAAGAACATGGAGTCACAACACAGTGTGATTTCTTCTGGATGCATCAACACTCCCCCTAGGTGGTATACACCTCTCATGCAGGAAGGCCATCAGGGAAACCTCAAGGACAAAATAGTTGCCTTTCTGTAATATCTCTTATATCTGTCCTTGAAAATACACGCAGAATTGGCTCTCTGGTAACTTGATTGAAATTTCTCTCTAAAAAGGTCTGGTTTTACTGGATTGGGTGCATTCTCCACCATGCGGATACGTCTTGGAAACCTCTGCCACCAGCCTCACAGGGCTGACATTGACCAAGGGGTGCCCTGGATCCTTCCCAAAAGGTTTGGGATATCAACCAGCAGATTGGTAGGCAGTCTGAGCTTACTCAGAATGAGGTGGAAACCAAGTGCCAGCCCCAGGGGTACACACAGAACACAACTGGTTTCTTGAAAAGGTCTGGCAGATATGATTCCCCATATCACCTTATTGATTGGACTGAACCTCAGCATGACTCCCAGAAATGAAACCTTTGCCTCTGAAAATTTGCCTCACTATTCCCTGAGGCAAATTCATTCCCAATGAACAAAGGAACTAGTTTGTGCATTTTGGTAGACGTTCACAACATGGAAGAGTTTACCAAAGGCTTTGGTTTTCATGTATGCAGGCAAACCTAAGCAAAGTTAAGGTCTAGGATTTAAGGTCAGAGTTTATAAACTGGATTTTTACCAAAATCCTATCTAAATGTTTAGATGATGTTCACAATCTTTCATAGTCTTAAATGGGATGTTTGCCCCATCTAAATCTAAATTTAAAAGATAATTAGTCTAATCTCTAAAAGCTATGAGAAAGTTTTTAATTGCAGTGTGAGTGTCACTCAAATTATATTACAAATCCAGTATATGCTGGATTTCACAAATTGTGATATGTATTGAAAGTGAAAGCCTTTTTTAGGACTGAAATGAGATTCTTGTGACTGCAAGTTTATATAGTACTATCCATGATGCAATTTTGGATCTTTATTTAAATCTTGTGTCTTTTCTCATTAAGTTCTGTATTAGAGCAATACCTGGCTCTCTCTATGGTTTTGGATGTGATATTTGTTATGTTTTTCAAGGAACACTTTAGAGGGTCAGTTACGCAAACATCTACAGGTGGGCAGATAGTCCTTTGCACATGAGTCTGAGCAAAACCCATCATGTCAGACACCTGTAATCTGTGGTCATGCCTCTCTATAGAACTTGCTGCTCTTTGAGCTGAGTGAGGGGATGGTGACTGATTAGAATAAAAGGTGAAATGAACAGACTGGTATCTACCAGGTCTCTTAGCTGGTATACATTTTGTCCCCAGGCTCATSCAGTAAAAATATTCCCAAAAGGAAATAAATTAGTATGAGTTTCTCTGTTACTTCTGTTTGGAGAGTTTTTGGAGTGCCTGCAGGTAAGCAGTAGCAAGAGAAAGTGGCCATCTAACTGAGATGTAGATGTCACTGTCTGAAAAATGTGCAGAAGCAGAAGTCATTTAGGCAGAGATTTTTTGAATGCCCGTAATCAACAGCCTTTGAAGCGATGACTATTGATTGTTGTAGCAGAAAGTGGACAGTCCTACCCTCCCAGTAGCCAGAATCACTGGAAATAAAACTGTCTTTCCTAACCATGATCTCAGGAAGCCTGTGCCAGTTCTTTCTAGAAGGCTCTCAGTATATTCTGGCAGTACAATGCAGATTCCCATGCTCTTCTAAGCTCCTGCAGCTGTGAAAGTCTGCAAATCAGGAGCAGGAGGGCAGAGCAACAATGGTTGTACTTGAGCAGAATCCTGATGAGACTCGGATTTGAATTTTTCCACAAAGTTCTGTTGTTGCTGTCTTGTTTCATTTTGAAATGTGTACATAAAGGGAAAACTGGTAAGGAGAAAATGCTTACTGCAGTATGGGACTAAAACACTGCTCAATATTTACTTCAGTAGAATTTGTAAAACAGAAAAACCTTAGGGCTTTTTTTCCATCATTTAAAAATTCTGGTTATGTCCATTTGTAATTCACATCAGAGTACATGCTTTGTGTGGTTGAAATTACTTGCATTTAAAACCACATTCATTTTACTTGAAAATTATATATGTATATACTACTGATACCGTAATTATAAAATATATATGACGGCTAAGTTTTTAGGTGCTCTCACAAGTGAGACACTGTAAACAACCCATAGTTGATTTGTATACCAGGCTTTATTTAAGAACCAACTAAACTAGAGTTTTCCCCCTACTTGATTATCTCACTCTCTCACTCGCATTGTACCATTCATCTCTGTCTCCCCAAGACAATGTTCAGTAGATCACAATTTCCCTGCACAGGGATTGCTGCTGGCCCAGGATGGTTGTACTGGTTCCTGTGCTGCTTGTACTTACCCATCTTGGGTATTGTTAGCCAAGGACCCTGGGTGACGATAACATTCATCTACATCCAGCTGGCTGATCTCCTGGATATTCTCCCACTTTCAGGATCTTTCCTCCAGCCAGGATCTTCACCACCTTCTCTCCAGGCTCCATTTTTTTGTCCTCCTTTTCTTTCCACAACCTCAAGGCCCCAGACTTCCCAATCTAAGCAGCCAGTGTGCAGAAGCACAATGTGTGATTGTCGTGAATGAGTGGTTTAGAGGCCGCTTAAAGAATCACTGTCAAAGATATTGACAGAAAGTAATTTTAATAGTAACTTCTAAAAGTGTGACTTAACAGAGTTCGATGGCAAGGTTCACTCTATTGCTTACTACATGGATAGAGTATACAAAGTAAAATCGTGTTATAATTGAGCTAGAGTGATTTGTACAGAGACCGAGGACAAAAAGGGTAAGGGAGACCCTCCTGTTGAGTGATGAAGTTCAGAGAATACCTGGCTGGATCCAATCTTAGTCTCAGACTTGGACAACAGTCTATGTCTAATATGAAAAGGGTAAGGAGACCCTCCCGTTGAGTCATGAGGTTCAGAGTAGACCCAGCTGGATCTATCCTTAGTCCCAGACTTGGTCAACGGTTTACATCTAAGAGATTATATGTGTTTAGCAGCAGTCTAAGGTTCATTCACAGTTTTAAGGTGGATCACAAGATTTTAGCAGCACTTAATCATTAACTAATTTAACATTTACAAAGCAAGTTAGTAGAGCCTACTACAATCATGACAGTGACTTAATTACAGATTATGCTTACTGTTAGTTCACACACACACACAGAGAAATATATATCAATGTACAAAAGGTACCTGTTAAAAATTCCCCTGGAGTTCAGTGAAGAAATATTCACGTCAAATGTCTCTGCATTTCTCAACAGGCGAGGGTTGAGCCTAGAGGAGTGAAGCGTTTCAGCTCAGGTCCTGTCGTCAGCTTTCAGCAACAGTCATCTGAATATCACAGACTCGAGAGTTCCACTCAGAGGGAGATGCTGGGTGCAGCCCACTGCAGTCCAGGAAAGCTCAAAGGGTCTCACTTAGGACCACCATTTATAGGTTCGCAAGATGGTTGGCTTTAGTCATCTGTAAATTTCCATCCTGGCCACAGTCGCAGGTGGTAGTTACTAAAAAATTCTCAAGGTTTCACTGTTGTTCCACTTGAGCTGTGACTCAGATAAAGGTATCGGGGGACGATACCTAGGCCAGGCAGTAGGAGTATGTTCCCAGCCTCAGCTATGCAGAGTTTCTGATACGGTCAAGGAGCGTTCAACTGCCAGACTCAGTACACCAAGACCGAGGTTTCATGGGAATTTCTGAGATCAATAAGCGGCCCAGAAGAAGGCCGGGGGGGAATGCACCACCAGAGTGATCAGCATCCTAATTTGTGGTTCTGCCTTATGTGTTTAAAAATTGGAAGATTTGGGACACACCACTTTTATACCAGCTGTTATAAAAATTTGCAATGAGACTGTACTTGTTGCATCTGGCAAATAGCAAACTTCTGCTTGACAGTTCAAAAATTCAATTTCTGACATTCAACCCTCCTACACATGTACACCTAATTATCTGCCACCTGTTAGTGTTCTCAGTTTAAGCTGGAAGGGTTTTTTTGCCTATGACAGGTGCTAATTCTCCTAAGATATCTGCAGTTGTACCTCCTGACCCAGTCCTATGCTGTTTCCTGCATCTCTGCCCTTCCCTAGGGCTGGATAGTATGTGGGGGTCAATAGAGGGGAAGAGGCCTCCTAAAGTTCCTCTGAGCTTTGGCCTAAAGGTGTAATGGTGTTTTAAAAGTAGGTGATGATATCAGACTTTTAATAACTGCATATGAAAGATTGAGAAAATGTTTTCCCTCATTAATGGACTATGCAGAAATTAATTCCATCAGTAATATCACTGATAACATGATGTGTAACTGTCTTGGAGCTTTGAAGCACTTTAATGAAGAAATACAAACATTCACACACCTCTGGCCTGGAAAGTACAACTAAGACAGTTCACAGTATTATCAAACTATGATTTCAAATTTTTTTTTCTTCTTTCACCATGTTAAGCAGTAGTTGATGAAGCAAGGAAACTTTTACGTATTTTATAAGAATAATCCAAACAACAAAAACTCATTTTTTTTCTAGTCTCTTGTAAATACAAAAATGTGCTTGTAAGTAAAATGTTGGGGTTTCTCTTTTTGTATTATGTGAGAAATATGAATATTTAATAAAACACTTGTTGTATGTTAATATTTTTCATTGACTTAGAGTAAGCAATCTTCATTTATTTCAGATGCAGTCTTTATATGGTACAGACATCCCTTGTGATTTTTATAACTGCACATGCTTGTGTGTTTGACAAAGTGCATTTATAATGTGCATTTATAGGTGCTTTGGTGCGTTAGAAAGATAGCTGATGTCCATAGAATTATACAGAAGAGCCCACTGACATCAAGTGAGTGCATAAGATCTTTGCCAGTATTTTTGGCAATCAGTACTTCATTAAGAATCTCCTATTTATTCATAAACTTTTTTTTTTTTTCCCCAACCACTGTACTATCACACCCCCCTGAATTCTAAATTTCAAGAAAAGATACTCTTACAGGAAGAGCTCGTACAAGTAGGTCGTGTTAAAGAGAATTAGTATTCTGGTCATATCCCCAGTGACAGCTGAAGTTAACCCAGTCAAATGATTTCAGGCATAAAGCTGTCCTAGTTGCAGCTTGTCTATGAATTTAGTCATTAAGAAATTGTATATAAAGGGTAGTAACTACTGATTCGGAATTTTTGTATATCAAGCATTGGAGGATGATGTATTTGAATAAATGTGCATGAAAAATGGGTAAATATTTATTTTAACAATGATCCAGAATTTGTCCAAATTACGCTTATGTTGGTGTTCACTGACTGAAAGACTGATGCTTAACTTGCATTGTCTTCTACCTTTATTGATATGAGTAAAAGAACTTAAATATTTTTCCATGGAATTTCTATTTCATAAATTAATTACTAAATCAGTATAGTACAGAAATAAGTTTCTGATGTTTCTTTCTCTTCAGTAATGCCAGACATAAAACAGATTCTATATTTTCAGAGTTTCCATCATAGCTTGCCATTTGCAAAGGCAGTTGAAGTTAAATGAATATGACCATGAGTAATTTCTGTAAGCATCATGACTGTTCACATCTGTTTATGTGGGACAATAAAACAACTGCCATTACTAGGCAAATTCCTGAATACAAAATAAAACCCAAAATAATCCCCAAGTTTGCTGATTACAATTTTGTTCTTCTTCATTGCCACTGTTTGTGGTGGTCCCTAGTGAACATAAATATTTATAAACTCTTTGGAAGTTTTATTTTGGTGTGAGGGATTTTGCTTTGCTTTCCTACAGATTTCATTGCATGATATGCCTCATGTCTGACAGGCACAAACAGGGAACAAGCATATTCAGGGAAACTTGTAGGGTTGGCAGTATCTGGGATTATTACCTGATATTCTCTGAAGCTTCTTTAAAGATCTATTTCCATAAAAAAACTTGTTGCGGAAGTATAATGATGCCAAATATAATTTATAAGAGTTGACGCTGTGAACGAAGCTGAAGCAACTGGCATCAAGCAGCAAAATATTCTGGTTGCATTGGACTCTATTCTCTGTTTCTCAGTATTTAGAGAGAGCTTAATCCCATTGTTGCCCTGAGGTTTCTTTTCAACCTGAAAAATTTCTAGAAGAAAATGGCTTTGAGTCATGAGTGTGCAGTATGGAGTTCTTTCCCATAGCTACGATTTTCAATTAATGGAAGGGGCGTTTTGGAATTCACCAGGCATTCTATTGGTATAAAAAGATTCAAGCAAAATTGGCTGTTTTAACTTTGATAGGCATCGTGTGAGTTTAGGTAGAAATGAATGGGGCAGTAAATGAAGGCGTTTGATGCTAACTGGATGGCTTTTGGAGAAAAAAATGTTTCAAAATCCTCAGACTAAAATAGTCCAAAATATTACAGTGTTCCTACAGTTGAGGAAATACATAGAGGTTTTTCTGACTGTTCAGGGGTTATTTTCTTAAATCCTGCTGAGTATTTCCTATAGAGAAGGTAGTATTGTGATTTATTATATTTTACAGAGTGAAGCCTGAAGTCTTCAGCCTCAAGAAATGTACCTATGATAACTTTCTTCTAGCATGTATTCCTTCTGCTGAAGAACTTTTTTTAATACCTTGAAGTACAAATCAGCCTGGACAAATCCACACTGTTACGTGCTATTGTGGTTTTGACAGAGTTCTAAACCTCCTAGAAAGATCAGTAGGTTTCTGAATTGTGTGTATTACCAACTTGCAAAAATCCATCCCACGCTCTTCCTTCCTCTTGAAGGATTCTGTTTCTTCTTCTATTAAAACAATAGATGCTTAGGTTTTCTCCTCATTCAGCATTTTTCAACATATTTTTGCATTATTCTGCCAGCAGATTTCCCGGTAAAAATGAGAGTACAGCTGGAAAAGAATTCTCCTTTGTATTGAAGCCTTTTTCTAGGTTGCAGCTGTAGAGAGAGCTTAATAAAGCAGCTCTTCCATTGGACCATTTCCTTGGATGGCGCAAATGAAATTTTCTGCACTCTGTGACCTTCTGAAAATTCCCCTGGAAATGATTGTAGGTTCCAGATCTCGCCTTGCATTTAATGTGTATTTTCTGCAAAAAACCCCTACTGCTAAAGTTTCAGTTGTTGCATCCTGGGTCTTTCAGGAGACATTAGAGACTGTGCCACCTTTGATATCCTCTATTAGAATATGCCTACCTTGGGACAATAAAGTAATTATGATTCCCCCCTACCCCCCAGCTCTGCACACTTAGAAGGCCATTGTGAGGACCTCTCTCAGTTCTGATAGGCAAGATATTGAGATTTGGAGATTAGAATAAACTAAATTTACCAATAAGATCAGAAAACAACCTGGCTTTTATCTGTGTTACCTCACTGACTACAATAGATTAATACTGGTATTAATGACTACAGAAATTACCGGTATACTGTTTGGAAGTGAAGGTGGATGCTTTCTTGTCTCTTTCAGTTTATACCTCTAATCTTGTTTTATGGGGCAACTGATGCAGAAAGAGAGCTTTGACACATCAGGAATCAGGTGTCAGGAAGCTGTTTATTTATGACACTTCAGCTATGGAAAACACGAGAGCTTTCCACTGTCTTGTCCTCTTCAAAGTACTTTTAAGGCTTTCAGATATTTTGCACCAACCATGTGGAGGAACATCTTGGCACCTCAAATACCATTCTGCAGTAATTGTAGGGAAAACTCTGAGGAAAAGATTTTTTTTGTTTTGTTTTATTGTATCAATGACTTACAAGTAAAGAATAACAGAAGAGCAATGACCTTTCAAGCATTAGCTTAATTCTTGCTTAACTGAGAAGAAATTATATTCCTGCAGAACATTCTTTAGCATTTTAAAATGCTAAAGGGAAGGTGTATTGCTGTTATGTTCAACTGTGCTGTAGAATCAGTTATTTAACTGCTCTGGCTGTGTGTCTGTAAGCATCCATGGAAACATAAAATTATTAATACAAAAATATTTTCCTGAATTTCAAGGAGTGTGTTTTTGATTAAGGTAGTTACCCCAAATATTGTGTTTTATTGTTGATTTGTAAGATCTTGGACACCCAATTTTCCACACCAGTGATGTSCTCAATTAGTGGATGTAGAAATACTGGCAACTGAAAATATTTCCACGCTTACAGAAATGTTTTAAACCTGAAAACTTTTTTAGTGACTTATTTACTTTTAGTAAATGGCTAGTGATGAAATGATGTTGTAGGAAGTGGGAGAACAAGTTGTGTGTTTTCTCCCTAGCTTTGCTTTTGTCTTCCTGATGTGTTCTTCATGATACGCAAGAGTTTCATATTTCAATCTGTTACTACATAGTATGTCAGGTATACCTTAAATTTCATATACCTCATGAAATTATATCACTTCTGAGTATTTTCAGCTGTAAGAGGTAAGACAGAGATTGTAACCAGGCCTTTTTAAGTAATTTTCATATTTAACAAGAAATGAGGAATTATAATAAATAGTGTAACACTTTATTTATAGTATGGTGATATACCTAAATCCAGGTCTCAACCAAATATGTGCTTCATTGTACTTGGGGACAAATGTAATCCTTGGGTCTTTGTTTCTCTTGACTTTTTTTTTTCCTTTAAAATTTGTTTTCCACAAGTATGCCTGGTTTATTCCTAGAAGCTTCTCCACCTTTGGAGACTTTTCCTCTCTCCTTTTATCTTCTTGAATTGGAAATAAGAAGAGAGGGTATAGCTTTGTAGGCTGTTAGGTGAGTAGATGAGAATGATGGCTGTTAGAAGAGAATGTACTGAAAAGCTATCAAYTCCTTTTAAAGGGAGGTAACAGGATATCCATTGGCAAGGGGTTTCATGATCAGCGCACCAGAAAGTTGATATAAGTGCAATGGGTATGCCTGGTTTCTCTATGATGGTAGGAAATGGCCTAGATGGCTCTTGGAGGCCTTTTCTTTCTCATTTCATATCATATGATAGAAATTAAAATCTCCACATCTCAAGTATGCTATACTCAGTATAGATGTTCCAGACAACTCTGCTGTTCCTTTCTGGGTTAAAAAAAAATAAACAAAAGAATAAAGGCAGGGGGTGGGGATTCAGTATACATTACTCCTTCCATACTTGCCTCATGACATCTAGTGGAACATTACAACTCAGTGTCATCAGTAAGCTGGCACTAGAAATAACCTATATCCCGTGCTAGCTTGTTAGGTCACTGTGTTTCTTTTAATTGCATGAAAAGAAGGAAAGTTAGCACAAAATCTGCTTTTCACAGTTGGTGAAGTACCAGGAGCCTCTTTGCTTTTATAGCGGATATGGTTGGGAAAGCAAAAAACAAACAAACACCACCACCACCCCCCAAAGAACACATTTACAGCTGTCTATGCCATGTTATGACCAACAGAACTGTTTTGAGCAGTAAACTGTTAAATCCTTTGGAAAAGCAGAAAATTAAAGAAAAAAAATCTCCAAATCTACAGTTTGATACAATGGTGCTGTAAAGACTAAAATGAAATCAGCTTTATGAGGCAGGGGCAAGGTTGCTACAAATAGAAATCCATACAAGTTGAAATTTGAGCTAATTGCTCAATTGTAAACCCTGAAATATCTTTAGGCCATTATCTTTAAAATCGACATCTGCCCTACTGATCTCTCATGGTTACTGAGAAATTTAGTGTTCTATTTTTAGTGGAGGAAATGTGTAATTAATTACCCAAAAGCAAATAATACGTTAACCAAACTAGGGGAAGCCTTTACTGAAGATCAATAAACCCTCTGGCATTTCCTTGCCAAAGTTATCAAGAATATCATTAAACCTCTCTCAATCCCTATGCTATTATTTAAGAGCACCATATCTTTTGAGGTCAGAGCAGGATAATCTGTAAAGCATCCCAGTTGTCCCTGAGAACTTTCTCCTTGGCTGGGGAGTCAGTCACACAGTCCCACTTTTAGCTTCACCTCAGGGCTTTGACATTTGACATGCAAATAAGGCAAATAAAATAAGTCAATAATCAATAAGGCAAATGAATCTTATCAAGAATAACATTTCTAATAAACTCCTTTATTTGTAGGAGAAAAAAAAACGACTAAAATTATGGAGATAGTAAGAAAGGAATCTGAATGAGAGTCTAACCTGTACAAGACTTTGTGCTCTCTTTAAAATCTTCTACAGGCTATTCCAGATTTACATGCCAATGATGCATCTTACTCTCAGCTGAACTCTGCAATGATCTGGCTTTGCAGTCATCAAGCACACAGATATTTGTGGGAGAAATCAGTAGAAATCTTCTAAGGAGCTGCCTCAGACTCAAACCAATACACAGAGATAGTATTAAGAGAAAAGAGAAAATCTGGTGGAATTTTGCTAAAGCTTTAGAGCTTTAGTATCAGACCATTGGCTGAAGACTAAAAATAATGCTCAGCTAATCAAGCTCATCGTTTAGTCTTGAATATGCCAAATGCTGTCATCAAGAAAAAAAACAATCCTTCAGTCTTCCATGTTCAGCTAAGGAAGAGCAAAAATAGTTACTATCTTTAGAAGAAAGCTACTGTTTTATTTAATACTGTCCTTTATACACAGAAAAGAATAATGCCTATCCTTCTGATGTCCTCAAAAGAAAATTTAACTCTATCACATTTATGGATGCCAAATAGGTCCCTGAAGATTACATTCTCTGCAAACTTCCAAGACAGCTGCATTTCTGAAAGATGCTGACAGAGAAGACTCTGTCTTTAAACAAGTACAAAGCCAGAAGAAATTTCATAAATTATCTGAGGACATAATTTCCCCAGAAGTAGAGGATTCTGTTAGCATGGCTCTGTTATACTTGCAGTATGAATTTGTCTTTTCACTTCTTAAATGTTGCTCAGTAAATTGTTCCTTAGAGATACCTATTTTTGCTATAGCCATTCTTACATTTTCTTTTAGGAATGTTTTTTTTTTTTTTTTTTTTTTTTTTTTTTTTTTTTTGTTTTTTTTTTTTTTTTGGTATGATACGGAAAAAATATTTTAGTCGTCGTTTTGTGCTGAGATACMCATTTATTTTCTGAATAAAGGGACGTTCTTACATATAATTTTGAGTTTCTTTGAGTAATAGAATCTCCTTGAATGAAGTATCCAAACCTTTAAAAATAAGACTTCCAAACACACACTGCACATGGCTTTGAAGTCCGTGTACGCTCATAAACAGCTTTTGAGAACTATGAATTAGTTACCTTGTTGACTCAAAATATGTTTCCCCATTAAGCTCTTAAATTGTTGTTGACAGCCAAAAGTGTAGTTTAGAAATATCATTCTCATGAAAGTTGTTAGGCCACTATTTTTCTTTGCAGAAATAGTTTATGACTTTTAGCACATACAATTCTTAAGACTTCTGAAGGTGTTTGTCAGTGCTCTGTCACGAACTGACCATGCATAAGAACTCAGTTTGTCCGAATGCTTTATTTAAAGCTGATAATTTAGGATTGGTAAGTTTTTTGTGTGCTGACATTCAGATTAAACAAAAAGTGTTTCACTTCCCTTGTATTTTTTGTAACTTACAGCTCCTTGAGAGGGTGAAGTTCAGCTACATGAATTTATTTACAATGATTTTGTGATGGGCTATATGTGTGTTATATTTTGTCATAAGTAAATTACTCCCAAACAAGTTTTTTTTTTTTTTTTTTTTTTTTAAACACTTGGAGACTGGAAATATAATTGTAGGTTGCTGCTTCTGAATTTCATATATCTGTTTCTTTCTGATACTGAATTTAATTTTTTTTTTTTTTCTTCTTCTTCCTCTCTAGGATATTTTGTCCTGTTGGGTCAGATCATGAACTTATTAAAAGGGGAACAGTGAACTTATGTAGGGACATAAGTAAATGAGAGTATATATGAGAATGTCTAGTAAATTCTCATAAGTTCTCTGGACATTTTTATTCAGTTTTCAAATACTTGTTATTTATGGGTCATCCAGAACTTTTGAAAGGTTAACACATATCAAAACAGGTATTATCGTTTTTCTTCTCTTGATTCTTCTAATAATTTGATGCTTAAAGACTGAGTTTGGAATTTTTGAGAATTTCACAACTTAAAATATATGACTATTCAGCGAACTTTTCTGAATCAAGACTTTTCAAAGCTTCCTTACAACTTATCTAATACTCATATCCAGTAATGTGCTACTCCATGGGGTATATCTAACAGAATAGACATAGAAGCCTGTATGTCTCATTACCAGGACACAACAAATAATTAGAATAGTTAAAACTTCTTTGCATACATATTTTATATTTTTAACTTCACTACAAAATGCAGGTTTTTAAGGGAGGTTTTGTACTAGATTTGGCTGGTGATGGATGGAGTTCAGCTGTCTCAAAGGGGGAAAAGAATTCTCGCTCATGAGTTGGTGAGGCTTATTGAGAGGGCTTTAAACTAGGTTTGAAGGGGGAAGGGGATAAAACCAGGCTTGCTAGAGATGAGTGGCATGCAGATGTCGGGGGTGAGATCGATAGCCCGGCTCAAGTGCATCTACACCAATGCACGCAGCATGGGCAGCCAACAGGAGGAGCTGGAAGCCATTGTGCGGCAGGACAGCTGTGACTTGGTCGCCATCACAGAAACATGGTGGGATGACTGTCATGACTGCAGTGCTGCGATGGATGGCTATAAGCTCTTCAGAAGGGATAGGCAAGGAAGGAGAGGTGGTGGGGTGGCTCTCTATGTCAGGGAGTGTTTCGACTGTACAGAACTCAACGACTGTGATATCGGGTCAAGTGCTTATGGGTAAAGATGAGGGGGAAGGCCAACAATGCAGATATCCTGCTGGGTGTCTGTTATAGACCACCCAGCCAGGATGAAGAGGCAGATGAAGCATTCTACAAGCGGCTGGCAGAAGTCTCATGATCGCTAGCCCTTGTCCTCATGAGCGACTTCAACTTACCCGACGTCTGCTGGAAATACAACACGGCAGAGAGGAAACAGTCGAGGAGGTTCCTGGAGTGTGTGGAAGCACACTTCCTGAAGCAGCTGGTAAGCGAGCCTACCAGGGGAGGTGCGTTGCTTGACCTGCTGTTTACCAACAGAGAAGGACTGGTGGGAGATCTCGTGGTCGGAGGCCGTCTGGGGCTCAGCGACCATGACGTGACAGAATTCTCGATTCTTGGTGAAGTAAGGAGAGCAGTCAGCAAAACCRCTACCATGGATCTCCGGAGGGCAGACTTTGGCCTGTTCAGGACGCTGGTTGAGAGAGTCCCTTGGGAGGCAGTCCTGAAGGGCAAAGGGGCCCAGGAAGGCTGGACATTCTTCAAGGAGGAAGTCTTATAGGCGCAGGAGCGGGCTGTCCCCATGCGCTGTAAGAACAGCTGGCGGGGAAGAYGACTGTCCTGGCTGAACAGGGAGCTTTTGCTGGGAGTCAGGGAAAAAAGGAGAGTCTAGCGCTGTTGGAAGAAGGGGCAGGCAACTCAAGAAGAGTACAGGGWTCTCGTTAGGTCATGCAGAGAGAAAATTAGAATGGCAAAAGCCCAGCTAGAACTCAATCTGGCCACTGTCGTCAGGCACAACAAAAAATGTTTTTACAAATATACTAATGGCAAAAAGAGGGCCAAGGAGAATCTCCATCCTCTACTGGATGCCGGGGGGAATGTTGCCACCAAGGATGAGGAAAAGGCTGAGGTACTTAATACCTCCTTTGCTTCAGTCTTTAATAGTCAGACTGGTTATCCTCAGGGTATTCAGCCCCCTGAGCTGGAAGACAGGGATGGAGAGCAGAATACACCCCCCATAATCCAAGAGGAAGTGGTTAATGACCTGCTACGCCASCTGGACACTCACAAGTCTATGGGGCCGGATGGGATCCACCCAAGAGTACTGAGGGAGCTGGCGGAGGAGCTTGCCAAGCCACTCTCCATCATTTATCAGCAGTCCTGGTTAACAGGGGAGGTCCTGGACGACTAGAGGCTTGTCAATGTGACGCCCATCTACAAGAAGGGCCRGAGGGAGGATCCGGGGAACTACAGGCTTGTCAGCCTGACCTCGGTGCCGGGGAAGATTATGGAGTGGTTCATCTTGAGGGCACTCACAAGGCAGGTGCAGGACAACCAGGGGATTGGACCCAGCCAGCACAGGTTCATGAAGGGCAGGTCCTGCTTGACCAACCTGATCTTCTTCTATGACCAGGTGACCCGCCTAGTGGATGAGGGGAAGGCTGTGGCTGTGGTCTACCTGGACTTTAGTAAAGCCTTTGACACTGTCTCCCACAGCATTCTCCTGCAGAATCTGGCGGCTCATGGCTTGGACGGGTGTACTCTTTGCTGGGAAAAAACTGGCTGGATGGCCGAGCCCAGAGAGTTGTGGTGAATGGAGTTAAATCCAGTTGGYGGCCAGTCACGACCGGTGTGCCCCAGGGCTCAGTTTTGGGGCTGGTCTTGTTTAATATCTTTATCAATGATCTGGACAAGGGGGTTGAGTGCTCCCTCAGTAAGTTTTCAGATGACACCAAGTTGGGCAGGAGCATTGATCTGCCTGAGGGTAGGAAGGCTCTGCAGAGGGATCTGGACAGGCTGGATCGATGGGCCGAGGCCAACTGCATGAGGTTCAACAAGACCAAGTGCCAGGTCCTGCACTTGGGTCACAACAACCCCATTCAATGCTACAGGCTTGGGGAAGAGTGCCTGGAAAGCGGCCCAGTGGAAAATGACCTGGGGGTGCTGGTTGACAGCCGGCTGAACATGAGCCGGCAGTGTGTCCAGGTGGCCAAGAAGGCCAACAACATCCTGGCCTGTGTCAGAAATAGTGTGGCCAGCAGGAGTAGGGAGGTGATTGTGCCCCTGTACTCGGCACTGGTGAGGCCGCACCTCGAATACTGTGTTCAATTTTGTGCCCCTCACTACAAGAAGGACATTGAGGTGCTGGAGCGTGTCCAGAGAAGGGCGACGAGGCTGGTGAAGGGTCTGGAGAACAGGTCTTATGAGGAGCGGCTGAGGGAACTGGGGTTGTTTAGCCTGGAGAAAAGGAGGCTGAGGGGAGACCTTATCGCTCTCTACAACTACCTGAAAGGAGGCTGTAGAGAGGTGGGTGTTAGTCTTTTCTCCCAAGTAACTAGCGACAGGACGAGAGGAAATGGCCTCAAGTTGCGCCAGGGGAGGTTTAAATTGGACATTAGGAAAAATTTCTTCACCAAAAGGGCTGTCAAGCATTGGAACAGGCTGCCCAGGGAAGTGGTGGAGTCACCAACACTGAAGGCGTTCAAAAAACCTGTAGATGTGGTGTTTCGGGACATGGTTTAGTGGGCATGGTGGTGTCAGGTTGACAGTTGGACCTGATGATCTTAGAGGTCTTTTCCAACCTTAATGATTCTATGATTCTATGTTTTTTACCATCAAAGTGGGTTTGTTACAAAGTAGGTTGAGCAATTTTTCCTCCCCAAGGAGAATAGTGAACTCATGACTCAGTTCTCACTTAATCATTACTCTATGTATCAGTAAAAATGAGCTATTTCTAGCTGTTTAGAAGTAGTCGGAAAGAAGGACCTCAAATTTTTTTCTTTGCAAAATTTTTTCAAACGTATGGTTTATGAATGTTGGGGTTTTTTTCCACTTTGGCTGGGTTCTACTTGATTCTTTGTCTTCTAAAGAGAAATTATTGACAGCAGGTTTAACCTGTGCTTCACTGGGAACAAATGCCTTGGCAACTGGCCATTGTAACAGATTTTCTGGGTGACATGCATATTCTATAGTGATCTTGCCAAAGCCTGTCATTTCAGATAGCTTCCTTTTCAAGAGCAGGTGTTCATTTATTCCACATCATTCTGCAACCTTGGCAATGAGATAAAATTCAGAACCAGTGAAAAAAAGAGCTCGTTGATCCAGCTCCATAGAAAAAAATCCTAATGCTTGGAGCTTGAAGTAGAAAATCCAGAAAGAGGAAGAGGAGTGTGAAGTCATGACGTAACTGGATGGGAATAGGGAAGGATGGTGAGTTATACCTGAACTTACTACCTCATTAACTTGTCTGGATCCTGCACTTTTCAAAGGAATATGGTAATACTTTGCCTACACAATTATTTATTGTTTTAAGTAGTTTATGTACTGATTGGGTTTGTCTGGACAGGAATCTTAAAGTATTAACAAAAGCCACTTTGCAGCCATTCTTCCACCCTTAGCAATACTGAATAAATAGTTGCCATTTGACTGCAATAGTTTTATTCTTTTTTAAACCAAATCTTACTCTCTTCTTTTACTTTACTTTGAATATCTTGACTTTATCAACATTGTCTTAATTACACGTAATGTAAACCATCAAAATTTGTCATTAGTGCAAAACATAACTTACATGTATGAGATCTGATAGCAAAACTGTGCTTGAGAACTGCATGTGTACTAAAAAAAMCCCATACCAATAAGGAAAATATTCTCAGCCTGTGCAGTTCCATGGATGTTGTACACTTGAGGGAGGTAAATATTTGATAAGTTTCGTACTGTAGTAAACTTTATTTTCCATTTACTTTGATTGCCACCATCTCTGTTCCCTTGCTTATAAAATAGTAGATGTGTTTTATCTTTAAAGTATTCCTTCACCTTTGCATGGGCCATCTCAAATTAAACCAACTGCAGCAAACATTTTTGTCTTACACATTTCTTTCTTTATCCCTTGGCCAGTGTAAATGTTTAAAAACTGTTTATCAAGCTTACATCAGAAAAATAAACAATTGTGGCTTATTAAGTCCCTGAGAGAGAAAATAAGCTTACCATTAAAGCTACAGTGTAGATGTATAAAATCAAATTCCATTCAAGCCACCTAGCTGACCCATCTGCTCTGTCTGTGATGATTCAGAATCTTCTTGTCACAATGATACAAGAACTAGCTAGATGTGTCCAGAGAACCTATTGTAAATTGATGGTACTTTTATAGGGAAGAAGAAATAAGAAGTTAAAACATGACTGCAGCTCTTGGAGACATCTCTGATCTTGCTTCATGCATAAAAAAATCCTTATGTATTCTCATCAGTGTACACTGGAAATAATGTAGGCCAACAACCAAGTGGATTCTTCAGGTGGATTGTGGAGCTTGTGTTGCTATGTGACAACACAGCTGCTTTGCTGACCATACCTGAACTTACTGCAGTGTATATCTGTATGATTTACAATTCCAGGAATTACTGTGATACAGTAATTTCCAACTGTGAACTCGCGCTGCAAATGCTTTATTAGTCTTACTATTTGGGACATGTTGAATGGTCACTTTTTTAGAAGATCTGAGTAGGGAACAGGCTTTCTACTCCCCAGGCTTTGGGACTCCTGAATTTTTTTATCAAAGTAAAAATCAAGTTCACAAAAACATGAAAAATTAGCTGTAGTTTGTGAGAAGTAAATATCTACTTTCTGAAATAGATTCATATCTCTACTTTGAATGTAACCACAAGGCAGTTCTCTGCATTTCTGTCATACTTTTGAGCAGACATTCCAGTCTAGAAATGACAGAAGAAAATTTTGTAAAATTTAATCAAAACAGATATGTTCATGCAAAATATTTTATTCCCATTGAACTAGCCTCTTTGGAATGATTTTTTAAGCGAAAAAAATACTGATCAGCCTAACCCTTATTGAAGAAAAAATGGTTATTTTTAGATTATCAGTAAGCCTGTAGGCTTTTCTTTAAAGGTTCAAGACAAAAATTTGTAATTATAGTTATCAGCATCATGCTMACACTGACATCACAGTGACATAATTTTTCTCCTACATTCTGGAATCTTTTTTTCTTGATCTGCAAAGCAGTAGAAAAAGATGCTAAGTTATTACATATTTTGGACTGACTTAATTTGTCTTAGCATGCTGTAGGTTAATGTTGCATAATTGAAAAAAAAATTGCTAGAGCACTTTTGTATCAGCATAAAGGCATGCATGTGGATGATGCAGGGGATGGAATATTGTGAAAAAAATCATTCATATTAAGTACTCAATATGAAAATTATATTTTGAAATAAAAGAGCACTAAAGGGTCTTTGCTGGGTTTTTAACCTGACTGAATTTAGTTAGTGGCCTTGGCACAAAAATTTTTTAGGGTAGAACATGGAATTATGTTTGAAATATTCCAACAAATATTTGTACCATGCATATTAAAAGTATATGGTTTTCTTAGCATTAGGAATATCTTTTCTGAGTTGCCTTTTCCATGATTTTTCCTGTGTTCTGTCTTATTCTTCAGGTGTTTTTCCTTCCTGAGTCTAAAGCAAGATATACAAGCTCATGAGATCTTACGCACAGGGTTTAATTAAAAAAAAAGTGGCCTAAGGAGTTTCATAAAATTTAACTTATATTGTCTTGGTTTTGTCCCTGTTCTCCCACTACATATCCCTCTCATGCAAGTGCAGTTGTTTTTCTGTGCATCCCTGGCTGCCTCTTACTTTCTTCATAGCCCTTTTACTTTCTTTCCATAGTACATTGGTTTGGGATATATGTAATCCATGGAAAACACTTACGTACCTAGGGAAGATAACCAGAGATATTAGAGAAGCTGGGCACTGCACATCTGGTTATGAGGGCTCTAGAGAGGAAAGAAGAGATCCTAATTGAAAAACATCTGGGGTTAGGAGGAGATAAAGAGCAGAGTACCTATGCTCTTACAGCTGGCTGTGATCAATCAAAGAGCAGTATTACTATCTTTATTCTACTGCAGGTAGGAGAAACATTGACAAGTAATCCTGCTTTTGGTGGTTACATTTTTTTCATAGCTAAATCATGAAGGCACATGCATGTGTTTGCATTTTAATAGAGAATAGAGACCTATCTAGCCTGTATTTCTCTTTTAGATATCTTTTTTAAGGTAATCTCATCTGCAAATGTGTTCCTACTGTTGTATAAAGCACTAGAGTTTCAGAATAAATCTCAGTATTACTGGAGACTTAAAAACTAATCTTCTAGATTATGCAGCTTCTAGAGACTTTCAGTACTGTACATCTCTTTCTTACCTACAGTTGTGACACAAATGCCTACAGCTAAAACACAGCACAGTGAAAGACAAGAGTATAGATTTGGAAATGCAAACTGCAGAATGGAAATAAGTTCTAACGTTTTAACTGATTTTGACAAGTGGTAAGTTCATATTTTGTGGCCAATGTCGCTGTAAGTTTGTTTTTCATTTACTGAGACAATGATGTTTCATGGTTTTTACCAGAAGATTGTTAAAACTTTTTTTGTTGTTTTTTCTACACAAGAGAGCTTGCAGCACATTAACTTTTCCTAGTTGCTTTGCTTAATACTTGGAACTAGATTTTTTTTTGAAACATTATTTTACATATCAGTAATAATAATGGTTCTGCAATTTCAACACTGTTCTACTCCAAATTGTGACTTGTTTTTACCTAGCTTTTGCATTAGGATTTGTCTTGTCTTTGTAGCACTAGCGCATTGATGACTGCAGAAATAGTAGTCTTCTCATGAGGATGTGTAATATGTTGTTGGTGACCTTTAAAATATCCAGTCTCTGCTGGATAGTCATCAGCTGAAGATTTTCTTTGTCCCTCACAAAAGACATTCCTAGAGGTCTCCAGAATACAAACCGGAAGTAATATCTATTAGCCTTTTTTTGTGTGACAAGGAGAATAAAACTTATGTATATGTTTCTAATGAGGAATTATAATCCTTCTCCTCGTTGCAAAAAAGTATGTGAGTAAAATTTTGTCTCAGAAGAAGTAAACTGGAACATATTCAGTGATTTTTGAGGCCCATCTGGCATTGGACACCAGTGTAATGGCCATTCCTTTCAGGCTGGGAATCTGTATGTGTGACAGCATACCTTAACACTGAACCACAAATAAATATTATACCAGACTCACAGGCAATGCTCTGGCTGTTTACTCTGACAAAAATTACATATGGAGCAGAACGTGAACAAACATTTTGGTGATACTTAACTATCCTAACTTTAGGTGTGTGGGAGTGGGCATCATCTAGAAAATGAGCTGTCTTCTTTTTTTTAGTGTAATTTTGAAACCCATTGAGCCAGCACAGTTCTTCAGAAGCCTGCTGGTAGGAGTCTTTGAAGCTGTAGTAAGGTTTAAAAAAAACCCAACAGAACAACAAAAAAACTGACAAAAAAACCTTCCATCAGCAGAGCTGCAAATTGGTCCATGCTGAAATACCATCTGCTCTCCAAAATAATGGATTTTTACTAGAATGCGGTAGGTTTGGCTGAAAATGCACCCTGCCTTGTGTTTTGCAGTTTTCCTTTGTTGTACTTGCCCTACCACATTAGATACTTTCTGAAGTCTTTAACTTATTTATTAAATGGTAGTTGAGTGGATCTGAAATGTATACTTGCTGTCTGAAGGTACACCTAAGTTTTAGAAGGATTCCTAGGTTCCCTATCATCATCATCATCTAAAGTATTATATTGACCTTTTCATGTCTTTTTAGAGTGATTTTCCTCAGAAGATACTATTCGAGAAAAACAGGAGAAAGTCTTTTAAGGTCATTCAGATGAGCTCATATAAACATTATTGCCATTTGTGCTTTGTGGAAGTGAGCAGTTTTCCATCATTAGAGGAGGTATACTTGCAGATTCACTAGGATGTTTTTTAACCTAGCTTACTGGAACTTATTGGCAAAATGTGTTGCCAACCTCCATGTTCTTGTGCTTTCCTAACCTGCAGAAAAGATTATTTGGTTTGAGGGTATGATGAAAATCATGCTGTTCTGGCCCTGTTTTGCTGGCCCTCTCTTGTCACCATTTTAGGTATATGAAATTTAATTTTTTTGCAAATGTAAGCAGAGTAACATGTCCTTTAATTTAGAACTAAATGTTTAGAAAAAGGTGGAAGTCTTCTATACTGACAGCAAATAAAAGGTTCTGTATGTTATGTTTGGCAATTTATGGAAACTGGAAATTTTTTTCTTTGCTTATCTCTCCAAGAAGAGCTTCCTTTTAATGGGAAATTCATTTCGTAAAGCTATACCATTGCTCATATCATGCAAATTGCTTTTTACTATATATGTGTTGTTCTTCCGTGGCTCAGAGTCCAAACACAGGCCAACTTTCAAAAAATCCAGTTACGAGTCTAGTGATTCTAATAACAAGTTTCTGGAGGCCACTTTGTGTGATTGTAGGTAATGTTTGATTTTGTTTATTCGGAAGGCCATTGGACTGCTTTCCTTCAGTATCTCATTGAATTGCAGGAATGTAATTCTCTAATTTCAGGAATGGSGTTCTTTCTCCTTTTGCACAGATCATCCTTCCTCTGAGTCTCTTTTTTACAAACACTAATCAACACAGTTATTTATATGTTCTAAATTCACAGCCTTTAAACTGTTTATAAAGTTAGTCTATTGTGTTGCAGGAGAAGCATTTGTACTCTCAAAAGCTGATAGCAGATGATACTGTAAAAAAGAAGGAATAATATCCATTTCATCTACATTGACTTGGATCTTGTATTACCTGGTGTCTTGGTTTACTTAAGGACTCCTTCAGTTTCTGCTTTGGGTACTGAAATCCTATTCAAAGGTCTATGTATCTAGTGTGAGATTTTGACTTCACTCAGACTCTGCAATTGTTTGTAAAGCTGAGTCCACTGGTGGTGACCTGAATTTTCAGATTTCCAAGTCTGATGAATAAATTTTGGTAGTGTTTCCCATGCAGAAAAGCAAATAAAAATAATTATTGTTTTTTAAACGTATATTTTTGGCTATGTAAACCTTCTCTTGGTTTGTAGTATTGAAATAAGGATAAGCAAAAGCATATGAGAAATTAGGTAACCGTAAAGGAAGGATGTTGCCTCTAGCTTCTATATGTGTCTGTGTGCTCAATATGGAAGCCAGTCAGTAATGTCTGTCTGGATTCTTTCTTTTGGGCGTTATATTTAAGGTAATCCTGTAGCATTGCTGGTACTCTAAATATTTACCCTTTAATATACTCAGTAAGTGCACAGCTTCCTCCGTGACCACGCGTCCTGCAGCCACACTGAGATTTGCCCACCAGGAACTGTCTAGCTATTCAAAAAGCAACTCTACTCACAGTGTTCAGCGAGTTTTGTGAGCTGCACAAGGGAATCATTTACTACAAATTGATTTTTTTCCCGTCATCTCTTTGGATGAATTCTGCTAGGCCAGGAAGCAGATGAAATCCCTGGAGGCAGCTGAACTCTTGTTCCCTGTGCTAGTGGCTGTAACCTAGCCTGATTACAATTAATCCATGATTGAAAAGCAATTGGCAAAAACCTTTCTGATATTACATGTAAYGTGCTGATATACTCCCTGAATTAAAATGGAATTCAATATCAGATTCCATTTTTTATAAGAATGCAGTGGAGTGACTAACAGTGATCTCAGCGTAATTTTGGAAATTTCCCATGATATTTATCTGCAGGATGTGGAATTAGAGTCAATTATAGTTGTTACAATAGCAGTTAGAGCGCTTTTCATAGTGCTCCCTGATGATGTTTGCCTGCAGCATATACAGCTCTGAAATCTTCACGTAGGGAAGAGATCATTAGCTTTGGAGAGAACTTCCATGCATTCTTCCACACTCAGGCACTGTTAGATTTAGCTGTGTGTAATGAAAAAGACTAAATGGTTTGTCTTTAGTAAACTAGGGAAACGGCATTATAAATCCATACCAACAGTGTTGCAATGTTATCAAGCGAAGTATGTATAATTCAAATATTTTTATCATAACATTTTATGCATGAGTTTCTTGCAGTTTAGTCATTTTTCGTATGTCTTAGCAAACAGAGAAATTTGTAACTTTCCATGTTGGATAATATCCTATTCATAAAATAGAAATTCTTAAATCAACATTGTTTCAAAAATTAAATAGAAAATTTGTGTCCTGGTTACTGTTGTCTTCTATGACAGCTGGTTGCAAACTATCATCAAAATGTGAATGCCATTAACTTGCATTTGTCTCTTGCTCATAGTTAATCAGTTAATCTTCAGCTTGTTTCTATGCTTTCAGTGTTGTTGACATCTAATCAGAATAGCTAGAGTTCACTTAAAATTCAGTATTTTAGCCTATTTCATTTCACATGCATTGAGGATTTGGTTTGCAAAACAGCTCTGTTCCAAATCCTTGAGTACCTCCCTATATGATGGTTAGGGCTCTCAGGCTTTTTTCTGTATTGCACATTCAGAGAAGAGATAGTCCACATAATTGGCAAGTGAATCAGAATAAGCTTGTCTGGGATCCAGCTAATATATGTAATTACAAATGAAAAGTTCAGTACTCTTCAAGTACCCCAGGCAGAACAGGTGATGGAAGAGGCAAAGTAGCAAGGTTATCTTAATCTTGATACTTTCTATAGAACCATAGAATCATTAAGRTTGGAAAAGACCTCTAAGATCATCAGGTCCAACCGTCAACCCAACACCACCATGCCCACTAAACCATGTCCCGAAGTGCCACATCTACAGGTTTTTTGAACGCCTCCAGTGTTGGTGACTCCACCACTTCCCTGGGCAGCCTGTTCCAGTGCTTGACAACCTTTTCGGTGAAGAAATTTTTCCTAATGTCCAATCTAAACCTCCCCTGGCACAACTTGAGACCATTTCCTCTTGTGCTATCGCTAGTTACATGGGAGAAGAGACCAACACCCGCCTCTCTACAGCCTCCTTTCAGGTAGTTGTAGAGAGCGATAAGGTCTCCCCTCAGCCTCCTTTTCTCCAGGCTAAACAACCCCAGTTCCCTCAGCCGCTCCTCATAAGAGTTGTGCTCCAGACCCTTCACCAGCCTCGTCGCCCTTCTCTGGACACGCTCCAGCACCTCAATGTCCTTCTTGTAAAAGAAGTCATCAGAGAAAATCAGCAATGGATGATTACATAATGAACCCAAGTCTGTCCCTGTCTTGCTTTCTCAATGCCTTAAAATACAAAGAGCATGAGCTGGGCACTCTGTATACAACTTTTCTGTCCTGAAACATCTGAAGTTTTGAAATCTCAGTCTCTTTTATGAATTTTTAATTCAGAGAAATCACTTGGCTTTATTAAAAAATTCTGTGTGTGTATTTTGTTATAATTTTGGCTTTATTTAAATCTCCTTTAATATAAAAATAATTTTAAAAGAAAAATAGCTTAAATTCAGACACCTATTTGAAAATGCTAAAACATTTAAAAAAGACTTTGAAAAATCTGTGAAAATTGTAATTTCCTTTCCAACAGACTGGTTTTAATGAACAACATTTTCTGGAAAGGTTGGGGTGGGGAGGTAAAAGCATTGCTCAAAATACCTCTTAAGGTAGTCAAAATTCCTTCTTGCCAGGCTGTATAGCTCTGTGCAGCTCCTCCACTCCCTCAAAAATAAGTCTAATGGCACTCAAAGTAAATGGATTCTCTGCTTGCAGTTTGTATGGGTAATACTAGGTCACAATAGTGGCTGATCCTTCCGTTTTCAAAATTTTATCTATATTGCAGTTGTGGGTATCCTGACTGTGGCCTCTTATCACACTGCAGGCAGCTGTTGAGTGCAACACAGCGCCTTGTTCTCACATGTAAGTGAGGAGTTTCCCTTTTAAATGTGGGTGAAGGTGTGTGCCTGGAGTAACGATGTTGCAAAGGCATACATGAGATCCCAGGTGGAAGGACTCATCTTTGCATTCCCAAACCTAGACATAATTGCTATAGACATAAAAATTGATACAGTATAAAAGACAAATTTTTCAGTTGCTTCTTAAAAAAAAMCAGAATTGAACCTAAATTAAGTTTCATAAATACTTACGGATCAGTATGGTATGGATACTTATAGATACACATCTTTTGTGTTAACAGATATTTTTTTTCCTTCAAATGTGCTTGTCTTTGTTTTGATTTTTTTACCTCAAACCTTTCTGTCTGTTGACCTTTTCACTTTCATGGTTTTTTATTTCCCAGGAGTAAAATATATCACTCCTAGTACAGTGTTACAATGAAGAGACTGTACAGGAGCTCAGTAAGACTTCCTGAGACTGTGACCTTTTTTAAATACTAAAAGGCTTACTTCTGGAGATAACTGTGCTAACCTAATTAAATTAGYGCACAAAGACTGCAATGGATTAATTTTGACAGCTTCAAGTTTTTAAAAAATAGTACTTTATAACTATTGTGACTTTAATTTTAGTGTAAAAATTTACATGTTTTCCTTTCCTCTAAAAAAAAAAAAAGAAGAAAAAAGAAAAAAAGAGGTTTTTTTAATACAGTTAGACGTAATGGTAAACTGCTTTATCAAATAGGTGTTAATGCTATTCAGTTCATGTTTACTGAATGAGTAAGGAGACATAAATTGAAGATAATAAAATGAAAACAAATTTAATATTCACCGAGTAGTATTTGACCATAGTCACCACGGGACTTATAACAGCAATGTTAGGTAAAAATCACTGCTGTAAAAAAGACAAATGTCTGTTATTTGTATGGTAATAACAACTACGTGTTCCTAAAGCAGCTGTTGTTCACTTTCTGTAGTGACCTTGMTGTAAATCACCAGTATATTTGGTAAGATAATATATTACATTAGAAAGCTTTTAAGCTCAAAGCTTTTGAGAGTATGAGAAAAATCATCTGTATCTCAAAGACAGACTGGCACACTACCTGGAAATTTTCTTTGGTTAACCGCAATAAAATAACCAAAAATCTTTTAAATAAGGAAAATCCAATATAAACCTTACATATTATAAACAGAATTTAAAAGACTTTGTTGCCACTGCCAAAGTCCTAATACTTTTATGAAATTTTCTTTTGAACTTGTTTTATTATATCTATGGTTTCTTTCTAAATATGATATATTGGCTTCTTGATTTTTGCTTTGTTTTGTTTGATTTTTTCTGGAACTGCTTCAGTGAAATAATTTACAGGAAGGTGGATATTTCTGGCTGTGAAATGTGAGATTAGAGAGCATCCCATCACAGTGGCGTAACTGTGAAGAACTACAGAGCTCTCCTGCTATAGAGCAAACCATCAGAACAGGAGATATGTGATAAATGAGAGCTACTCATCGTGGATCGTGGCTTCTGTACAATGCCTTCTTATACCAGGATTGGCCTGTCTTTTTCTATTTCATGTGTAATGTTTCTTTTCCTTGGTATTTGGAATTTGGGAAAAAGAATAAAAGTTGTAATAATGAAACATTTGTAGTGGTTTAACCCGGCAGGCAGCCAAACGCCACACAGCCGCTCGCTCACTCTCCCCCGCCCCCGCAGCGGGACGGGGAGAGAATTGGAAAAAAAAAATTCACAGATTGAGATAAAGACAGTTTAATAGAACAGAAAAAGAAAAGGGATAATAATAATAACAATGGTAATARTATATTAATAATACAATATATGAAAAGAGTGATGGACAATGCAATTGCTCACCACCCGCCGAGACAATAGCCAAAGTGATCGCCCCTTCCGGGGCCCCTTCCCCTCTCATTCATATACTGGGCATGACGTCACATGGTATGGAATACCCCATTGGCCAGCTGGGCTGGCTGTCCCGGCTCTGCTCCCTCCCAGCCTCTTGTGCGCTTGGCAGAGCATGGGAAGATGAGAAGTCCTTGAAAAGTAGATTACCTAGCAACAACTAAAAACATCGGTGTGTTATCAACATTCTTCCTATACTAAACCCAAAACATAGCATTAGGAAGAAATTTAACTCTATCCCAGCCAAAACTAGCACAACATTCTAAAGGCAACATAAACTGTACTCAATTACTGCAAGCATTTCCCACTTTAAAGTTAAACAAGGACATTGGAAGATTCAGCTGGTGGAGGATGAAACTACATCTATTCAGGCTATCAGTATACTGCTGAATTTCATGCAGTCTTTGAGAAAATCGCATGTAGTTATGTTTCATTCTGAATAATTTTAAATCTGTAAATTAATACTTGATTGCTTTCTAAAAAGCTATTCAACTGTAAGTTATAGTCTAAATGAAATTTTAGGTAAGGATTAGGTTGTATAGGAGGTATATTGGCTTCTTGTAATTGGTCTTGCTTAGCCTCATAACTGATGATTTAAAAAAAAATGTTTGTAGGTGTCTGCCACTATTAGGATAAAAATGTTAAACTTAAGGTTTACTTTTACTTTCTAGCACATTTTCCACTTGTTATTGCCTTTGCTCTTTCACAGATCTTTTCTTGGTTTTCCATGTGCCTGTCTTAAAAGTAGTTCCCTAACCTTAGATTTCTGGGAGGAAGAAAAAGCCTGTGATGCATAATAATTGTATTTCATGTTCTGTGCTCTTGAAGAACTCTTTGCAGTGTTACCTATTACCTTCTCATCTGCCAATTTATCTTAGCTAAGAAAATAAGCCTTGCTTAGTTCGAAAGGTTCAACAAAGCAGAGAATCAGTAGAACATTCTAATTTTGTGAAGCAATCATCCTTCCAAAAAATTAAAAAAATTTTCATTAAAGAAAGACTTAGTGGCAAAAAAACCTACAAAAGGGGAAGGGGGCAGGATATCTAAATAGAAAAGATATTAAGATTTATTAATGACTTTTAGCTTCCTATTTAGATTGAGTTTTGACTAAATTATAAACTTTAATGAAAATAACTATGTAAGTATCTTACCTATGAACCTTTGTGAAACTAGAAAGAAAAGAGTCTTTCATGTCAAAGCAGCAATTGAGTAAGAGTAATGTGAAACATGATTTCAGAGTCTGTGTTCTTGAAATGGAATTTTCTTGTCTGCCTCTCATATATTAGTTGTAAATGTCTTTTAGTATTTTAATATACAAGAATAAATGCTTTTTCCACTTTATGTAGAGAGTGAAAATGAAATTCTTGCTTAATGCAGATTGATCTTTCACTAGATTCTAATCTGTCTGGTTGAGAGTAATTTTCCTTGATACAGTTATTCATTCCTTTACTCTAAAAATTGTCCCTTCACTGAATACTTGCTGAGATTTCTGTTCCTGCTGGAGTCAGTAACAAATGCTGTTTAACTCTAGTGGGTGATGGCTTAGGTTTTAAATATATGGTCTTTTTGAAGCCAGTAGAAGTGGGCTACTACAGATGTTTCTGTTCAAAAGAAATACATAACTTAACTTGAGATCTTGGTAGAATGAAAGGTAATGACTCAGTTCCAGTAAAACATTTTCAGTTTGATGTCATTAAGATTATTAGTTGTAGGCTTGAGAAAGTATGTAACATACTGGTCCACAGAGACTTTGCTTATGACCTGTATCTTTAAAGTAGTTATCAATGAAAAAAGTGAATGTATAAATTTRCACTGAGTAAATGATACCTTTAAATTGTTTATTTTAAGTTCATTAACAAACAGTTCTGTTGCTATTTTATTTATGTCTGCAAAACTGCTTATTGGTAGATTCATAGGCTTGTGGTTTTAAACAGGATTAAGGGGTTAATTMCTATATAGAGAAGTCTAAATGGTACATTTTAAAGTGGTATACATATTCACATACATATTTTGAAAAATATACAAGATGGCATTCGTTTCATGGAACAGTCTTCCTCATAACTGGTCAAGTTATGACTGGATTATTCAGATCATCCTGAAGGATGACGAGAGACTGCCCCATCATCATCTATTTTTCTTTCTGAGGTGTTAAAATGACAGTCTTATATAAAGTTATCTAATGCTTCCATTAAAAGATTACAATTTTATTTCCAGAAGGAAATATTCAGAATTTTCAAAATTTCAGACTCAAGCTTTCTATAATTCTTCTTTTTTCTGCTACTTTAGTTGAAATTGTTCTACCCTTTTGGGTAATAAATACATACGACAACCTGTGCGTCTGTTTCATTGAGGAGTATCTCAGTGCCTTAGAGGGGGGTGGTGGAATTAGGTAGCTAGAACAAGGATGGGGGAGAAGAGGGAGGCGACACCGTGTTCCCACTGCTTATCCCCCAGAGCAGATGAGCTTGCTCTCTCCCAGCTTTGAAGAGAGCGAGCAAGAGTATCTGCTTTGGTGGTTTCTCAAGCAAATATGTGTTCAAGGGAGTAAGAGTAGCCAGGATGAACACAGTGTGAGGGTAAAGGGAGCAGATGAAGTCAAAGAGAGACTTTTGAGATAAAAGTGATGTCAAAGAGGAGGACATAGGATCAGAAGTTGCATATGATATAGAATAAAAAGCAAGGGCTATGTAATGCCAAGTAAAAGAAAGATTTAATCACTACCATATCCAAGAGCCGCGGGTTTTTGAGTTCTAGAATTCTACAACCTACACACCCTATCCACTTCAGTAGTGGAAAGATTTGTAAGACAAAAGAGATCATTTGGTATTTTATTCATATGCTTCTTGCCTCTATGTCCTGCACAGCTACTGGAAAATTTCCCGAGATCAAAGTATTCACAACTTACCTCTAATTGTATTTTTGTTATTTCTGAGTGTTAAGTACACGTAACTGGAAATGACAGCAGTAAAGTGTCTTTTGATTATATAAAGAGCTATATAAACATCAGTTTTCTGAGAAATCATATTAATATTCTTTTGTGTACCAAACTGAAAAGTCACTTGGCAAATAAYCTGTTTGTTCCTCTGTTCCACCACCTGAAAAAAGGAGGATGCTACCTTCTCTAAAATGAGGATGTTTAAAACCGTAAATACCTTTTAAATATGTAAGAGGTTTGTAGAGCATACCAATTAAACAGATGAGTGCACAGAAGATTCATGCGGGAAGGTTCTCTGAGTTTGTAAGATTTGGATAATGCACTAAAAAAAGAAAAAAGATGTGGCTTAAAGCCCAGTGTAACTCAGCCTATTTATGAATGAGAAAAAATTACTGCAGAATTACGTTTCAGTACATGCTTCGTAGTAGTTTTCCATTTGGGAGAAATAGCTCTGTTCAAGGCTGAGGAGAAGGATTGAGGGATTGATTCTATGAACTCTGAGAGGGATGAAAAAGATACTTATTTTCTAGTTCTATGATCCATGGCTTTGTCATTCGCTTTATAATGAGGGTACTAAATGTTGCATAGGATTAGTGTTCTCACAGACTGTTATTGTTTTCAGCAGATCAAAACCATGATTATAAACATCTATAATAGTTTCAATCATCATCTATGCATTATTGATACATATAACATGTTTATAACCTATTTATTAATAATAATGAATTGTTAATTTATTTAATGTACAAATCTTAGTTACATGATATATAAAATACCCATGTAATGGGCAAACCATTTGAATGAATTGACCAAATTCTTCTTTATTTGTATCACATTTGTGCAGCTAGTTTGTTTCATTCCTGTCCCTTTAGCTTTACAGTGATTAATCAGCCAGCAGGTTTTTTTAAGATTACAAAGATTGACTGTGTTATGCCTGACTGATTTGTATTTCAGGCAGTGACTGCTCTGTGTCAGTAACTTTAATACTTATTAACTGCTAGATTAAGATTTGTCTCATTAAATAGCAGTAAACCTAATGTGCTAAAGCGTATACAACAGCTAATCACAACACTTTTCTGTACATTGTCATAATCATCAATGTCCCACAAATCTGAGTATTCATTTGTGTTCGTAGTTTCCTGCAGGTGTGAATGTGTAAGGTTTTGCATGTATATACATAAAATATTTTAATTAATACTTTGTCTGGAAAAGTTGCATTAGTTTACATTGCAAACTATAACAGTACCTTTAAAAAGAGAGAATTTTCTCAAGCATGTACAGATCCCTCTTCCAATGTTTTCAATTAATAATCAGTTCCTCTCTCACCAGAAGTGTTACCCGCTTGGACAAGGATAAACAAAAACAGCATGGGCATTTATAAATATCACATATGTAAGGTTTTTTATACAAATGTGAAATAATGAAGGTGTCATGTGTCTAAAATTTGGTATGAAAAGTCCAAGCCAGATTGTGTCCACTTTTACAATTGTTCCTTATATAGCACAGCCACCTAGGGTCTGATTCTTATTAGGTTTTGCAGCTACTTCTACAGTAAAACTGCCAAACAATATAAGCAGGCTTAAGGAACAACAGCAAAGATGGTGGCTGTCAGGGATAAAAGGGCTAGGAGACGGGATGTGTTTCATAAGGGGCTTGATGCACCAAGTAGTAAAACAAATAAAACAAAGATAGATGTTGGCCTAAAAACGTCCCTAAACTACTACTGTTTTGTCTCAGATGTATTAGTGGAAGTTAAATGTTTAAATGTTTTCATAGATGTTTACCCAAGAAAGCAATGAATTCAGGTATAGGGTGAGGCTGTACTATTTGGAAATAATTGTGGTGTGATGTCACCTAGTTCTGGCTATCTGCCTCATATTCTGCATATTTTATTGAAGTTACAGTGTTAATTTGATTTTAAGTTGATGAGACAAGCCACATGTTTGTAGTCAAGCACATGCTCAATACCTTCCTAAATAGAGCCTTGTGTAGGCACCTGAATAGTAACTGAGCCAATTTCTTTGACAAGCTGTGAGATGTGCAGCCAGGAGCTTTTGCTTAAATTAGTTCTTTGTTAGAATTACAATTGACAGGGTTGGGAAAGGTGACACTGATACCTCAAAGGAAGCATACAGCATGCAGGATTATTATTTACCTGTCCATCAAAGACAAAGAAGAAAAAAATAAAGTGATGAAAAGGAAGACTAGTTTCCTGTCTGATTGGCGAAGAGAATGAGGCATTTTGCTTTAAAAAAGTAGTTCCAGTCAATCCAAGATAGCTTCCCTGTGCTGTCAAGAGTTATGGAGTAGAAGAGAGATGCAGAATAGCTCTTTGGGATGTTGAGCAGCCTCTGCCAAAGCTTGGACTGTACGTTCACTATGTGAAATCTAGGCCTTTGATCATGACTCATGATGAGACTTTACTGCAAAGCCACTGATTCTCTGCTGTCACAATAGCTTAGATCTGCATTCTGCCAAAAGGTGCTAATCAGGTGGATTGCTTCAGAGTACACTTTTGTTAATGTATGATATTTAGCAATTCTCATAATTCATTAGAAACTTATCCAAGTTCAACAAA
The DNA here is from genome assembly GCA_030449065.1 of Oceanodroma leucorhoa. Lineage (NCBI taxonomy): Eukaryota > Metazoa > Chordata > Aves > Procellariiformes > Oceanodroma > Oceanodroma leucorhoa. The sequence continues at coordinate 5,215,135 of JASVER010000005.1, read as the reverse complement.
TACTTTGGCAGAATACTTTGGTGCAACAGTCAACAAGCTATTTGATCATTGATAAAAGAGTACAGTCAAGCATGACAGAATATGAATTTTTGTACGCCCACATTTGATTATTGCTGAAGTATGACCAATGAAGGATGGGATGAAATTATTGTATGTGGTGGYTAATTCAGATTTACTTCTGTAGATATGTTCAACTGACAAATTTTTCATTTCATTCTGTTCCATGCTGGACATTATAATAGAAGTGTGTGTGTACATATATGTGTATATTTATCCATATCCAGCTGTGTTTCAGTTACCCAGGAAAAGAAGAGGCTGTAGGTAGCCTTTTTTTTTTTTTTTCAGATTTCAGTGCAGTTAAGAAGGATGGAACAAGACAGAAGCATGTTTGTTATCTGTGGGATWAATAAGTACATATATGTGACTCCTCATCTAGGAGAAAGAGAGGACCTCCTCTTGCTTGCTGTTTAAGTTGCCATGCTATGTGCTTTGATGAGAAATAAAACCATGTTTATTTATGTTAGATGTGTCTTTAAATTTAGTTGAAAACTGTTTTTTAATGTAATTTAGCTCAGATATAAAATACATCTTCAATTTGGCTTTGAAAGTTTTTTATACCAGGTGATGGTAACACAGAAGTTATAGATCTCTGCCAGGTGGATTTGCTAAATATAGTTGTTTGAATAGCTCAGTGTTATTCTGTTGCAGGCTTCTTGAAATAATATTTCTTTTCTTTGACTAAGTAGCATATTTCATATTGGTACCACAGTGCATTAAATCTGTGAATTATTTGGAACCCATTTAAGCAATCCATTTGAGATTTAATTACCTTGAATATAACTGAACAAATGTGTTCAAGGCATATGATGAAAATGCAAATCTAAATTATATTTCTGATATAGAAGGTACCATGATGGATTATTAGTGATCTTGTTGAATTAAGTTTTTTCTCTWGTGAATGCAGTTTTTTAAACATTGTAATTTGAACTGAAATTTTGAGTGCTTAATAAAAACAAGGGACAGTTCTAGATGAAATTAGAGCAAATTTTAAGTAGTGTACAAAAATTACAAATTCTGTTGCCGTTGTTCAGGTTTAATTGTTATTGTTATACGTTACTCAGAACAAGAGAGTATCAATATGAGTAAGGGAGGGAGGGATTTTGTGTTTTGTACTATATTTTATTAAAATGCCCTGGAATCTACAGATCCCCATACTTCGAATGAAAATAATCATGAACAGAAAGAACTTTACAATTTGTATATGCACTAAGATAGAAAAGGTATTCATAAATGAATTTGTACAGCAGGTCTTTGAAGTTCATAGTAGTTTTCCCATTGAAAAAAATGCTTTACTGTGCAATTTTCCATTTTAACAAATATTGGTGCTGTTACAAGGAGGTTTTGCAAACTTAAAAGAAAAAAAAACTTGCATTGCATGAGACATTTGAATTCACATTGGACTAGTGATCTAAGCTGATCTTATAATTCTAAAATTTCTAATTAAAATTTCTCAAATAATTAACTTCATTTAGAAAAAGGCTTTTTAAAACAGTGTATCTGTAAGTCTGTACTTTCCTAGTACAAGAGCAGAACAATCTTATATTGATATTGGATAGAGTAAATAAGCAGTTTTTATTTCAATTTTATTTATGTGAGCCTACTAAGAAAAAAATGCTAGATGGGAATGAGCTGAGCTAAGCTAGGTTGCTTACCTTTTGACCACTCTATTCCTTTTGCTTTAATGACTGCAGACAAGTTTCCAAATATTTTCTGGAATTCAAATTACACTGAATGACCAAATATTTCACCTTTACTGCTTCAATTTCAACTATTTCAGCATTTAGCCACATAAGAAAACATCAGCTCTTAAAGATGGCAATAAAATTGTGCATCTTTTGTCACTAGAGGATTCCTCACATGCATACACATTCAGTTTGTGCAGTCTCTTAAGGCTCCATTTTCAGACCACTTTATTGTACTTATGTCATTTTTCATTTCACTTTTGTTTTGAAGTACCTTTTAAGGGTTTTATAACTTTTTTGTGTTGCTGAAAGTTGTGTGTATAACCTGAAGACAAAATGTAGTAGTAAATATGATGGGAAACTGTGGATTTTTATGCTGCAATACTATCATTGCTGTTGTTGGCCTGTCTGTGGGGCCTTTCTATGTGGGGACTTCCCATGTCAATGGTCAGATAATCCCAATATCATTCAAATAACTTAAGTCATATTCTTTTGATGACTGAAGATTTCTATAAGTTAGAGAATCAGAGCACAATCAGTTGGGATGGTGTTGAAAAGGTAAATCTTTTGTTCCTTTTTTGTTATTGGATGAGTTGTGTGAAGTTATATTTCTACAGAGGGAGAATTTTRGAGGCCTGAGACCTTACAGAGCGATTCTGGTTGCAGGTTGCTAAGATGTTGATCCTTCATATAATTCCCCTTGGTAACAAAGTCATCCTAACCAGTGCACAAAGGTGGTTTCTGGGAATTTTTTTATGCAAAATAATATAAAGGCAGCCATCTGATGAATCTATGGGTTTGTGATAGCTGCCTTCAAGATCCAGCATAACCAGGCTGTATCCCCACTGCTTAAAGTTGTCATATGTGCCAGTGGCATTCTTACTAGCAAACATGCATTACAGTAATTGTGAAAATACACAATCCTAGGTATTTCAATTTAGTTTGAGAAATTCTGCATCTAAATAAGCAAAAGTCTTTTTACAATTCCTCTCAGCCTTGGTCCCATGTTGAGTGCAGCAACTGATGCAATGATTAACTGCAGAACGACTGTAAAGGCCTAAAGAGTAACGTTTTGATTTTTGGCATTAGCTGATTTCTGATTAGCTAACATCCAGTCACGCTAAGAAGATAACAAGTCGAAGCAGATCCAGTAACGATACAGAATTTAATGTGTAAGAGGATACCTGCATATTTGTTTTGTATTTTGTTGCAGTTAGTTGGCCTTTTTCCTGAAAACCCTTTTGAGATTTTCTGTGGGCATTATTCTTGCTCTTCTACATATCATGTTGCTTGTAACAGTTTAATCAAAATACTATGTTATTTATTTATTTTTCCACTGTAGTCTTTTCCACTGCAGCCAGGATCTCAGGATTAATTCTGTGGTAAAAGTAATTTTTGTCACTTGATAGGTAATTCTATAATAGTAAACATTCTCATAGAAAGCTAATTTAAAGGAGGAGTCATCTCCTGAACAAGACTAAGAAGGTACTTTATTTGTTAGTGTTTGATATAGCAAGGTGATAAAGTTTTCTTCTCAATTTCTGTAGATCTTGTATAATGGTAGAGTGTGGGAGCAGTGTGAGGATGTATCCCATGAATGACCCTGGGACACAGAGGGCAATCATGTGGGAAATGTATGCAGCACTTCTTGAACAGGTTTTCGAGCTCATAGTACGAAGATGATATTTGCTGATTAATTCCCAAATGTTGCTTCGCCTTATTTGCAGCTTTGTTAAACTATATCTCAAATGTCTTGTCTGTCTTCTGTATTTGGGACAGTATCAAGGGAGTTGGATTGCTTCTGCCTGTTGCTTTCTGTGATGCCTTGGAGAACAGTTTCAGTTCAGGAAGTCATGCCACATGTTGAATAATTTGGGTTTTTTTTGGTACTATATCTGAGTAAAATGTGTTGCTTTTTGTTCAGTACTGTGTGTTTTGATGGATGTATTTATCAATTAAAATATTAYGTAACAGTAGCTTGACTTCATGAGGTTAAGGCTAGCTTAATAAAATTCAGGACCAAAACTGCATGTTTCATGATGGTCTGTGAAACTGTATTTGAGTTGATTGGCCATGAAAGCTGTGTGACAAGTGCTACAAATTTAGATATGAAAAAATGCATGCCTAGCCAGGCATGGAGGGCACAGAAGATTTTCTTATTCTGTTTTCCATTTCAAGTTTATGTAGTTCTCTTGCATTTTAATTGGGCTCTGCTATCCTGTCTCCTAATATTAGATAGAAAAATCTTTAAGAAAAATAAGTTAAGAAAAAATGTCATTAGAATGTTATATGATCTTCAGAGGTGCTTGTTTGCATAGGAGATGTAGTTATCTGTGATTAATCATCCTAGATGTTCTAGCTGAAAATGCGTTGTAAAGGARGAAAAAAGCAAAACCAGAAAATCTGTGTTCTGTGTTTATTTTTTATTTATTTWTTWTTTTTTTWAAATATTTATTTCTCTATGTTAATTTTTCCATGGGTTTTCTTAACAGTTTATGTAAAACACAGTAGCATAATTGCATTCTGAGACTGGTTCTGATATCATTGGTTTAAACTTCACTTTCACAGACTTATGTGGCAAGAGATGTAGGTCCTGAATCTATTTTTTTTATTTTTAAATGCACTGGTCAGAACTAGATTGTGTGTTTTATTTGTCAATTATATGTCCTGATCTGCACTGAGGAGAAAGAGATCATGTATCACTAACACACAAACAAATTATTGTGGCTGTGCAATTTGTGTCCATAATTAGCATTTAAATCACAAGGACAATTTCTGCTTCTGCTCAAGATCTAAATCTTTTGCCTTCTTAATATAGAGAAGAGATCGTAAGAACAAACAGAGTCAACTTATGTTTGGCTGGTGCACCTGGAGATATGTTAGAAAATGCACTGAAAAAGCAGCATAAACTAGAAGATTTGCCTGTATAAGGAACACTTTACAAACCTTTTAAAACAGAAGTTTATATACCTATATCAAGAGTATTTCTGATATAGACAGTAATAATTGTACTAAGAGGAGCAGAGGTAGTTGTCTACGAGATCTTTGCTGACTGGAAAGTGGACGTACGTTAGCTGAATATAGCYAGTATTTGGAGTTTTATCCATGTAAAATAAAATTCCTTGTCTTGTCACCTTCTATGTATTTCATTATTACATTTTCTCTATGGAATGATTTATAATAAAATTWAAAAAAGAACAGTACAATTCTTCATGTTGAACCCTCCAAAGAATAATGTTTTGGATTACTTCCTATGGTTTATTTAAAAATACATACCAGCAGATCTAGATTTTTACCTGAGAGAAAATATTAGTAAACATAAGCAAAATAAGAACAGTAAATGCTGAACTATATTGCACAAGGTTATTGTGCAGTCTTATTGAGCAGAGTGAACTGTGAAAAGTACTGAAACCTGTATTTGCAGATGAAAACAAACATCAAAGGAGCATACAATTTTTTTATCTTTCCTAGAAAGTATTTCTGTGGCTGTATGTTTTAGCTACATTGTGAAGATGATGTTCAGAGCTGTGAATGACTGCCTGTCTCACAGACGTGTACACACTTTGCACAGCTGAGTCACATTCTGTACTGGTGGTTCAATATCATTGTGCAAGTTAAAATAACATTTCTATTGTTCTGTTATTAAACAGCTATTTTCACATTCTGAACAGTTGAAAGAAAAAAATCGAAGCAAATGTTACCTGCAGCACATAACCTTCTGTGGTGTATGAATGATGTGTGATACCCATTTTAAAATCTTAGTCCTGATTCACTGATTTTCTTTAGTTTTGAGTTGATCTGACAACACTGAAAACTCTAGTTACTCATGAAGTAAGTAGTGAGAAAGGTAGTAGGCCTATAGARTATCTGAATAAATGAGCAAGGCCTTGAGAATACCTGATTATTTGAAAATTTTGTCTGGTTGGAGGAATTTTTTTCCAATAATTTTTTTATGAATGACAAAGTCTTGAATTGGTAAGATATACTACTATTAAAAGCTTCCCTCAAAGGCTTATAAGTATGAACAGTTTTAATGTGAGAGAGGAACAGAAGCCCTGTTTCTTCACAAACTATAAATCTGTTTCAGTTATTTTTCAAATTTTGAAAAAGTTGGGGGAAAAAAGGGATTTGTTTCTGATGAAATTTTTCTTTGGATTGCACCTTATTATATCTGTTATYACTTTATTGTATTATCCTGTTTTTACTCTGTTATGCTATTTTACTGTATTACACTGTGTGGTGGGTTGACCCTGACTGGACACCAGGTGCCCACCAAAGCCGCTCTATCACTCCCCTCCCCAACTGGACAGGGGAGAGAAAATACAATGAAAGGCTCATGGGTCGAGATAAGGGCAGGGAGAGATCACTCACCAACTACCGTCGTGGGCAAAACAGACTTGACTTGGGGTATTAGTTTAATTTATTACCCATCAAATCAGAGTAAGATAATGACAAAATAAAACCAAATATTAAAAACACTTTCCCCCCACCCCTCCCTTAACTTCACTCCTGATTTTCTCTACCTCCTCCCCCCGAGCRGCGTAGGGGGACAGGGAATGGGGGTCRTGGTCAGTTCATCACATGTTGTTTCTGCCGCTCCTTCCTCCTCAGAGGGAGGACTTCTCATACTCTTCCCTTGCTCCAGCGTGGGATCCCTCCCACGGGAGACAGTGCTCCATGAAATTCTCCAATGTGAGTCGTTCCCACAGGCTGCAGTTCTTCACAAACTGCTCCAGCGTGGGCTCCCTTCCACGGGGTGCAGTCCTTCAGGAACATACTGCTCCAGCATGGGTCCCTTCCATGGGGTCACAAGTCTCGCCAGCAAACCTGCTCCAGAGTGGGCTCCTCTCTCCACGGGTCCACAGGTCCTGCCAGGAGCCTGCTCCAGCGYGGGCTTCCCACAGGGTCACAGCCTCCTTTGGGYGCATCCACCTGCTCCGGTGTGGGGTCCCCCATGGGCTGCAGGTGGATATCTGCTCCACCGTGGACCTCCACGGGCTGCAGGGGGACAGCCTGTCTCACTGTGGTCTTCACCAGGGGCTGCAGGGGAATCTCTGCTCTGGTGCCTGGAGCACCTCCTCCCCCTCCTTCTTCACTGACCTCGGTGTCTGCAGAGTTGTTTCTCTCACGTATTCTCACTCCTCTCTCCAGCTGCAATTTTGCAGTTTTTTCCCCTCCTTAAATATGTTATCCCAGAGGYGCTGCCACTGTCTCTGATGGTCTCGGCCTTGGCCAGCGGCAGCTCTGACTTGGAGCCAGCTGACATTGGCTCCGTTAGACATAGGGGAAGCTTCTAGCAGCTTCTCATGGAAGCCACCCCTGTAGCCCCCCCACTACCAAAACCTTGCCACGCAAACCCAATACACTATAATAAACCTRAAGTAATATTACTGTCCCTGGATTTTCATGTAGTTTGTGATATCTGAGTGTGTGCTCAACTCTCAATGGACCTAGTGGGTGAGGTGCAGCAGCTTCAGGAGGTAGTGCACAGCCAGCTGTTTCCAGATAACAATACTCACACTGTTAAATACAGCAGTTGTATATGAGTGTGACCTTAATAAAATTGATTCTAGTTCAGACTATTAGCTATTTTTGTTCCTATGTTGTCATGTCTTTCACTTTCTCTCTTCCACTTTGCCTGTCTCAGAGGTGAAAAAAGAAATCTTTACAAAATTTCTCTTCCACTTCCCTGCCCCAAGCTATCGCAATATTAAGAAACACTCTCCCTACAGTCCATATGTCCTTGTAAATATTTAGATCTACCTTATTTTTTCATCTTTGACTTTACAGGCCCTCATACATCACTCCCATTATCACTCTACTGTTGTCTCTCCCCCTCTTTTTACTTTTTTGTATAATGTTGACAGGTCTAGAGTGTTACTAGTTTCCTGAGGCTTTTTCTGTTGTTTTTCTGTACTGAAAATGGCAATGAGCATTTTGTGATAAACTCTGATATCATGCAACTATGTATTTCCCTGCAGTCCTTGTTCAATACATATATTTTCAATACGTATTTCTTATTTTTATGTCTTTTAGACAGTAGATTATTGAAGTAGTGAAGGATTCTTTTCTAGTATTTGTGTAGGCTTTTAAACACTGAGGAATTAACTACAATTATTATTATTAAGGGTAATCTTAGAAAACAAGACTGCAGGAATTTTAAGAGATTTCCTATATTTACCTGCATGCAGAATTAGTTACTCCAAAGCATTTATATGTTTTCCCAGTCTGTCCCTAAGACCTCCCACTGACGGAAAGCCCACAGACTTCCTGGGTATAAACCTCCATAGTCTAACAATCACTGAAGAAACGCACAAAGTGATCACTGGACATTCAAAGCCCTGTGCTGCTGAATAGGAAAGCTACCTACTGTCAGCACAGTAGGATGACATGAATTGCAAGAAGGATATATCCTTCAAACAGGGTTGCCTGGGCTCAGAGAGGAAAAAAGAAAAAACAAACTCTTACCAAAGTGTTGGAAGGGTGGAGGGTGTTACACCCATGCAGGTGTGTGATGGCTGTTGGAGGTGGGTGACTTATACAATRGGTTACTTAGTAAGACTTTGGCAGCAGTTTACGTATAGGAATTTGAATATTTTACATTTGGTATTTTACAGTTGGATGTGATATAGTAATCTGTCCTTAAACAAAAGTAGTCTCAAGCTAGATCTTTCTATTTTTATACAACCAGCATACATAATTGGGAATTACCCCAATTTTTGAAGTCTGTTTGTCTTGTACATGTTTAGTATATTCTTTTATATTTTTCTTACAGGAATTATCCAGCAGTTTAAATACTGCCTCTTGCAGTACCTGTATTTACAAAATATCGATGGAGGTTTCTATTTAATTAAAATGTGTGTATATCTGAAAATGGTTTAAACTGTTCTCTTCAGAGAATCTTGCGTATAAATAGCTGCTAAACATATACATATAAAAGACAGACTGATATTTGTTCATTAAAAGCAGAAAATGAATGTTTGAACAGTCAGAGGAAATTACTACTTTGGTTATCCAGACTAAAAGAAATAAGAACTTACTAACTTACAGGACAAAATACAAAATTACTGTGGAGGCTACATGTTCTTTGAGCAAAGTAGACATACTTTCTTTAAAGAATGGCTTTTTTGTCCCTTTTTTTTTTCGGTTCGTATATCTCCGGTATTCCTATGATTTAGCATAGCCTAAAGCTTTTGGAGCATGTTAAAATATATTGACTCACACCTGTTGAACATCATATAAGTAATTTTTAATTGGCTATTGTCTGTATAAATATTTCAATTTTATAGGCCTCACCTTGTTTTCTATCCAAATCCTTTGTGGCATAAACTGGTAATGCTTAGGAGAAAATAAAACTTTTGGCTACTGAGTCAATGCATGTTTGCCTTCCCTCAGCCAGTGGTTCCTGCCTTTTCTGTCCTTCCAGAAGGCAGTAGGCAGGGCTCTACAGGATGTAAAAGTCACTGTGGGAGTGGTGAGATTTGGGAGACTCAGAGATGCTGCATTCATGAAACTAGTTGACAAACTAGGCAAGGTAGTGCTAGAAACTTGAGCACTCTTGCTGGGGAAAGGGTTTGTTGTGGAACTGAGCATTGGTTTAGGCACTCTTATGGCTGGACAAAAGGTTGGCCTTGTATAACTCAAGAGCAATTGCCCTCACTTAAGAAACATTGCACAGGGTAAAATATATTGAGAGAAAATTCAGCTTCTGTAATTGTTTCTAACTCTGTGCCTTTTTAGTGGATATGTTCATTTATTCTTGTSAGGTATTTGAGTGATACACAAAGCATTGGTGTTGTGTGCAGGAACAATTCTGTTGTCAGCGCTGTACATGTAAAAAATTGAATAATCCTATGGTGATGGAAGGAATTGAACTGGGTATCCTCCTTCTGTGGTTTTCCTGTTATTGAGGATCCTCCTCAGTGATAGATGAGCAACAGGAATTGTGAATATAGGTATAACCTAGGATTGACATTGTAACCTGCTCTGAATGAAAACATGAAGCTATACAAGGAATTAACTGTTTAACTTTTCATGTTAATCAGCTGGCATGTCTACATTTAATGGATCAAGTAGCAACTGAGAAAAMTCAAAGTTGAATTAACCTGTGTCCTTTCACAGATTTTCTGACATTACGGGTTGTTATATTTGACCTAATCTCTCTTTGGCCCGCAGTCTTCAATTTTCAAAAGTGTTTCTCAAGCGTAAAAGCTTTCTTTTTGCTTTCTTGATATAATATATTAACACACAACTTTCTTTTCTTGTAGGATGCTTCGAGTGTTGTATCAAATGCCTGGGAGGTATCCCCTACGCATCTTTGATTGCTACCATCCTGCTGTATGCTGGAGTTGCGCTGTTCTGTGGTTGTGGACATGAAGCACTTTCAGGAACCGTCAACATTCTGCAAACCTACTTTGAGATGACAAGAGCTGCAGGAGATGTTATTGATGTCTTTAACATGTAAGTTACTAGTTTCTTTTAACTGTTTCCTTTTAAAACTGCTGAAAAATTCCACAGGGCATATAAATTTGACTTAAGAAATTGTGTTGTAATGAAAATCATAGGAAGAAATCATAGAAAGAATGATTTGGATAAGCTCAACATATGAAGTTTTGAACAGAGCTACTATTTTTACTATTTACAAGCAATTTGTAATATTATTTAATATCCCATATTTATAATTTAATTTATTGCTATACATTACTTCATATAATATTGATGAATCTCAAGTGCTTGCTTTTATCCTTTTTGTCCTGTGATAATTTTTTTGCTAAAATGTGTAAAAAAACCCCAAACCTGAAGAGTTGTGCAGAACCCTGAGACTTGAAATGTCAAAACTCTATTGCCTCTGGTTTTCCTAGAATTCGTCTGTTCTGAAGCTTTCATGCTTTGCTACTCCTGAAAATCTATTTCTGGAAGGCCTTTGTTTTGTTGAATGTCTCCTTCCCTTTGGTAAATGAATTACATTTAACCAAGTAGTTTAGACTGTAACCTGAAATTAAATGATGTATTTTCTAATCTAATTGTCTCTTTAAAAAATAATTTTCTTAGATATTTCAAATCCAAATTCTTATCTGGCTGCTAATGGTCATAACTAAAGCTGAAGAATCCTATCCTCAAATCTGTAAGCCTTTTCTTTCATGAATGTTTTTTTGAGAAGTGAAGTGATTTGATCATCCATCAAAACACTGACCTCTTATGATGGGTAGTTCCATGATAATGGCAGCTCAGTGCTTAGCAGTGGTCAAAAAGCAAACCAKGTACCAGGAACTACTGGGAAAATCACAGAGAAACGGAGAACATACTTATGCCATTGAATAAATCCATCTTTCATCCATATCATTAATACTGTGTACAATATTGGTGCCCCAAAGAAGGCAAAAAAGGATGATTAGAGTTATAGAACAGAGGCTATATGGTTAAAAATTGAGTGTATTAGGACACTTCAATCTAGAAAGATTGTTGGGCTAGAGGTCTGTAAATTCACAATGATATGAATAAGGTGTGCAAGGTTAGATTGTCTTTCTCTTCCAGTACAAGAAGTTTGAGGTATCAGAGGAAACTGGTAGGAATCAGGTTCAGAAAGAACAAGTGATGGTTCTTCAGTTGTATAGCAGACCTGTGAAGCTAGTTGCGTATTGTGGATGCCAAAAGCTTATATGTGTTCAAGGGAAGACTGGATAATCTTGGAAAACAAATCCACTGATGATTTCTAATGGCATACAGACTTATCCAGCTCATGAAGTCCCAGAGGCTAGAATAGTGTTGGGGGTTATCCTATCGATTTACCTGAYCTTACTTTTTTATAATCATTGTTTGAGATAGGAAAATGGACAAGATATGTATTTGATCTGATCTGGTACCACTGTTTTCATGATAGCTAGAAACAGAATCTTAAATCTCTTAACTTGTGTAGTGCTATATTATCAACATCCTTTCCAAAGCTTCTCTGTGAACGTTAGATCTATTGTTTGTGGAATTTGTAGGCAGAAGGGAGAATGTACCAAGCAAGTATGTCACTGCTATGCCATATCCAAATTTCTTCTTAGGACTGAGGAATTTAAATGTTCTTGTCTAATAATATATTGGGTTGATGGGAAATATGTGACTTCTGCTTTGCCTTTTTTGGCTTGTCATTTAGAATAATGGGTCTGACCTGACTTGGCAGCTAAGGTTCATTGTTATCCTGAATGAGAGATCAGTCATTTTATTAGACTCTAACTTATTTTATTAGTCCCTAGGAAGCYGTTAGTGCAGAACAGCCACAAATCGATGCTTTCTCTTCATAGCAAGTTTTCCAGCTTCCCTCTGTCAAATGCTTAAGTGAAAATATCAGTCAAGAGCCATAGTTCAAATGCATATAATTCATTGGAAATTATTAAGGAACTGTAAAGGTGATTTTTTTTTTCCTTGGCATTTAATTTTTTGTCTTAGCTAGTAACTTTTTGATTTGTTTGTTTGTTTTATTTACTTAAAGACATACTAAACCCGATTCTTTCCTTGGCAGACCTACTGGAATCAAAATTTCAGTTTATTCAATTGTGAAAGATGTCTCTAAAGTTATGTCTTAAAGGCAGGAGAACCAAATATTTTGACTGAAAGCAGATGAGCCATTGCTATTAACTAGATAAACTGTGTGATTCTCAAAGAAATTTGCACACGTTAATTTTCTACCTACTTAAGTAGATATTACTCTGCTTTTTAAAATAATTTTGTAGCGAGAAGAAATGCTTGATATTTTGTCACAACTATTGATTAACAGTTGACTGTACAAAAGCCCTACAGTAATTATATTGCTTTGAAAGGCTAAAAAGCAGAAAGAAAAAATATGTAAGTAGAAACAAACAGTGMAGTGCCTACATTCTTAAAATTATACATATTGAAATGGAAATAAAACCTAGTTGTTTATTGTTCTGATTAGAAATAATAAGAATGAGAAAAAATAAATCTAGCTGTGTGCCCTACTAAATCATACTTTTTTAAGGTTATTTAAGACATTTTGGCTTTTAATGCTTCTAGTGCTGTGAAGTGTCTGAGGCTGACCTGGACTCCGTCCTTCTGTGATAAATGTGCTAGGCAGATGCTGCAGTGGAGTGAAGTGTGTTAGATTCTGTTTAATCACTCTTATGGTTTCTGTCTATATTTTAATTAACACAGTAGATTTCAAATATCATTAAGAATAAAAATCRATCCCTATCTGAGAGCTACTTATGTGGGTAGTAAGAGATAAGGACTTCTTTAACTGTGCCCACAACTGTGTTTGTTCTGAACTCAAATAACACAACTCACAAGCCACCCTGTATCTTTTATTTTTGTCAATACAGCTAGTCATTGCAATTTAAAAGAAGCATCAGACCCCTGTAGAGAAAGTAGGCCATAACGAGGGCATAAACAAGATCTGAAACACTCTTTAAGTGCCTAAAATAAAAGCCAAAGTACCTAAATCCAACAAAGCCATTCAGAAATGTCCATGTCAATGTCCCTGAGGGCACCAAAAGCCCTGACTGTCCCTGCCTGGCCTCTCMTGGGCCGTCGCCTCAACCTGCCCATGGTCCAGGACCCCATTTCAGCCCAGCCTGGGGCGMTCAGTCCCTCACYGGGGACTCACCCAGCCATGGGGCTGGGKCTGCCCCGGCTGCCCCCCGGCTGCCATGCTCCACGCATGGGGTGCTGGGGTGGGCTCCGGCTGCCCCATGGGCAGCCCTCGTCCCATCTGGTGCCCTGATGYTTGGGGAGAGATGAACTAATTAAGAACTTGCAATAGGCCTCAAAGTCCCCTGGGAGGGCTCTGCCCTTGGGGGTTCAGACAAGAGCGGCAGCCCCATGGGACAAGAGGCGATCTGAGTGCTGGCCCTGCAGAGTGGACGTGGTCCCTGATTTCAGCTCCCCAGACTCTTATCTGAGTTCAAATAATATATACCAGCTGCAGTCCATATCTGCTTTGAAAATACTAATAAGTAGTAAATATTTATAATTTTAAAAATGAAGACCAAGTTTTGCAACTGGTTTTAAAATTCYTTAAATGCCAGGCAGTTAAATAAATTTTCTCAAATTTATGATTTTCTTTCCAAGTTAAAATATGGAATGATCATGGTCAATAATTCTGAGTTATTGGAGACATCCTGGAGAGATGCTGGGTGTGGTAGAGATAGTGCTTTTATAGAAAAGATTTGCAGTAAAGAATGCTCTTTTGCTTGCTTGTTTTGAGGGGGAAAAAACAAAACCAAATTTGGCCTGTAATAGGGTGCTAAAAGCAACACTTTCTAAAAAGTAACAATGATTAGAGAGCATATCTTCAAAAATCACAAAACTGAATGAGGTAGACTCTTCTCTCTTTACACAGTCATTTCTAAATCCATGAACCTTTAATAAATTGGATGGTTATAAAAAACATTTKGAATTATCAATGAGTGACCTTTTCATTGGGACTAACTGCTAATTATATTGCTTTCCGAATCACTTTTGTGAAGCTTCATTGCCCATAGTCCCAGACTTCTTCACTATCAACATTATCACTGCTCTAATGGTAGCTGCCTTTTTTTTTTTTTTTTTTTTCTTTTCCTCTTTCCCTCCAAGTGAAGAAATGCCTGTTTGGGGATTTAATGTACATAAGTCATAAGCTGTTGCTTGGGATGTGTATTCCTTCAGTGGATGTAGAGGAGTTATTTTAGTTCCTTGTGATTCAAAAGGATCCTAAGAAAATKAATATGGTGGTTTAAATTACTCTGAAAACTGCCTTTATGATATTTTAACTGTAAGGGGTGAATGGTTTATGTTGCCCACTTTGTCAGTTTAACAGCTCTGTAGGCTTCACTGAAACTGAGGAATCTGCTTGAGGTAGATGTGGCATTCAGTCATTCTTCTAATAACTTAAGCTGGMGTGAACACTATATCTGCAAAGTACTGGGTATAACTAGATTCACTTACTTAATCACTGATTTTGACAAGATTCCTAAGTCAGCAGAAATAGATGTATGATTATCAAATGTGTATTGTATGAACTGGATTTTTATATTTTTCTGGTGTTTGGAACAAATTCCAGAAGATGTTTTTTTAGGAAATCAGCAGCACAACGTATGTTTGGTGTATCCCCCAACAGCATCTTTTCACAGTTCTTTCTCTTTAGTATGCAAGGCCAGTTAGTGCCATCTGTCACATGGTTGTGATATATAGGCCATGAAACAAGGGAATCACGCTCTTAGAGTGGAAGATGAWGAAATCTTCCTGATAGAAACAATAACAACATTTTCCTACTACAGTCATAGCTAATTCAGGTCATTGTAAATTCACTTCCTTCTAAAGGTGTGAAGCCAAATAGTAAACTAAATGAAATTGCAATCTGTAAATCTGTTGTCACTATCTTCTCTGCTGGAAGTGCCACAGACACTCTACTGGAGCCACCTTCTTAMAGCTAAAAGTTTCCTTCCCTTCAAAATGTGAAAGCCTGTGTTTCAGATGCTGTTGTGTCCAAGTTTGATGCTTGCTGATAACCTTTCTGTTAGTCAGTGTATAGTCATTGTTTATTAAAAGGATATTATTTAGGAATATACATATGTATGTGCAACTGTTTTCTTTTGAGGAAAAAGAAAAGAGCATGCGTAGAAGCTTTTATATCCCTCTTAGTGTTTGAAACCATTGTTTTGAGAGGTAGATAAATGGATGTTATTCTGATCTTCTTCTGTTCTTTGTTTTTGTTGGCTTTGCAGCTATCACAAGTTAAATATTGGTTCACTAAAAATATTATTGTTATCATTAATATTATAACACCAATATTAATGGGATACTGTGAAAGGTATTACAATGAGACCTGTAGTAAAGGCTAGCTGATATGAAATACGGTATTTATAAATATTTGCATTAGACCATGTGATGGTTCTGTTTTAGTCATCTAACTAGGCTAATGAGAGTTGCCACTAATAGCACTCTGGATTCTGAATATGTGTAGAAGAATGAAGTTATCTCTACAAGGAAGGCCTAATTTTGGCGTATATGTCTCATTCGTGTATTATAATTTGACAGAAACAACCAGAGAGAGCACAGTATCATCGAAGGATGCATTTTTCAGTTAAAAAAAAATACGGTTTACTGAAGGAGAACAGTTTCTATTTCACTGGAATGGTTCAGTCACACATAAAAAGTAACACTGGACAAATATAGCATATTGAATATAGATGCAGAACATAACATTTTAGATCTGGTATCACTCGGTAGATGCACCGAATCTGACAAAACATGCCAGCACCTGAGAATATGACCTTTGCAAGATTATACAGTGCTGAAAAGACACATTTACAACCTACTCAGCTGTATTATGTAGCCTAGTGTTCTGTATTCTGTTAAAAGCAAAACCAGTAAGAATCTATGTAAGATTTAGGATTTGGGAGATACCTGCAAAAATGTGGTCCTCATTTTAGGAAATAATTGAATAAGAAAATTCATAGCGGCACATGTGAATAAAAGCAGAATGAACTTACATAAAGAATTTTTTGGTTTTCATCTGTGCAAATACAGTCCACTACTTTTAGGCAGACAGCTGTATTAATACTGTGTTAAGCAGTTCTCTTTCTTGGTTGTCTGGAATTTTAGGTGGGCTGTGACCACTGCGTGCCTGTGACTTGAAGTATTTGCAATAGACCTTTCTCAGCATGTGGTTCATCTTCATAGGAAATATCTTTTTCTCTTTTAAGGGCCTTTGTTTCCTTTTAGTCTTAGTTTACTTTATAAGCATGTAAAATGGAAAGCATATATTCCTATGTAATACACCTATTGCTAAATCTTGCTTCACGTGCTGTGCCAAACTAAGATAACTGGCCTTTCCACAGGAGAACTGAAAATGGTAAAATTAAATATTACCATCCCAATCTGGAGTTTTAGTATCAAGTTAAGTTATCAGTCTTACGCTATCAGTATTTACTGTGTGTTACTCCAAGTTTATATTTGTAATAATGAAATACTCACAAATCCTGTGTAATGCTTTTGCCACATGTTTTTACACTTTATTGCTATGGAAAGTTACCTGGGAATTCAGTATTTGCAGTGCACAACACCATCATGTAATTCTGCCAGAAGTCTGCACGTTACTGTGCACTAATTTCAATCTTTTTTTGGTCGCCTTAAGGCAAAGAGGGCTCCAGATTTCTTCTGTAATTAGCATCTTTAAAAATGTTTCTAAGAAAATAGTTTCATTAGAGCAGATAGAACAAGCCTAGATTATCAGAAACAACTTTGAGAAGCAGCCTTGTCTGTACATCATAGTCACAATTTTGTGTTTTGAACTCAAACATTTAATGATTATTTAAATTCTTACATTGGATCCTTTCCTGTTCCAAGAAAGTTACA
The DNA here is from genome assembly GCA_030449065.1 of Oceanodroma leucorhoa. NCBI lineage: Eukaryota > Metazoa > Chordata > Aves > Procellariiformes > Oceanodroma > Oceanodroma leucorhoa. Next base: position 5,198,054 of record JASVER010000005.1, on the reverse strand, counting down.
AGATTCATAGGGCAGAAATGTGGTTTGTGCTGCTATTGCTCCTCTTCTGTTGGCTTGTGAATTCTCTACTGCTTTTCGAGGTGCTCCATGAATTCTTGGCTCAACTGTCCCATTCCTAGGAAGGAAACATACATCCATCATACTTTTAGAGGATGCTGATTTAGGGTTGTATTCTGCATACCTGTAGAGAGCTGTACGTCACAAATTAATCTGTTAAAATCAATGGGATCTTATGTCACATCAGCTTCTGTTCAGAGTAGAATAACAAAATCTGGCCCTTGCAGAATGTGAGTGTAACTTGCATATTATAGTATGATGATGTCTTTTTTATATAATCCTAACAAGCTGGCTTTAGTTCTGAGCAAATGATTTGTATGATTGCATACAAAATTTCTTCCAGAAATACAGAATCAGAAGTTTCTGTTTTCTTTTTATTATGTTTTGTTTCTACTTTAATAAAAAATACTTTTAGGTCTTTGTTGCTCTTATCCTTTGTCTACTGTTAATCCTTTCTCCTTTTATCATTTCTCAACAAACTTTAATTGAACATTCTGCACTCCAATTTTGTTTTCTTTCCACCTGAAATTTAGAAGTTCAGACTCTGTATTAATCTAATCTCRGAAAAATCCCTCATGGACCTATGCTGACATTTTCTTACTAGTTTAATTTTTCTCTTCTCCACAGTGAGGATATTTCGGTATCTTTTACCTCATTTATGTTGTTACCTGGAGTTTTTTGGTCTTACTTTGCAGGTAGYACATGACTATTAATAAATCCTTCTTTCTTCCAGCTGGCTGTATGCTTTCCTTCTGAAGTTTGCCTTTGCTTGTCTCCTCCCTTTGCTAACATGGTACCAACTATCTTCTTTGCTCAAACTGTTTAAGTGAATAATGTCACGAACTTACACCAAGAAATTGTTCCCAGTTGGTTTGCAGGAGAGCCTGAGCACCTCTTTTAAAAACTTCCATGGGGCATGGCTCCTGCATACCCTAAGCAGACCTTCTTGCTTGCAAACATCCCCTTATATCTTCTCTCTCTTCAAAAAACACAGTTGCAAAACTGTTTATACAAGCTTGAGATAGCTTGAGGGGGCAGGCTGCTATCTCAGTCTCTTAACAGCCTCTTAGGATCAGTCCCTCAGGGGGCAAGAGGATCAGCATGAAGACCAGCATTGATGTTTTACAGCGGAGTAACAGAGATTATAGTGCATTCTAGATGTGAACATCAACTATTCAAAGTTCCTTGCAATTGAAAAAAAAAAWAAATAAAAAAAACCCCAAACCCCCAAACCAGCAAAACTGACCTACCCCAATGGTAGTGATTACATGCATTTCTCATCTTTCTAAACTGTTGTCCTGATTCTGTCTGGGATAGAGTTAATTTTCCTCCTAGTAGCTGGTATTTTGGATTTAGCGTGAGAATAGTATGATAACACACTGATGTTTTAGTTGTTGCTAAGCAGTGCTTATACTAAGTCAAGGATTTTTCAGCTTCCTATGTCTGCCAGGTGCACAAGAAGTTGGGAGGGAAYACAGCCAGGACAGCTGACCCAAACTGGCCAAAGGGGTATTCCATACTATATGACATCATGCTCSATATCTAAACTGGGGGGAGTTGGCCAGGGAGCAGTGATCACTGCTCGGGGACTGGCTGGGCATTGGTCGGCAAGTGGTGAGCAGTTGCATCACTTGTTTTTCCTGGGTTATGTTTCTCTCTCTTTTTGTTGTTTTCCTTTTTATTATAATTTATTATTTTATTTTATTTTATTTCAATCATTAAACTGTTCTTTTCTCAACCCAYGAGTTTTCTTACTTTTGCCCTCCTCCATCCCACCGCAGGGGGAGGGTGAGCGAGCGGTGTGTGGTGCTTGGTTGCCAACTGGGGCTAAATCGAAATTGTCTATGCCAGCTATAAAAAAAGGCAATTTTTAATTAGGAATTGTACTATGATAATCTAACTAACTTTTTAGTACTTTGATAGCTTTGTTATTTTATTTTCCTTATTGCGTTTTTTTAGCTTGGAAATAGGTATAATTGCCTGAATCTACTTGCATTCAGAGAGTATAGGTACAGTTTGCTGGCAATTATGTGCTGTTCAGCACCTGTACTATCTGAATGTCATTATCTATATTTGGAGAAGTTATGTTATAAATTCAGGAAGAGAAATATGAGGCAGAATTATAAATGCTGGAAAACTAGTTCCATGGTAATACCGAGTACTCTGGTGGGCTAGGCCAACCAAAACCTCTGTAATATTAGGCTTTTATCTCTTGTTCAGGCTGAAGTGTACACATACTTTATTTGAATGAAAAGGTTTTCTGGACAGCATGAGAATCACGTTTCACAGGGCAAACTAATGTGGTTTTTTTTTGTTGCTGTTAATTGCAAATAAATGTCTGCAATGCACTCCTATATTAACCAAATTAAAGAAAAATATCCCTAGCTAGTATGTAGATTGTTCTAAAGYGATATTAAGTAATTTTGATAGAAAAATATATATTGGTGTGCATTAGCGGAGTACCAACCTTCAACATTGAGGGTAGAAAATGTACCATGATTAGACTGAATAGTGTAAATTCTTCAGGGTTCCTACAATTTGCAATTACTTTTAGGACACTAAAATATAAAGGGTCAATGTTAACAGTTCTTCTTGGCTTATCTGTTGGGGTAGTAAATCCATTTACTACGGTGGAGCAATGTGAAGCAACTAGTTCCTCAAGCCCAATACATTATTACTTCTAGACACAGTTAACAGATGCTGATTGTGAATATTGAAATACTTTTGAAACAGGACGTAATAATTATGAGCTCAGTTGATTGAAGGAGTCTCAACAACAAAATAATAACTAATTTGTTATAACACACTTTTCACAAAAGCCTGCTACATATAGACATGATCATTCAACAATTAATCTTATTGCTTGCAGATTTATTTTATTTTTTAATCCTTCAATTTGCCAAAGCACCATGAAAATACACAGTAGGAAATCTGCAACATTGATCTGACTCACTGAGAATGTTTTCACTCACCTCTGACTTGTCTCTGCTGGGATAGTCTACTCTGTACTCAGCTACAACCTGTTCATTAAGATGTTAGCATTGATGGCTTCCATCAATAACTTCTGTCAGAGGAAGAAAGTGTTTTCTCTAGAGCTATTTTAATATTCATCTTATTGGATAGAATCCAGATTCAGATTAATGAATTAGGAATTCCACTTAATATGGAATAATTAATGACCCAGCAGCAGAAAAAGAACTAAAAATTGGAAGATCAGCTTGATTTAAATCACAAATTGAAAACAGTGATGTTTGTATTTTTAACATTTCTGAACATAGTGTTGTGAGGAAAATCAGATCTGGAACTCACGGAGCCTTTACAAGATTAAGACAGTATGCAAAATATGTTTTAGATTATTCTATAAAAGAAAGGCTTTTACCAATTTCAAGATTTTTTCACAATTAATTTACATTTAGATAATAATTCAGCTTATTCTACCCAGCAACCCAGGTTAATAAGTGAAGACTGCATGATCAACATGAATTTGTTTAAACTAGGTTTATCTTTGCAATCTTCATTGACTGCCTTTTCATAGAAATGTTTCATGACTTTAATTATATCATTATATAATATTCATAGGACTCCCGCATTTAGTGAGTAGGTATTCAAGATTTTGTTTTGTTCTTCTCATGTTGTGTACCTTTAAGCTTCACCTAATGTATATCTTTCCAATCCTGTCAGGAGTACAAAATTTATCTTTATAATTTTGTCTCTTCTTCCTTTGCTCCTTACCCACCTCTTTCCTTCCATTCCAGCCTACACAAGTGTAAGCTCTGCTTGTCCTTTTTCTTTGTCCTTACCCACCTCGCTCGTTGGCTCATGTTCATCACCCCTTCTGCCATTCCCTTTTGTGTCTCTGGTTGCTCTCGTGCTCTGTCTGCGGCATTTGAGACTTTGCTGAAACACAGATGGCAATTAATATCCCTGAGTTCATCCACAAAGAATCAAATTTTGTTTTAAAGAAAGGCAATCTCCATTTTACGAGGCCTATATTTTATTATCTATTATAATTTCATTGGAAAATCAAAGTTTATGTGAAATTTATTAGATGCTGCAGAATAATTTAATACCAACATTATATTCTTTTACTCTTTGCATTATACAAAATCCTTTCTCCTTGGAGTAAGTCTGGCTATTTTGTCTCATGTAGTCTGATCAGTAGAGATTTTACTACTTCTCTCTGTAGAGAGTGTATGAGGAAGAAATTGATTTCTATATTTGGCTAGTGTATAGCTATATATATTTTTTCCTTGTAGAAGGCTTAAGTGAAAGTTATTCCTTTAGTTACACATAAGGCTGAGGAAAAAGCAGAAATCTTTTAGTACGGTTTTTGATACAAGCAGCTCAGTGGGAGGCTCAGCACAGATGGTTTAAAGGGCTGTTGCAAGGGCTGAAATAGTCTCTGGACTTCCCAAAAGCCTTAATCTCTTTACGGCAATGATAGTTTGTAATTTCTACAGCACTGAGCACACTGAGGTCTGTGAGGATCTGCTGCTGGCAGAATTCCCACACTTCAGCCAGTAGTGGGGGTCACAATTTTATAAGGTGTATAATGAAGGAATTGGAAGAGATCTTATGGAATAGTCACAAAGTTGCTGTCTGTTTGCTTCTTGTAAGTTCATTTTCATCAATAAATGACAAGATAGGCTCAAAACATGATTTTCCTGTTAAAACAGCGTTGCACTATAAAATTAGGGAAATGGGATTTTTACAATGTAATCGGCAATTATATCTATTAAAATAAATTTCATCTTTGCATCATCTAATACTGTCTATAGCGTTAAATTTGTTTCACCATTTTGAATAGTTCATGTATCTATTCCATACAGATACCAACTTACCCTAGTTTTCACTTGAGTATGAAAGAAAAAGTAATGTAGAAAAAAAGCTGAGAGGGCTTTGTTATTGGAATGCTAGGGAAAAACATATCCTGTCTCATTCCCAGAACCCTTCAGTTATCACCTTCTGAAAAATGTTACAATAGGTGCTAAAAGCATTCATTTATAATACTTGTCCCACCCTCAATCAGGTCATAAGTTTAGTTGCATTTTTATGAGACTAATGGAAGCTTAAGATACATTCAGTGAAGTTGTAGACACAGTCATACATCTGAAATATCAACTGTAAGYTTGGATCCGTCTTTGACTCTCCTGAGAACCATCCAAACTCAAAGATATTTTAATGGGGTTTTGAGCTTTGTTATTGTATTGTACGTGTAAAACATGCTGAGAGTTGACCTTTGGGTGATGATGAAAAGTGTGATCCTAAAGAAATGTTATCATTAAATATTTCTGTTCATAACAGTAAAAGTATTAATCTTGAGAAACGTCCAGTTTGGGTAGTTGCAGTAGATTTTGCAGATCCTAATGAGTATCATCTGGCTTGATTTTTGTCCTGCTTTGTTATGAGCTGTTGCTATCTTGACCTGGACAATACGACTGGAACTTACTAACATCTTAAACCTGCATATTACTATTTTCTAAAGAGTTGCACAAATCCTGCCGTGTCATGTTGATAAACTGGAAGCTTACTGTGTCTAGTTTTTTAGAGAAGTCCAAGTAGGAAACATTGAAACCTGCTGATCCAAGGCAACGGTCACTAGGAATGTTTCCAAGTTTAGACAAAACACTTAGAGCAGAGAGGTGCTTTCAAACATCTTTTCACAAACCCTGCCCATGAGAGGACATTTAGGAGGCAGAGTCTCCCTGAGCCACTGTTGAGCTTCTAGACAGTGCTGGGCAGGACAAGCACACAACCACCYAGGTAATCTTCTTTGTAATAAATTGAGCCTTCTAAGGCTCTGCATGTTACACTGTAAGCCATCCTTCCATTTCTTGAGCTTTGGGTCTGTGAAATGATGTTTTTAAAGCCCCATTATAGAACACCAGATGATCTGACCTTATTACTTTCATAATAACATGTTTCTGGTTTGAGGTTAGGGATCCCTCTTGATGACTTTATTATTCTGTGTCAGACACTTTGTCCATTGGAGAATAAGTGGAAAAATAATAATGAGGAGAAGATAGCACAGATTGGCATTACAGCTTGAGAACTMCTTGTACATGTAGAAAGGTTTACTGAAGATGGTGACAAAATATCTTTTCTATAACCTAAGTGCTGGATACAATGTGTTACTTGGGAGATGTGTCAGATTCTTGTTTCCTTTTTATTTTCTTTTTTTTTTTTTGCCACTTTATTTAGAGGAAAAATAAAATGAAAATTAACTGACTTTTAAATTATTCTGACAAATTGTGCTGTCTTACCTACATAGATCCATTTTTACATTTTATTAAATTAAATGGCCCAGTGTTTCCTATATCAATGCTATTTTATTCCAAAATTTGCTTCTGTCCTCAGCTTCAGCTGTCGTTATAGCACATCAGCACTTAAGCTGACTCCAGTGTAGAAACTTTGAGGCTTAGTGGGTCTGATTATCTCACCCTGAAATTTCAGAGTCAGCTTTAAATATTTATGCAGATAAATAATTTTTGCTGTTCCTATACAGGATTGACATCTTCAAGTATGTGATATATGGTGTAGCAGCTGCATTCTTTGTATATGGCATTTTGCTGATGGTGGAGGGATTCTTTACAACTGGTGCCATCAAGGATCTCTATGGGGATTTCAAAATCACCACTTGCGGCAGATGTGTCAGTGCCTGGGTAAGTGGTTAAGAAAGCTTTTGTACTTTTGACAATTTCAACATGTTTTGTATATTTGTAGTGTCTTGTGATGTTTATTTTTGGGKTTTTTTTTTGTTTCTTTAATGTTTTCTGATACTTCAGTTTAGTGGTTAAAAATCATAGCAAAAGACAATAGAGTGTCAGAAATGTGCTCTATATTGGCTAATGACTAAGTGACTTTTACTACTTAAGAGCAATTAATTCCACCAGTTGAATGCGAAAGCTTATTCTCCCAGCAACATAAGCTGTTTGGGACAGGACTAAAAGTGTGTAATGCCTTCAGCTGTACTGGGCAAAAAATTTTTCTTACTAATATTTTCACTGCTATTTTAGAAATCTTACCTGTTCTTCTTTGGGACAAGCTGAAACTTGTCATCAGGTTTTGTTTTGTTTTTAAATGGCAAACAGCCCATTATTTACTCCTGCGTTATCTCTTGTTTGGAGACACCATTCACTTATGACCCCGGAAAACCTAGATTCAAAAAATTCTGATTTGTACTGGGACTGAAATGGAGGTTTCTCATACTAAAATTGCTGACTGTTTGAACTGGGATTATTTTAAGATGTCTGTTCAATATCAGGTAAGTAACTAACTTTTTTTGGTATTTGACTTTTCTGCATCTAAGGTAAGAGGCCTGGACACTTGGTAGCTGTTGGAGTTGGATATTTCTGCAAACACCATCAATATCAACAAATCATATTTTCCGATGAAAAATAAATTATTATATACAGCCAGGTAGATCTGGGTGTTAAGGTACACTTGATGTTATACTATATTTACAGTAACTGTTATATAAAATAATAGTCAGAGGAAGGTTTCCCATTGTACCCTCCTACGAATGTCAACATTTATAAAACTGGAATACAGACTGGGAACAAATACAGGCAATAGAGAATATATTCCATTCACACTAAAGACTATCAAACCCAGTATTTTGGATATCCTGATATTTAAGGGTAAACTGAACCCAGTTAATCTACACATTGGAAATTGGGGAATATGACATGTATGCCATCCCTATGTAGATGCAACATGCTCCACAGTAATGCTGCTTTTCCATCTTTTTTTCTTTTGTTCCTGTCAAATGTCATTGCATGATTTTGGCACTTCGACTAAGAATTGTTTTAAAGCCTTTAAATAATTATATAAATAAAGACTGGGAGCATTTTAAATAAAGAACTATCATTGCTTATACCAACACTGCTTTCATCCCTGGAAAGAAATCTCTAATCTATATTCACTGAGAACCTACTAAGCTAGTTCAAATTCTGTACAAAGTAGCAAATTTTTCAGAACATCATTTTTTCTTCACAGCTCCCATAAATGCCTGTCCTCAGTATTGCAGCAGAGCAATGCTGCATTCTCTTACAGTTTTGGTGCCCTTGCAGTATAAACTGTAATTCTGTAGTACGTGTCTAGAGGAAATGAACAGTTAAACATCTATTCTATGGTTAATATCACTTTTATTATTAATGATTCGTAAAATTAATTCCTTCAGCGTTTTACTTTCCTCATCAGTAATTTGTAATGTTTGCGTTTTACTTTAAGAAACCTTGGGTTGATATACATTGTACAGCTAAGGTTAAGGCTGTATACTGCTTATGATCACAAATAAAATAAGCCATCAATTATTTTGAGTTAAATACATTGTTGTTATTGTTCTTGAAGTTAGTGGAAGTTTTTTCTTTAAAATCTAAGCTGTCAAAGACTAAACAGTTGGATTCTTTTAGCAATACCTTAATACTAACAGAAATATACACACAGGATATTTGTTGTTTTGCAGAATTAAAATGACAAAAATGGCTCCACATAAAAAATACCTTTGTAAAAATCCAGTTGGGATTATGATTTTCACATCAGATTTGCTGATGTCTTTCTAAATACCAGGTTAGCATGTTAAAGATAGATTGAAAATGAAGATGAGGTCCTTCTGCGTTACCATTATCATTGATTACTTTTCATTAATATTTTGCATGAGCATATTTATTATGTCTGTGACTAAACCTATGAGGAAAATGGAGGGRAAAAAAAATCAACAAAAAATTTCAGGGAGGAAAGGCTCGTTTTAACTTTGTATGGACAAGCTATATTTCTCACTAGAAAACTGAAAAGTAACATCCTTTTTTCTTTCTTATGAAAATATTCTTTGAAAAACAGGCTTTTAAGAACACTGAAAGCCAGCGTCTACACAACCTTTCCATGTGCCCTTCCTGACCTCCCTCCTTCACTGTGACTAGCTCACTTTCTAGCTCTACATGGGCAAAAGGGATTTTTTTTTGCCTGAAGTAATGGAAAAAGAAGTAGCTCAAACTCACCTTTCCAGTGGTTGTATAATTGATTAATCAGCCTATATGAGAATTCAGAGACTTAGCATCCAAGTCATGCCGGTGCTGCAGAGGAGTGTACCCTCTCAGATCTGAGAGAGGGCCTGTGAAAACGGCAGTGAAGAGCCTCACTGGCAGCATTTTCAGAATTAATTTACTGTAAAAAGTAAAATAAATGCAGTGTAACAATGCCAGTCACATTCGAGGAGGGGTGGCTGTGTTTTTAGACTTCATTTTTCAAAGCCTGAACATAGTTTTAGAGAATTAAATAAACAGTTATATATAATTGTGCTGCAGCATGATTAGTGAAGAATGGGAGGCAGGCCTGAAGCCAACTGTGACACTGTTTGTATATTTGCGATTTAATACCCTTCCTATTTATATTCAGCTAGCTTGATCATGGAAAGCCTCATTTAGACCTTGTTTTAGAATGTCTGCTTAGAGACTCAATACAAAAATGAAGAAAGAAGCAAAAATGGGGCTTTTTTCCTTGAAAAGTTTTACTCTCATGAAAACTTTATGCTATGAAATGGGAAAACTGTTATTTTTATTTCATCAGAAAACATTGGATAAAGATTTCATCCTGGCAGTTGTATTTCTATTTCTTTGTACCTTACCTTTTAAAAGATACATGTTAAGGCTCTAGAGGAAGTTGTTTTATATTCTAAGTTGCACTGACTAATATATTTTCTGTATCTTTAATATTTAGGAACCTTTTATTTTAATGAGTGAAAGGGATTTTTCTGCCTTTGAAAATTGTTTTGGCTACCTGAATAACTATGTACTATTTGACCCATGCTTCTTGAGTGCTTAAACTAAAACTTGAACTTTCCAAAATATTTCCAGATTTTATTTTGTTAGAAAAACCATGGAAGCTTTGCAAATGTTTTGAAAAACCATCTGTAAGGGATGTGAACTTGTCACTTCATTTTGCCCTTAYCAGACCAGTTATTCTAGAGGCAATGAAACTGCATCATATTGACGTTTGATTCTTCATGTAACAGGAGGAACAGAGTTCAGTGCAGGCTCAGCTAGCTTTCCCCTAGAACAGATGCATAATTTCTGAATGCTAGAAATGAAGCTCTCATTTTGGAAAATCAGATACCATATCTGGATATTCTGGTGGCAAATGCTGACCTGACAGACATAAAGGCCTTCCTTCTGGTAGAGTGCTGCTGTATCTGAGGAATGCAGAATGCTTCATACCACTGCTTCTTCATTTATGAGGAGTAAAGGACCTTCTCTCCAAGACAGCAGATGTACTTATGGGTCTAGAATCCCTAAATCTAATCTTAAATAAGGAAAGCGTCTAACAAAACTCTTGTCCACGTACATGTTAAATAGCAAATGCCGTAAGTAGTTTCAGACACTGACCTGGGAAATGGGGAAGGTGAGGTTCATATGGTGGCCTGACCTTTCAGACTGCATAGTTAAAAACCAGAATCATGAATTATTGCCACAAATGACCCAGAAGCTGATGGAGAAGTTAATTTCAGAGGGAATATATTGTGACACATATATATCGCACCTAACTAGGAGTGTTGCTAAGGTTGCCAAGAGAAGGGCCTACACTCCTTCAGTAGTTAAAGGAAAGAGGGTTAGAGAGACTTTCTCAGATGAGCTGAATTTTTCTGCAAGTGCCTGTCCTATTTTCTGCAAAGAGAATAACCCTCAAGTCTTTTAAGTTAGGTCTTTCATATTAGGCACTTCAGTCAACTATGTAAATTTAGTAGGAGGTATCCTGCTTGGCCCCTTTAATTGGAGTTTAGGTGAATGACATTTGCTATGTAGACACTGCTGGAGTTAGTAAATAAAATAAAACTTATTAACAATTTTATAGGTTTCTGGAAGTCACCTTATCTCTGGATACTAAACCAGTGTTAGAATTTTTTGAGCGCGCTGTGTTCCTTGTAGTCTTCTGTGCTTGTTCTTGAAATAGGAAGGACAAGCCCTAGCAATACTTCAGAACTCAGCTGAGTGGTGAAGAGAATCTCTGATCTTTATGCTATTACTCTCCCAACTACATCGTTAATATACATGTTTCTTAAAACAAATAAGAATGTAAGTTATTACTTTTTTTCCTCTATTTGTTATACTTTTAGAAATCTTTTGCAGTGAGCTCAGAAATTATTTTGTTATATATTTCTAGATGCTGACTATACTTTTGGTCTGTCTTATTTCTGTAGTCTGGCCAGGTTGTTTTATTTTTCTTTATCTTATACTTCCAGATTTTCTCACTCAGGGATATCATACTTATAAAATCATTCTTTCGTCTAATCATTCCTCTTCTCACATAACTTACCATGTATTTATACACAGCCCTTTTGTTGACTGCAGTGTTCGTTGCTTCCTTTAATAGAGTGTTGCCAGACATTGTAATATGCCTTGCCAGCAGCTTCTCAGCTTCTCTTGGTCTTACTGCTCACTGACAGGATTTTTATTGTTGGTGATAAACTGGACAAAATGTTTTTGCTTCAGATTGTGCTGTAAGTGTGTCTTTCACATTGAGGACAGAATTTTTCCCTGGCATGTAAGCTCAGTCAATAACTACTTTTTTAATGAAACTGTTTTCTGAAAATGTGCTGTCATACATTTCCAAAGTGTGGTTGACTGTGGGAGCTGTTACACTTTCTTCATTGGATTTACCTTTCTGTTATGAACCATCATAAATTGTTCAAGGTGATAGCTTTATTTCCCCCAGGTTCAGATAATCCTTCTCAGTTTTAGCTTGAATCCTTCATCAGATGAACAGTTTTCCCTGAACCTTGTTCTCACCTGGCTGCCTTACTCTTTTTCACTGCATCTAGACATCTTACTATTTTTATAGTTATTTAAACCTGTGAATGTCAGTAGTATTATCATAAATTCACAATTATATGGTCAAAGATGTGTCCTTTATCCACTCCCAAAGGTTTCTAGCCTGCTTGATTTTCAGTTCTCCCACTTAAAAGTTACTGTCCCCAAAATCCACAGGAACCATATACAGGTTTTTGTTCTTCATATCAGCTACATCTTCCTATTGATGTCTTATAAATTCATAGTTGCTACTGYACATGTTTTTTTGGTATTGCTTGCCCAGGAATAAGGAGGGAAACTTGTACATTTATCCCCTCACTGCTTGTATCCTTTTATTTGTGCATGATGATTAGCATTCAAGTTAAGCTCGTTACACTTAGCAAACCAGAGTATTTTTATCAATGCTTCTTTCAGCTGAAGAGCTTTAACATTTAAGGTCACATTTTTAGAATCCCCTGCCTGCTTAAAAGCCATGTTATTGACTTTCACTGCTTGACAAGATAGCAAATGGGAAAGGAAGGTCCCTACACCTTGATTCTCTTATAGGCTTCTCAAGCCCCATTAAGAACAAATCAGGAAAGAACACATGTTCTTATTTTTAACAGCCAAGCATTCACTTTAAGTAACACATCTCTTCAAAGAAGTTATGAGAGTATTATTTCTGCTTTCTAGTTTAAGCTTCACTGTCTTGTTCCCAAGTATAGACCATGTAAACTTCCTGAGCAAAAATTGCAGTCTTGGCAACGCAAAAAATGTAAACAATCTGTATAGTGCAGTCTTTTCCCATCTGCCTGTTATCTTTTTCTGTGTATAGAAAACTTGTCATCACTGAAAACCATTAGAGTATGGATCAGTTTTTTTATAAATAGGTTATCAGCAATTTGGAAGCAAAATACCTGGAAAATTTACTACTAGGACCTGCCTACATTGGTAGGGAGTGGGTCGTGATGGAACTGATTGTTTTTCATATTTTACGTCTTTGAATTGAATAGTTATGTGGTATGAACAGAGTCTGAAGAACCCATGAAGCAGCAGTATTTAATGAAGATACCTATTCCATTTTTTAAAAATGCTATTTTAAAACCAGATTTTTTCTTTGTAATCACATTTAAATACAAACCTGATAGATTAGCTATATTCCCAGAGAGTACATCAAAGTGTTAGAAACACCACCGAAAAGAAAAACAAAAAGAGGAGGAAAACTTTGAGAATGCAAAAACATAAGTGTATACCTTTTGAGAAAAAGTAATTCCTATCTGGAAGATGGTAAAATTAAATAGAAAATTCTGCTGCTGTTAAATAGCAGATAAGATCCAATACTCTCTGTAGAACTTCAGAAGCCTGTTGGACTACAAAAATGATAGTGTTGCCTGAAGGACATGTAAAATAACTAATGCTAACCAATTTAGGCAGTAAAATGCTACAAAACCATCAACATTCTAAAGGAGATTCAGAAATAAAATTTTAGTATAATTGGTTTATAAGGAAGTATTGAAAAGATGAATTATAAAATCTTCAGGGAAAACCTAGTCTTGCATCAATGCAAAGCCATCTTCTTCGGACTGAGTATGTTCTGAGAGTGGATTTGTTTACAAAGCAAAGCTTCAAAAAATGATTCAATTTGTCTTTTTGTATTTCTGATGCAGCTGTGGAAATCTCCTCCCCCACTGCAATAGACATCATGCGTAGAATGTTTCAACCTTGAAATACACATTTAAAGGAAATTTTAGAAAAATGTATGTATGGATGAAAAGCAGAAAGTAACAATGAGAATTGCTTTTAATTTTGTCAAAATCAGTTTTGCATCAATCTAAAATGTCTGTAGAAGAAAAATGTTTAAAACAAACAAACAAACAAAAGAGTTCCATAAAATAGGTGCTTCAAAATTTAAAATTTCAGGGATTTAATCATTTGCTGGTAATAGATTTTAACAATCTAAGGAATGTCACATTAGCTAGTATTTAGGATATGGATGAATTGCGATTAGGCAAACCTGAAAAGTTTGTCCTGCTATGAAGAGAAATTTGGACCATAATTGTTTGGTGTGGTGGTTTCCCCCCCCCCCCCCCCCTTGAAGCAGTTGATTTGAATGCAAGCCAAGAAGCATCAACCACATGACAGTAGTAGCATAGCATGAAATGTATCCATGTTTCGACAAGACTCTTGGAGCTGTGCCTGGGAATATAATATGTCAGAGAAAGAGATAAGATGAATGTGTATGTAGAGGCAATAATAAATGTCCAACAAGTGATTGTTAGCAATGAGAGTGATATTTTAGACCAAGCAGAAAAGACTGAGTAAGTGTGTATTTTCTGTGATTTGTAGTGCATTTAGTGGTAATATCAGAACATCAGTCTCTTTCTTCCAGCAGCATTATATGTAAAATAAGATAGATTGAAATACTTTTGCTTCATCTTTTACTTCTGTTCAGGAATGAGGCATTAATGTAGGAGACGCCAGTTAGCACAGAAACAAGAATGTTRGAGGAGGCCATTTGGTTGTGAGCTACTTAACAGTCCTTCTTAAACATATTTAGATTTCATACTGTGTGTAGGAAGAGGGTGTATGAATACCAAGAGAGGTTGGCTAGGGTGGCAAAGGATGATCTGTAACATATTAAGCAATGATATATCAATGAGTTTAAAGACATCTGTATAATTTCTTCAATTTCTCATTTGACCACTTACAAAGACATTATGATTTATTTAGACTTAAATAAATAAGAATAGTATTGCTGGTTCTAGACAACCTAACATTTTTAACTAAGCAGCAAAGGCTGTTTTAGCTTCTGCAATGTTAAAACCCTTTCCGGAGGAACTCAGCGAGAACTTGCTCTCTCTAGTACTTGCATATGGGGAGATACACATTTAAGATGCTGCTGCAAAAAACATTGGGAAGAGGTTGAAGTATTTATGTAGAGATTCTTCTTTAAAAGTGCAAAAATTTCAAAATTCTTTTGGATGAATTCTGAACCTCCCAAAAGTAAAAAGAACTAAACACCTGTAGTGTAAGAATACAGATTGTGAACAGGATCAAAATATCTAATATTTACATTAATCTATGATAAAATTTATTGATCAAAGGAGGTTACTGCGTCTGGACTGTAGATGTAAGGTGGTAGGCAGAACCCTGCATTATAGAAAAATGAATGGAAATAAACAATAGGTCTGAGGTAGGAACACATGTAGTACTTTTAAGTCTGACTTCTTGTAAACTGCAGAAAGAACTGTGCACTCTATGAGCGCAACTTCATATGTTTGTGCAGAATGTGCACAGGGTAAGGAGAGAGTAGCATTAACTCAGAGGAATTTCTCCTAGGAAAAAWGGACAAGAGTAAGGCAGAAGGCCTGAAAGCCAAAGGTCATTTGTGAATTTAAAGCTGGGCAAAGTGCTAAAGCTAAATAAGTTTTTATTAGTATTGAAATCAAATCCATAGACGCTTGGACGTGAACGTGACATTAGAGAGACAGGGCAATTCAGGAAAAAAGTGAAACGATCTTCCTGTTTATGCTTCTGAGTTGCCATCAAATGACACACAGGGCCTTGTTGTGATGTGCAATTGGGAAACTGCACCCAGAACCAGGACTACACAACGCATGGCGGAGGTCAGGTGCCTCCCAGTATTCCAGTTAGAGACAGCCAGGCTAACCCTGGGCTCATCTTCAGGTGATATTCTCAGTGCTGGCAGAGTTTCATGGTGAAGCATAATAGGCTTTTGGCAAGATGGAGGTACGTGATCTCTGTAGATGCAGTTTTGATCTCTGGCAAAACTGTCAGAGAGAATTTGTGAGCCTGTGAAGAGGTTTGGAAGGAACCTTTTAGATCATCAAGCTGAAAGTAAGCAATGAAGTTTTGTGTGTGTGTCATAGGATAATAAATCTAAATGAGATATAAACACAGCAAGGTGTACGTCTTCTTACAACTCTCTGGGTTGAGAGGTCACGTCAGGGAGTTCATATAAAATAAGTATATGGCTAAATTGAGAGGAAGTGTAAATGTAAGTACTGAGTGATTTGAAACAAAGATGAAATTACATGGCAACATGAGGTATCTGGAGTTAAGTTTTATTCAGGTACTTCTGAATTTGTTGCTATGCTTCTATATAAGTTTTTTGTAGTAGGCAGCAGTGTCCTCATACAATAAAATGACTGGAGTTTACTTTGTTTCCATTTCAATCCGTCTCTCTGTAGTAACAGCACCTTTTAGATATCATTTCACTGTCTCTGTCCCTAGGGTCACTGAAGCAACCATACAATGTTTCTTCAGGGGTATTAAAATATTTATAACAAAACTAAAACAAGAACAATGTTTGAAATTCAATGAATGTGCTTTTCCTGGGACCAGTACCCCTCAATTTTAAAAAGAAATCAGTGACTGAAATCTTGGTCTTATTAAAATAGTTAGGATTTGGGTAATGTTCTCAGTGTAAACAGGATTTCAACCGGCTATGACCACCATGAAAGCCGTCGTGCTGTATACATACCATTTCAGAACGTGCTCTGAAATCTCTACTTCTTGACATTGTTCTGTGCAACAGATTTAATAAAAAAAATTTTCCAGAAGCGTTGATGATTTGCTTTGATAATTTATGATTCAGGAAAGCCATTATTGGCAAAGAAAAGCTTATAAAATATAACCCAAAAAAAGAGGGTTTTACCAGTCATGCTGTTGGTATAAGAAATTAACCGCTACAAAGGTTAAAGATTTGTTTTGTTCAAATAATTATCTACTTTAGTTATTCTTTCCCAATGTGAACTGAGAATTGATCAGTAAACTTTTATCTTCATGATTTGGTAGACAAATCTCACTGTCACTTCCAGTTTGTTTTGGGTTTATGTGTTTGGCTTCTTACAGTGAAAATTGAACTGATCAGAGAAAGTAATTTTCACTACCAATGCAATACATAGCATACTAAAGAACAAACTGTGGTACCTCTTTAAGATGCTGTACTGCTATTTCATAAATCTTTGGCTTGTCAAAGTAGCAGAATGCTACTTCAAAGGAGAAAGATCCCTTTGAATCTCAGGAGATTGAATTCTGAATTTAATTCCTGGAGCGAACAGGCTCCTTAAGCATTTCTTGTAAGGTCTCTAGAGCAAAGAGGGAAGATTGTAATAGCAGAGAAAATTGCCTAAAAAAATATTTTAGTCCTTCACCTGTGGTTTTAAAAAAAAATAATTCACAACTTCATTCCATTATAACGTGAATTTATAAGCTAACATCTCCTATTGCTAGAAACTAACAACTTGTGCAAGGTTAACCTTTTGCTTTTTATTGCCCCTACCGCAGAAAGTGTATTACTGTCCAGATCACATTTTTGCGGTTTGCGTCACTGATATCAGTGATAGCAACTTCCTGGGATAACTCATAGCTACCAAGTGATTTAATGTGGATTTTTGCATTTTAGTTATTCTTACACAAAACAAAAGAAATTTCTTTATTTTCCCCGCTGTCTTCTTGGTGTTATGACATGAATTTGGACATATCATTGGCTACTGGGTCTTCAGTCGAAAGTGACTGCAAGAGGAAAAATAAAGTTCTTCCTTTTCTAAAACATGTTTTTAAAATGAAATCAGCATTTGATTCACTATTTCTGAGATACTCAACCAGACAGATTCATGTTTTTAAAAGAGAATCTCTTCCATAAACAAGCAGGCAATTCTCTCTAAAAAGGCAGCTCTTATGATTCCCAGCAGCCACCATCTGACAGATTTCTCCTGCTCTTATTCTATGCCCAAGGCAGATTTTCTGAGAGGCTAATAATCTCTGTTTTTTTCCTTCTTTGCTATACCAATGCATTGTATTATCTCAGCACAGATTTTTAAGCAAGCTTCTTAAGCAAGCAAGGCTACAGATCGGAAAATAAAAAGATATTAAGTAGGAATTGTAATGCTCATAGTAAGGCTGATCTTTTGCCTCCATTTGTGGTAATCACAGAATAGGAAGATTCCCGAATCTGTGTGGAGCTCAGTCTTAAAAATAGTTACTACAGTTCAGTAATATAACTAATATCAAAGATTTAGTTCTCCATTAAATTACCATGCATGCACTATACTGAGAGATGTACTAAATTTATTAAATATTATTTAGTTCAGAAATTCTAGAAGGAGGCTCAAAAATAAGGCCTCAGACTTACCTGGTTTTCGCAAACTCATGGAATATAAGCTAGGAGGCTGGTTTTGCCTTTAAAATACTTCTGGAGTATAGTAAATTGAGAATTTAAAGGCTGTTCTGAGAATACACAGAGAGCCTTCTTTCTTATTTCTAGCTCCTGCTTTAGAAAAATTGAGTACAACTCTTTAGCTTGATAATAAATTAAGATCAGACTTAGCATTTTAGCTGGGAATTCATAGCCCTGAAGTGAATCTATGTTTCCAAGTAATTTTCCAAGTAATTATTTGTAAATGAGAGCCTGGGGTTGAACCAGATGTTCTCTCATTAGCTTTAACACTGTAGTATGGAGAGAAAAAAAAAACACAATAAAGCAGCAAAAACGAAAAATAAATAGGAGTGTGTACAGAACAGTATTTACTTGTATTGACTGTTTTCTCTGCAATAGATGGAATAGAATTTCCATTCTATAAAGCAACTGACACACAAAAAAGTCTACTGTCACATTCAAGGGTGTATATTTATTATAGACTTTGCTATCACTTTCTCTATTTTACCAGTTGGTTTTCTAGTAAGTGTGTTTTTAGGAAAAGTTGGAAAAGATGACAGCCATTATCTGCACGCATACATTTTCATGAATCTTTAAATCTAATAAGTTAGACACATCAGTTTCCCTTTTAAACTAGTTTGATGTTAAGGGAAAAGTTAAAATGGTTCATAACTTACAAACTGGCAGGTAAAGCTGAAGTGTTGAGTACTAAATAAATAAAATGATAGAAAGAAGATACCCAAAGTTTTAAACAGAATACTTCTCTTCTTTGTTCCACTTTATCTTTTACTTTCCTGCATCCTTCTGATAATTATTTTTAGTGCTATAAATTCTCCAGCTTTTCAAACTGCTGCTGAAAGGCTCATCTACCTAGGGACAATCAGGAAAATTAATCTGAATTGAATTTTAAACTGGATTAATTAAACTACATTAAGTCCTTATGTAAATACACTTCCTCAAAATTAAAATGGTTTTTATTTAATATTCTATGGAAGTGAGTTAAAGTAAATCAAATTAAGGTCTCTCTAATATTGCTTGAGAATGTCCATCCCATACCTTCAAAGTAATAAAACTAACTCACCTAAAATTCAAACCTTTTATTTTTTTTGATTGCTTTTCCTGATCAGGTCCACATGGTCAAGCCACCCTTCTAACAATTTTTACTACCATTTACAACCCTTTTGAGTCTGACCTTATTTGATTTCCATAAATAAAATCTGTATTTATATTAGGCTTTTTTGTTTATCACCTGATGTGAGAGATCTTGCATTAAAAAAGAACTAGAAAATGTCTTCCATTTTCCCCTTATTTACTCTTTAAGGTTTAATTTTAAGCAGATTGTGGACCAGCTTATTCAGCTTTCAAAAATAGCTCTTATTTCTTATTCTCAGAGTCAATGATTTTCTGTGGTAAGCAGCTACAAAAACGTTAGTGTGCTGAAATTTTTTTGTTTCAGTAATATGTTTAGATGCATCAGCGTTTCTGAAGCCATCAAATCTTGGGGCTATTTGGATTCAACATTTAAAGGCTAACTTATCTTTACATTTAACCATGTAGCATCTTCATATCCTTTCCACAGCATAAAATGAAAAGGTAACTTTTATTGATGAATGTGTCTACTAGTCATCTTATGTTAGCAGCAGAGTAGTAATGTAGCATGTGTACTTATTTACAGAAGCTGGGTGTGCCAGCATAACTACTGGCCCTGAAGGCATCTACACGTTTTTTGAACACCTTCAGTGTTGGTGACTCCACCACTTGCCTGGGCAGCCTGTTCCAATGCCTGACTACCCTTTCGGTGAAGAAATTTTTCCTAATATCCAATCTAAACCTCCCCTGGCGCAACTTGAGGCCATTTCCTCTTGTCCTATCGCTAGTTACTTGGGAGAAGAGACCAACACCCGCCTCWCTACAGCCTCCTTTCAGGTAGTTGTAGAGAGCAATAAGGTCTCCCCTCAGCCTCCTCTTCTCCAGGCTGAATAACCCCAGCTCCCTCAGCCGCTCCTCATAAGACCTGTTCTCCAGACCCTTCACCAGCTTCATTGCCCTTCTCTGGACATGCTGCAGCACCTCAATGTCCTTCTTGTAGTGAGGGGCCCAAAACGGAACACAGTATTCGAGGTGCGGCCTCACCAGTGCCGAGTACAGGGGCACGATCACCTCCCTACTCCTGMTGGCCACACTATTCCTGATACAGGCCAGGATGCCGTTGGCCTTCTTGGCCACCTGGGCACACTGCCGGCTCATGTTCAGCCGGCTGTTGACCTGCACCCCCAGGTCCTTTTCTGCCGGGCAGCTTTCCAGCCACTCTTCCCCAAGCCTGTAGCATTGCCTGGGGTGAAAGCATGTTGCAAAGCATGTAATTTAATGCGTTTCTTATTAACAGACGTAAACACCCTAGTTCTGAATGATGAATTCCCTTGTATGTAGACCCCAAATATGTCTAAATACAGTAATAAAATGACAAATATATTGTCTCATCGGTTCAATGAAAAATGGATTTGCCAGTGAGATTCTGTGGCAGCCATAGCTAATGACTTGTTTTTATTAAGACCCGGGTTTTAAAAGCAAAAGCAAGTAAAGCCTATAGTATTTCATTCTAATTTTTTGCATCATGATTGATAGTGGAAAAAACCAACTGTGTGGCCTCTTGTCTTAACTATGGAGTAATGGTGATGGGGGAGAGGGAGAGACATGGTTCACAAAGCATGCAGCTGTCTGTACTTCAGATGTGGTGTTTTTCATCAATCATAGGCCCAAGAGTGACAGGAATGCGGAGTAAGCTTGCACTTCTGGAAGCATAGCTGCTTGTTCTTCAGAAGCATCATGTTAGTGCTCCGTCACTCACTTTGACCAGATCATGAATTGGTTATCAGACCAAAACTGTAATTTAAATAAGGAAAGAAACAGACAAAAACAGTCAGAAATGTGTTTGTTACTTCTCTGTGGTTCCTTTTTTGCAATGGAGTATCAGTTCTGACTTAACACTGGTTTTGTTTTTCCCTCTTTTACTGCAGTTTATTATGCTGACATACATCTTTATGTTGGCCTGGCTTGGTGTTACAGCTTTCACTTCTCTGCCTGTTTACATGTACTTCAATCTGTGGACCATTTGCCGAAATGCCACCGTAGTGGATGGAGCTAATCTCTGCTTGGATCTTCGCCAGTATGGTATGTGAATGAAGAGCACTAAATATAAAGCAAAATTTCACAAAAGAAAGCATCGCATTGCTTTGCTTCCATGTATCTGAAATAAACTGTTTCAGTGTTTCTGAAACAATTGTTAAGCATCGCTTTCTATCCTTTTACCCACTAGTCAAGGCAGTATATTAGAGATGCACTACATTTTCAGGCCTGACAAAATTGAATCAACATTGTCTGTCTTCCCAGAGTACTGAAAATTTGGCCTGGGGCTTCTGTTTAGTCTCTTCTTTTGGAATTGCTGGAAGTTGTCTGAAACACTTAATTAGTCATTTATCTGGAGAATGACTCTTTAATCTTGTGGTAGGACACTGATTTGGAGATGGGAGATCCTAGGTTATCATCTGGCTCTGCAGAGCCTAGAGGTGAATCAGGACAGGACAAKATTCATTGATTGCAAAAATTTTGATGAAGAGCGACAATACAAATAGTAACATTCTAAGAGGCTGGTGGAGAGAGAGAGCGGGGCTAAAGCCTGAACTGTGAAGGTTAGAATAAAGTGGGGATATACACATATGTGTGTTTTGGGGGGATGGGAAATTTGGACAGAAGGGAGTTTGGAATCTTAAAAAGTCTGACAATTCTTGTGATGGTGATGATAATTCAATTCCTTTCTGCCACAAGACTGATTTGAACCTAGATGTTCTGGCCTTGATGGTTTCTCAGCCCACAGAGCTTTGGATAATCATACTCTGATCCAGCAGCTCCTTGAGAGTTTCTTTTGTGCCTTGGMCTAATATAAAATCACAGTATATTTTCAATTGCTATTTTGAGGTATAAAAAATGCTGTATTGCTTGGGGATGAAACAGTTTGGTTCATATTAAACATTTCACTTAACCTGAAACAAAATATTTCACATTATTGTTTTCATGAAAAAATTCTTTTTAATTTATTGATTTCCTCCCCCAGCACCGCAGCATGTCAGGTGAGTTGAAAAAGGAATTATCTGTACAGATCTCATCAAGAGTATTCATTCTTCTTTCTATGACCTTTTATTTTGCTAATATTCATGGCTATTTTTTATTATTAATTCTATTTAAAATGTGCATAGAACACCAGCATATAAAATGTGTATTCTGTGAATGTACCTGTTTCCTGTAAATTCAGTGTAAAAACTGCTGATTACTAATAGGAAAAAACAGTACCATTTTTCATGATAACCAAGTTATAGCAGTTTTCTTCAAGCTAGTCTTTGATTTAGTATCCGGACATTAGCTAAAAGAAACAATATAGCAGATTCTAGTTATTATTGCTAATAGAGAAACTATTATTACAATAAAGTATATGTTTGGATAATGCTTTTTTGTAACTTGTGAAAGAAGCTTTGTACCAGATCAACATGTCTGAAAACACTGTATAGCACATTTCTCCACATGAGGATAGAGAATGTTTGTGAACAATGTGGTAAGTGTATATACTGGTTGCAAATAATTTTCTGGTGTTTTGATTATTGTGCTGATCAAAATCTGGAATGGAGATATCTTCAAAAATGTCTGAAAAATTATTACCTGCATGTTTCCTACTAGGGCTTTTACTAAATAGATGATGTGTTAGTTTTGTGATGGCTGAAATTATCATAAAGTCATAGAATGGTTTGGGTTGGAAGAGACCTTAAAGATCACCCAGTTCCATCCCCCCTGCCGTAGGCAGGGACACCTTTCACTAGACCAGGTTGCTCAAAGCCTCAGCCAACCCAGCTTTGAACACTTCCAGGGATGGCGCATCCACAGCTTCTCTGGGCAACCTGTTCCAGTGTCTCACCACTCTCATAGTAAAGAATTTCTTCCTTATATCTAATCTAAATCTACCCTGTTTTAGTTTAAAGCCATTACCTCTTGTCCTATCGCTACACTCCCTGATAAAGAGTCCCTCCCCACCTTTCCTGTAGGTCCCCTTCAAGTACTGGAAGGCCGCTATAAGGTCTCCCTGGAGCCTTCTCTTCTCTAGGCTAGACAACCCCAACTCTCTCAGCCTGTCCTCATAGGGGAGGTGCTCTAGCCCCCTGATCATCAACAAAAAACTGATTTTGCTGTTAAGAAAAGTTCTTCAAGGCATCCAAGAATTTGTATTCCTTAGCTTTTCTAGCTCATATGACGTAAGCTGCTATGTACTGAGAATACTAAATACTGTGAATATTTATTCTGCTCCAGGTATTGTAACTATTGGAGAGGAAAAGAAGGTTTGCACCACATCAGAAAGCTTCATCAAGATGTGTGACTCTAATGAGGTGAATAAATGTGATAATATTTTTGGCAAATCCATAATATATGTTATGGTAGGAAGTAACTGATGTGTGTTTTCTACTTACTCTTAATGTTCTAATTCTAGCTACGGTGATGAAGTAAAATCCCAGTGGAAAACACTGTCAGCAAGTACTTTTCCTAGTATTTTTAGTCAGTGCAATTTCTCCAGCCGTTTTTTTGTAAATACACTTGTATTTTATTTTTTTTTAAGAATTCCATTGTCATGTATATTTTTACTGAGATGTTTTTCAAAGCTAATGCACCTGCTGCACAATGAATAAGTCTATACAATGAATCACTGTTTGAAGATCTTATAATTACTGTCATGACAGGAGAGTAAAGATTTCAAATGGATTTGACCAAATCTTGCGGTGTGTTAGCATAATAACTCCTAGTACATTTTTCTTTGTAGTTTTTCCCTTAGACAAAGGCCACCTATTTCAGTGCAGCTGAGGTTCTTGGTTTTGTTTTTAAATGATCAGGGATGAAGACAGGATAAACAAAATTACATCTATCTAAAACAAAAAGAGAGACTAAAATCTTGATCCCTMTGAAGTCAGAGGGTGCTTTGCTAAAATGTTTCACTGGGTCTTACTATGTTTGAATAAATCTTCTTAGAGTGAATGTACACAATCCGCCTTTGTACCAAAACCGTCTAAGAAAATACAACCTTTGCTCTGCAGTCAATACTCAGCGGCTGCTGTGTAAACCAGWTCACTGAAATTAAAAACAAATGTCATCATTCGGTTTGGGGCAGGGTGAGGAAGGTAGTTAACTTGGATTATTTAAGTAACCTGGTTTATATTATATCACTATGAACAAATTTTATTGGCAAATTTGGGAGGGAAGTAAGTCAATACATGAGGATGGAAAGCTACAGCTATTGAAGGGAAACGGGGTTTTCTTAGGCTGTCTCTGCCACTAGAGAAACCACCACAAACAATTGTAGATCTAGTAAGGTAGTATTGTAACTGTAAAAAAAAAAAAAAAAGAAAAAAGTGCTGGATTGTTTATTTTTAAATAATCAGTTTTTTAATATTTTATAATTTAAATACAATATTTTAAAATAGAATTATGCTTTATCCCTCATATGAGTACCGTAACAAAACATGCATAAGCACAATGTCATGTAGTGATGTCAATCTTTTGGAAAAAGTGTTAGTAATCATTACTTTTGTAGAAGGGTGGCAGCAGGAAGGTAGTTATTTGCTCTACTTTATTCAGACTTTTTGTTCGGTTTCTGTTTAGTGTACCATCATGAAAGTCCCTTTCTTTGTCCTCCTTTGCAGCTAAACATGACATTCCACTTGTTCATTGTGGCACTTGCTGGAGCTGGAGCAGCAGTCATTGCTATGGTAAGCTACCCAACGCTGTACTTCCTTTGTCATATGAATTGCTAATACATTCTGATTCTTACTTAGTATCAGTTATTCAACTTCCATATTATCACTCAATGCTATTTCTAAAATATAATTCGTAATTCAATAGTGTCTCATCTTTTTTTAAAATATATTGATGGATTCCCTTTGAAATAGAATATCATGATTACTTTTTTGAATAAAAAACCACTTTTGTGTACATGCTAAGAATTTTTACTATTCTCTTACTGTGTTGAGCAAAGTGTCTGAACTCATGTGTCTGTCTCACGACCATAGTAATATTCTTTAATGATCTATGCCTTTCTGGGTATTCACAGGCTTGCCATGTTGCTATTTTAGGAGCAGACTCTTGTTGTCAGTTCTGTGCATATATGTGAATGAGTCAGTTTTTCTGTCAGGACTAATTTTTGCTTTTTTTTGTAGTGAAGATTACTCTGAATTTGATGACATTTTGCCAATGAGAATGTTCCACTGAGAAAAAAGTATATGAGCTAGTGCCTTGCTCTTCTGCCTTTTGTCTGCTGTGTCTGCTTAAAGATAAAGATATTTTTAGAATGAGGATTCTGTACCAGTGTGGGTTTGTATGATACACACTGGAATGGGAGATGAAAAATGACTGTTATTTGGTACTGATGCAATCCATAAGAAAAGTGTTAGTGATGGTGATTACTATTACTACTGCTACTAGTAATTTTTCATTGAATCCTAGGGCCATAAATTTTTTGTTCTCCTTAGAATCACATCTATAAAAAAGGACGATCAGAGAATATTCAATGAAGCTAGTATTCCTATTGCATTAGTGATTTTCTTTTTGTTCTTCTCTGCCATTTTTTCAGTATTACACGCTGCCAACACAGCAGAGATAGCTAAATGAAAAATATATATTTTCAATGTAATTTTTGTTTCAAGACCACAAATAATAAGTATAATAGTAGAATACAATTTATATTAATAATTTAATTGATTTTTCAAACTGAGACTTTTCTGCTCTCAGCTGAAAAAATGGTGACCAAATAGTAAGTATTATAATACATATATTAGTGTTAGGAAAGTATATCCAAGAGACCATTAGTTCTCCAGTGTATTATTATTTTGAAGTATATTCAGCAGTAGTAATCAAATGCTAATTTGTTCAGATAACAATTCTGCATTTCAAAGAAGAGTTTTGAATCAGAATAGCCACCAAAAGATTTTCAGTGAAAACAAGCACATTTGCAGTGGAAGCAAATTAAATAGGTACATTGAGCCACCTAGTTTAAATACATACTTTCAAAGAAGTTTTTAAAAAACCCTTCAGAACTCTGTAGTACCATATCAAAGATGCCATAGATGTGTTACCCCAAGCACTAATCCACTAGGAATTCACTTTGATGGCTTACATTTTTTCACATAATTTTGAAGGATTACCCATACTTAAGTATGCTTTTTATTGGATTCTGTAACTGCACAGAGCAGGCGTGATAACACTCTGACTGTTTCAACAGAAATATAAGTTAAGAATCTAAGTGCTAGTAAATTGTGTAGTGTCCAAATGCTAGTAAACGTATGCTTTATGAAATGTTTGCAACTGTGTTGTCTATATTTTAATTTTGTAACTAAATTGTTTGTTTTTAACCTACCACTGTGATGTTAGGTTACTGGTGAAGACTAGTACATTCTACTCCTTGATGGTGGTAATTTTTAAAACCAGCATACCAGACCCTATTCATAGTTTGAGCAATGTGCTTCACACTTGACACAGTAGCCCAAGGACCAGGGACAGGACATGAGGGAAAGTTCAGAATTTTGTGGACAAACAAGCACATATTAACAGGTTCTTTTTCTTTAAGGGAAGTTTGCTTTCCCAGTGAAGAAGTAATTTAGGGGAGGGAGAATGAATTTTGGGTCCTAAATATCTCATATAGAAAGAAGAAAGCGTCTTTTTTTCTCCAGATCCTGCGCTCAAATTAGTAGAAGGTGGTAAGCTACCAGCAATGGGCTAGGGTGAGAAACACAGTGTACAGAAGCCATTTAAGTCACCGGAGAACCAATGCCCTTCCCTATATGTGCTGTTGCAAGAATGATCACAAATAGGATTTAATGAAGTTAGGATTTATATATATCCACAACAGTAGCAGATCTCCATATCTGAAATTTAACAAGGCTTCTTAACAAAAAAAAGAGATTAAAATACCAGTCTTTTACAAAAGAGAAAGCTTATGAATTTATTGGACTTTCAAAAACATTCCTTGCAAACAGTTACTTTAAATTAGAATATTCTATCTGACTAAAGTAGTAAGTATTTTGTATTTATTACCAGCCAGTAATAGTAGTGCATCATCAATGAGACTGCTGAATAACTGAATTGCCAAAATCTGCTCTTTTAAATGACATTTTAAGTCATGATGTTGATATACTCCACTATATCCTCACTTCTGTATTTGTGGGCATTGGCAAAAGCCAGATTATTTAATATGTGGAGATTTCTTTAACTCTTTTAATGTCAATATTTGTCATGAAATTCACCAAAGAAATCAGCTTGTTCATAAACATTAAGATCATCTGTCACCAGGATACTTTTCATTAATCTGCATTTTAAAAATATATTTTAGAAAAATATAGTCATTTATTGCAAAAAAACACACAAAAATTTCTTAATACTTGCAAAACCATTTGGTCACAAGTAATAATTTTCCCATATCTACTACTTTAATAGCTCTCTTGGTCTCAGATTTGTATATGAATGTTAGAATTTTTTTCACAATTCATTAGCTGCCTCTTTAGTCTCCAAAGGAGAATGCTGTTTTGGGGTTCAAAAAGAGAATTGGCCTACAGGTTAGGATTGATGTATAGAAAAACTCGTATTTTTTACAGTATATGTCAGGATAGGGGTTTTTTTAAATTTTATCATTCTTCAGTATTATTTATGTTGTAGATGCTTTTTGTGAGTCTTGAGCACAGAAAAAATAGCCAGGATTTTGAATACTACTTAATTTGGACTATGTATGATTCTGAACATTACTGTTCTTTCTTATGTCTGAATGGATAATAAATGGATACAGAAATAATCATTAAGAAATGCATATTAGTTTTACTATTTTCAATGTTGTGTCAGATAGAAACAGAAGACATGGTGTTGTTTAAATGTAAACTCTACCATCCCAAAGGGTTGATTATAAGGCTAGTAAGCATCCTGCCTGTGCTGTTTTCCCAAAACCACTACAGCAAAACTGAATTATGAGATACACACTTTCCTTTCTCAAAAGTTACCATGTGAGCAGTACTCTTCTGCCTGAACTTCCACAGAAGTTAAGATGGAGATGCAATCAATTCTTCTGAAACAAGAATAGGGGAAATGTATAAGTGGTCTATTTTCTCTCCCCCAGTAGAATCGTATTCTTCTGCAGGATATTAGATGCATGTGAGTGGAGGGAAAAAGTTATTTAGACCTCTGCCCTGCTAAGATAATGACATGTCCCAAAAGAAAAACCAAACCAAACCAAAACCAAACCCCTTCCTAGCCTAGATGCAATTCTACAGTTTTGAAAGATTGGAGCATGCTTTCACCTTATGAAGAAAACTAAGCAGGAATGTTTCATAGAGTATGGAAAGCCCCTGCGCAGTCTTGYCATATGTGTGTAATTGAAACAGCCTGAGACAGACTGTGGAAGCTGCCCTGTTTCAATTTGAATAAGCCGTGACAGGGCCCCACTGGCTTCAGGCTAGTCAGGTCAAGGAATTGTGAAATGCAATTAGACAGCCACTTAGAGATGACGTCCTTAGTGCGTTATCTAGGAACTTGGTGTTTAACAAAAACCCAAAGGTGGTGGGACTGTTAAACATACATGTCATTATATAACATGGATATGTATTTGAGATTTTATTTATTATATAAGCTAAAGTAGTTGCTTCCAAGTCATCCTACTTATAGTGAGTATGAACTCCAGGAGTTTTCAACAGTTATGCCAGAAGTTTGATTCTGTAACTTTTTAAGGAAGCGATGGGTGAAGAATGGGAGTTTAATGACTGTGACCAATATACCTTCAGAATAGTTTGTCTATTTTTTTAGTAGAAGGAAAATGCCAAGTGAAGCTGTAAGACATTAGGTTTAAATTTGTCTCTTACTGGGTCATTACCAAATATTTTGTGAGGATAAGAAATGTGCCTACATGGTCCAATTTTCATCATGTATTCTTCGATTGAAAAGGTTCCTGGCACATGCGTGTTATAAGGTCGGGAAGATGTGAGTACACTGCTTAGATACCCCCCACTTCTCAGATTCTCAAGTCTACAATCTCTTCAAGGTTCAGATTGCATTTTTTAATTGAAATCTTACCCTCAAAGGACCAGCACTGGTGTTTTCATTGGATGCAAATTGTAATTGTCTCAGATGACAGAATTATTGGGTTTACCAGCCTATTTCCTTTGTTTTTTTCTCAAGAGTTTTACTGTGGAGGAAATTTAAGGCATTTCCTTCAGTGGAATGGGGATTCAGCATTAGTGTCTCTCATTCGATCTAGAAATGCCTGATCCAGAGACTATTCATGGTGAAAGCTTTTGGAACAGCTGAGTTAGATACAAGGTGTTTCTTTTTCCTGTGTGCTAAGTTATGACCATAAAGTGTCCCAGAGTAACACCGTACATGCTGCCATCTCTAGCACTTGCACTATCATCACAGGTTGTGCTGCTAGTATTGTACTATAGATATTAAGAAACTCCTAAAGATATGTAGAAATACTACTATCTGTACTCTTTTTCCTAGAGGAAAGATTTTCTGAACATTTCTTCCTATTTTATGGCTCCTCAACKCACGCTGTATTTCTCAAATAGGGATTAACTGGGTGAAAGCTTGCCATAAACCACCAGGACAAAAAAGACACCGAAAATATTTGGTCCTTTGAAGGGTTTCAGAAAGCTTTTAGTTGTCCAGATTTAGGAATGTACATTAGCTTGCACTAATCAGCAACAATTGCCACCAAACGTTTGTGGAAAATGCCAACACTGGCATTTCCAAAAAAGAAAGAACATATTAAATTGGTTCTGTTCATTTAGGATGAATCTAAGATACTCATATATCTGCAACAGTCCAATATGAACAGGAGAATTTGCATAATCTCAAGGTGTTTTTAAGATTACTCTATTCCATTTTCCACTAATTGGATCCTAGTTTAGTTTCTTGATTTCTTCTTGATTTCAGGAAATTATCTGTGGCCTCTGAGGCAGTTGATTAACATAAATATAAGAGATGCTCTCATCAGAAAGTACTGAAAGCCTGGTAGGGGGGGAATAAATGTCCAGAGAGTCCTAGAATAAACCAGTTGAATACCCTTACTGAACATTTTTATTTTCTGACTGAAGACAGAGCCAACAGAACGCATCCTAAGGTGAGAGGGGGACAAGTTTTGAGGTCAGAGGATCCTTGCAAGCAGATCCAGGAATCTGAAGGTAGGACATTTGAGGTCCACCTTCAAAAGGAAAGCTTTCAAAGCCAGCAAATGTCTTGAAAGGCTCAGACCTGGGAAGCTGAAGTGAACAGGAGAGCAGTTTGTTGCTCTAACAGGCAGCCGAAGTAGACTACAGATGGCCACAAGTGTGAAGACTAAGCAAACCAACTCCAGAAGGGACTGACTGCAGATAACATGTGACTGTCCCTGAAGGAGGAGTTTTGAATAAAGTATTTTTGGCAGCAGTTCCTTGGAGGCCTCAGCTTCATTCCTTGTATTGGCGTGTTAAAATTTATCACTTGTTTGATCATTCATTGCCACCATTCAGAAGATTGGGCATCTACCAGTTGTTTAGCTCAGTCACTGGCAGCCATACGATGTGATTCTTATAAACTACTAAGCTCAAAGGCAATTAGGGTGTTTTACATCCTCTATTTATAATGGAAAACATTTGCAGAATGTAGTTTTTCTACCAGTAAGATACTTTTCACTGACTTCCAGACTAAATTTATTCAAAGCTACATGAAAAACATTTGTTCATGCAACAATATATTGCCCATATCCTTTAACCGGTGTTTAATCCTCAGATGTATTCATAGACATTCTGTCCTCCCTATTTGCTAACATAAATAAACCAGGCTCTTTGGGAGTATATCATCATAACTCATCCAGTGATTTTTGTTGGCTGCAAGTGAGTCAGGTCCAATCTCCAATAACCACCAATAAGTTGTGTAATAATCAGAAGCTGTGGGTTTTTTTCTCCTTCATTTCAGATAATTTTTTATTTTGTTTTTGGATGGAAAACTTGGAAAACTCTTAATTTTGTTTTCTTAAAAAAATAAATAAATGTGTTTTTACATACGCAAAAATTTACATGGAACATGAACATTGTTTCTGCTCCATTTAAAATGTATACAGAATTCACCTTTTAAAATCATACAAATCACTTTTTTGTTTTCTATGCATTTTAAAGAATTACATAAATAAATTGTAGTATAGCTAATATAACAATGAAATAAAATTACTAAATTAAATGGTGACAGGTGTGTGCCCTTTTAAGACCTCAAGTTTATTTGTAACTGTATTTTGTCACATGTTGCCTGGCTGAACATATTTTTCAGTTTTTGACAAATTTTTCACAAATTAGCTGTTTTTGACAAAAGTGCTAGAGTTGTAGATGAAAGAAAGAAATCATGGCTAAATGGAAAAATAATACTAACTTTAACAAGAAAGAAAAAGCAAATCTTTCTGTAATTATATTAGGTATGTAAGAGACTACAGATGTGTCTATGGCTTATTTGTATCTTAAGCAACTACTTCAACAAATAGTGACTCAATGGGGAAAAGTCTACAAGAAATAACCAGAAGGCATTTTTCAACATAGATTTGCAGACTAGCTGAAATAGTAAAGCAGGGATGATTTGTTGATTTTTCAGTTCTTTTAATTTTTTTTATAACCATTGCTACCCACAGCTAGTCACGGTAACAGTAACAGCTGTAAACCAAGTAATCTGAGGATTAATGAAGCTCAAGCTTGAACTTCACGTTGTATTGCTGTACTACTTCCTGACTTAACAATGTTAGTTCCTTCTGATGAAAACCCAGTCTCTACCCTATAGCTTTCAAGTTTGAACTTGTTCTATTCTGACTAGCTCTGTTGGTTCCTAATTCCATGTTCTCTCTCTTACAGGTCCATTATCTCATGGTCTTGTCTGCCAACTGGGCCTATGTGAAAGATGCTTGCAGAATGCAAAAATATGAGGATATTAAATCAAAGGAGGAACAAGAGCTTCATGATATTCATTCTACTCGCTCTAAAGAGCGGCTCAACGCTTACACATAAAAGAAACCTTGTCTTACTTTCTAACATGTGAATGCTTTGTTGTTTAACTAAAGGCCACCCAACCATTTTAAAAACAATTGAAAGTGCTTCTCACAAAAGATAGTTTGGGTGACTTACATATCACCCATGTACAATTCTCGGTTTTCTAGCACTTGGTTTCTTAATTAGTTCTTACTTTGTGTGACCATTCTCAACCACAAAGCTCCTAAATAGCCTTTCCTGAATCCTTTTAAGCCAATTAGTTCTGCTAGATCAAGGATACTAAACTATTGTCAAATACAAATATGTGTTTGATTTTTTTAATCACTTTGTATGTGTTATGCATAACACCTTTTGCATTGTTTCTTATATGTTTTTGGAAAAAAAATAGCTTTTTATACTTTTTAGTTTTGAGTTCAATAACTGCTTTAACTACAGGTATACTTCAAAGGGACCATTGTACATGATGTACAATATATAAAGAAAACACTCTGATGACTTTCCTTTATATTTGGAAAACTTGCCAGATGGACCCTGATCAACTTGAATGAAGGTCCTAAGAACGTTTTAAACAATCAAAGGTGCAATTTCTAAATTTGTAATAGTGGGTAAAAAAAAAGAAAAAAAAAAAGAGAAAAAAGAAAAAAGGAAAAAAAAAGATAAAAGTGCTTCTTATCTTTGTTAACATTGTATTATTATTGATGTTTTTAAAGAATATTCTCTTGTTCCAAGTTCCATGGGTGATAATTCCTGTTTGTATTGTGAGCATGCAGACCGTGGTGCTAACAATGCATGGCCACTTGCCTTTTGAAGGAATTCAATACCACGGCTACCTGTTAAAGAGTTATGGTATATAGACAATTGTTAATTAAGTGATATAGTTATCCATAGTTTTTTACAGAATGATCTCTCTTTAATTCAGTGATGGTTATGCTAAATTGGAGCTGTTCATGTGATGACATAAGAAATTACTGCTTAGCTACATTTATGAAAGTAATATATCAAAAATACAGTGACCGTAGGAGTCAGATGTCTTTTTACCTGCTTTAAAAATTTAAATGGATTGCACCTGTCTGAACTGTAAAAGATATATTAAAGGAGACTTCCATAAATGTTATAGCTTGGCTTCTAGCTTTCCTACACATATTGGTTTACCTGTATTATGTTAAAGTAAGGTGAAAGACCACCACAGAGCTTATTATTTGAAAGTGTAGTAATATATTTGAACCTTTATTTTATAGGAAAATGTTACCAGAAAGATAGGTCATCTTAATTTGAAAGAATTACCTGTATCAAAAACAAAACAAAAAACCCTATTTAAGAAAAGTCAGTATTATTGGACCAAATTTGGTGGATTTTTTTTTTTTTTTTTTTGCCTATTTCTAATGCTACAAGAATGCTGTAAAGTGTCTCTTAAAGTGATGTAGCCTGACAAGACATTTTTGTCAGTGTTAAAAATCTTAGGTAGTTTTGTGCACTTATTGGACCATTGTGAATTCTCTCTCAGTGTAAGTGCATTTCTAATAAAACTTCTTGAGTAAAACTCTTCTTTGTACTATTACTAGTCATGCATCATCAGTAATTTTTAACAATTCTTGTAGTAAGTAGAGGGTAATACTATAGTTATTTGTGGCATGATAATGCATTAAGTAGTATTAGTTATTTGAAATTTTTTTCTTTTTCGTTTCTTTTGCTTGTTTTGGGTTTTTTTTGATTGTGTTTTTAATTTGGGTTTTTTTTTTTTTTTTTTTTACACTTAGGCTGTCCTACGGGGTCAACAGTTTTCTGATAATGTGCAGTACCGGTATTACAGTTCTGCAAAAAGTATTAGGAACCTCTTTTGGATTCTATATTGTAGTGTTTCAGTTTCGTGTCTTAAAACGTTTGTGCTGATTTTTAAAACTATGTCTTTTAAACTCATGTAATGATGTTAATGCTTTTGGCTCTTCTCTGGTATTAGAGTTTGTATTTTCACAAAGAATGCTTTGTAGCAGGCATTACAATTAATCTGTTTTGTACATAAATGTGCCAACAGCTTGATGGTGGCGTTTTTGAAATGTAGAACAAAGTGCTTGCAAAAACGTAATAAACACACTTGTGTACTTTGTGTACTTATTAATTGTTCGTGTTGCGTAGTTTTTCTTTGCCTGTACTGGACAAATCATTGTAACCAGAAATGGAAGAAGCTTGTTCCTTCTACTGTCCTTGCTATTGGAGGACTGTTCTCAGTATTATGCATTTTTTGTACAACCTACTTTTAGATGTTCAAGGAGACAGTTCCTTTAGCAGAAATTATGAGAACAAAGAGTAAAATTTAAAAAATAATAATCTGGAGATGTTATATTAATTATAGAATATCTTTGTCAAATCTGTCACAAAAAAATTCTTATTGTGATGAATAATTAAAAAAAAAAAATCCACACTCTAAAGAGTGATATTCTTACCCCCTTTCCTGACACAATTTCCTCTGGCCTGTACCTTTACAAATCACACATAGGTTAAAGTACATTGTGCAGCCTTCCCATGGTTAGAAATTGTGCGTCAGTTTTGGGTAGCTTGTTCCACTGAATTAAAACTCACGGTCATTGCCCATGCGCAGATTATTTCAAATATGTCTCTTAATCAGCATTTAGTATCAGAAATGATATATCCTAAGAATAAGAGAGTAAAATAATTTCTAAAAGCAGGATTTTATAGTCTAGGAAGAGCAAGGTAGCATGAGCCATACTTGTTATATTTTTAGCATATCAGTCGAGAACAAGTGGGCAAGATTCACATTACTGTGGTGTCATTTGGAAAAAGCTCAACAGAAGCTGGTCTGACATAGGTTTGAATGTTGCTGAGGATACTGATACCTGGATGTTACAGTAGCTAATACTTTAAAACCTTGATAACAATACTGCACTACTTATGTGCATGTAAAGTAATTTAAATGATTAAGAGAAATCTATAGCTGTGCCAATTAACATGATATCACTAAGGAAAATTAATTGAAATACAGTTCCACAATGTGTTTCTTTCTCAGTTAACTAGGTGTTATATAGTTATTTGTGTGCTCTTGATGAGAACACATGCCACAACGGCAAACAATTTTTCATCAGGAGCACAAGCCAAGGGATTAGAGGAGCTTCCCACAGCACAGAACATCAGTCATAACTGATTCACTTCGAAGTTTGCACAGATTTGGTTTATTGCAGACTCTTCTCTGTTTGTTGACAGCCTAAGCTGATTTATCCTGAGGTAAGTTGCATGGATCTTGATTTCTATACACTCTTCTGTGCTTAGTCTAAACCTGTGACCATTGTGCTTTTCAGAAACAAGAAAACCAATTGTAGATCAATCCATTTGGTGCAGTTTCTTGCTGCCCAAAAGGGTGTAGTTCAATGAAAATTCCAATTTAAGAAGTTTCCAGCCCTAGATCCTCAGTTTTGCATTTTCTTCACGGTTTACTATGCCCCATCAATAGTGCTAATAGCATGTTACAAATCAGATCCAAAAATCGCTTCAGTTAGAAATTCTTCCCACTTATTTTCCCCTACCCACATACATCATCTCATTTTTTTGGACAAGGTTATTTTATTCCTCAGCAGGATCGTATGTCAGCGTTCTTGTTTTCAGCACAACCACACAAACCATTTAATCAGCATGATTTAGGCAATAGTGAAGTGCACTGCAGACATGGGAATGAGGGGAGGAGAGAAAGAGAATTTTTAAGCCAGCCTCATTCCTGAGGCCAATGTATCATGTAGTTGGGTGGTATAGTTAAAAGCAGTTGGCACTGAAATGGTTTGCTAATTTCATGTTTCTAAATAGTTAATGATATTATTTTTTTGTCACAGGAGCTAGAATAAAACAAGCGGATTTCTACTATAATTGGAAATATATCCATAAATACATTGTTTTTAATAATATATGCAATTATTAATCTTGAATTAGTGCAGGTATTTAAATTGTAATATGTATGCATTGATCATAAGTACTTGTTGAACATGACCATGGTTTCAATTCACCTTCAGTTGGCATAGTTGATTTTAGGACAGAACATTTCTGTACTGTACTTCCTACAATAATCAATGGCAAAAGTTTACAGAGTTCTTTCCACCATTAAGATCCAATGTATTTTTCAATTATTCAGTTCGGGGTTACCACAAGTATTAATATAGCTGGTTTTCTGAAGAACACAGCTCGATTCAGCTAAGCCATAAAAGAACAGATTATAATGCATTTCACCCCAGGAGGGGAAAGGTGGTGTTTATACAAGCTCTCTCTTAAAAAAAGCAACATTTTATTTCCACTGGGTTGCACAGAAACCCTGCAAATAGATATTGTGAGGCAGGAAACTAATTTATGTCTCCAGGTGATATCACATTTCAGCACTGCCTCAATTTTGGGTAGATATCGGTTGAAGATAACAAGCTCAAAGCACTTAATATATTTAACAGCTCTTTCTGTCCCACGTGAATTCTTCTGATTTGTACTTTTTACGAGGGAGGAACTCCAGCAGTTTCTGAATTTTCAAATTTTCAACTATAGTTTCTTGTTCTTTCAGGTATCCGCAGAGGATCCCAACACTTCAGAGGGTTACTCCTGTATTTAACAGTTATTAGCAATGATGGCAAAAGGTGAGTGATTATGCTGGTACAGTGAGAGACCTGGTTACTAGTAGAAAAGTGGATTATCTTCAGTTTACAATAGTCTAAGCATGAGCCAGGAAACTTGCAGCTGTTCTGCAGGGAGAAATTTGTCCTGAGAAAATGGTTCTGCCCACGTTGTATGAGCTGCTCTGGACTCTTTCCCCATGTCAATTGGAGTCTGGCCAGATAAATGTGAGCCCCAGGGAAGATAATTTTAGTTGCTCTTTGAATCAGCAGTTCTGATCTGCCTGCTCTTCTTTTGCATTGCTGAACTTCCCATGGCTGAAAGGTGATTTGGGGGCAAGTATATCTCCTCTAGAAGTGATGAGGTAATGTCAAACAGAAGCTCTTTTCACAGCAGCTGCCACAGCTATAACAATAAAGTGGCAACATCTGAAATTTTGCCGCTAGATTCTGATCATACTAAAAAAAGACTTGAAAAAATGAGCAAGAGGCTTGCATGAATATCCTATGGTTCTGCATGTTGAGCTACTCAAGGCAGAAATGCTGTGTAGGCCAGAAAAGTGATGATAAGAGTTAGGTTTTCTAAAGTTCTAAACATTTTTTCTTCTCAGCTGTCCAGGAAAAATGATACTTATGCATGAATCACTTTCCTACAGTTAATAGAGAATATTTTGATCTCTGAGACGATAAGTCATGCATTTTTTTAAAGAGGTTTACTCACCTGTATTTATTCTTAAGGATAAATATTAATTTAAGAATGAATCTCATCGGGGAACAAATTTATCCTCAACAAGTTCATGTGCCAGTTAAAACATGCAAATCAATTCCTGGAATTTTATAATTCAGCCAGTTTAGTTTGCATGTACAATCACACCCTCACAAGTTCTGTCTTTTGGAATAATAAACTAAATCACATGGTTAGACACAGAGGCAAGTCGTCGGGTTCATCCACTGGCTGGTTTGAGCTGATTAAGCAGACTGAAACCTTTCTCAAGAAGGCAGTGTTGAACCCCTCATATC
Organism: Oceanodroma leucorhoa; assembly: GCA_030449065.1. Classification (NCBI taxonomy): domain Eukaryota; kingdom Metazoa; phylum Chordata; class Aves; order Procellariiformes; genus Oceanodroma; species Oceanodroma leucorhoa. Next base: position 5,160,346 of record JASVER010000005.1, on the reverse strand, counting down.
GATGCCATCTTTTGAAATGTGAAATAGCATGTTAGGCAGGAATACCTCATTAAGGTATTTAATCAAGAAAAAACGGAGGGTAATCATCGTGGGTAATTCCCTTCTGAGGGGAACGGAGGGCCCCATCTGCCGACCGGACCCATCCCACAGGKAGGTCTGCTGCCTCCTGGGGGCCCGGGTTAGGGACGTGACCAGGAAACTCCCCCATCTGGTACGCCACTCTGACTACTACCCGCTGTTGGTTATGCAGATAGGCAGCGACGATATTGCGGAGAGAAGCCCCAAAGCAATCAAGAGGGACTCCAGGGCACTGGGGAGATCGATTGTGGGATCAGGAGCACAAGTGGTGTTTTCCTCAATCCCTTCAGTGGTGGGGAAGAACACTGAAAGGGAAAGGAAAACACAGCTGATTAACAAGTGGCTCAGAGGCTGGTGCCACCGGTCGAACTTTGGCTTTTTTGACCACGGGGAGGTTTACAAGGCACCGGGCCTGTTGGCGACAGACGGAGTACATCTGTCTCAAAGGGGGAAAAGGATTCTCGCCCATGAGTTGGCGGGGCTCATCGAGAGGGCTTTAAACTAGGTACGAAGGGGGAAGGGGATAGAGCCACGCTCGAGAGAGATGAGCCTAGAGGTGGCGTGCCAATCTCGGGGATGAGGTCGATAGCCCGGCTCAAGTGCGTCTACACCAATGCACGCAGCATGGGYGGCAAACAGGAGRAGCTGGAAGYCATTGTGCAGCARGACAGCTATGACTTGGTCGCCATCACGGAAACGTGGTGGGACGACTCTCATGACTGGAGTGCTGCGATGGATGGCTACAAGCTCTTCAGAAGGGACAGGCGAGGAAGGAGAGGCGGTGG
>JASVER010000005.1:5137713-5154762 GCA_030449065.1 Oceanodroma leucorhoa | reverse complement strand
CCTTATTGGATGCCAGGGGGAACATTGCCACCAAGGATGAGGAAAAAGCTGAGGTGCTTAATGCCTTCTTTGCCTCAGTCTTTAATATTCAGACCGGTGATCCTCAGGGTATTCACACCCCTGAGCTGGAAGATGTGGATGGGGAGCAGAGTAAACCGCCCATAATCGAAGAGGAAGAGGTTAACCACCTGCTACGCCAGCTGGACACTCACAAGTCTATGGGGCCGGATGGGATCCACCCGAGAGTACTGAAGGAGCTGGCGGAGGAGCTTGCCAAGCCGCTCTCCATCATTTATCACCGGTCCTGGTTAACGGGGGAGGTCCCGGATGACTGGAGGCTTGCCAATGTGACGCCCATCTACAAGAAGGGCTGGAGGGAGGATCCGGGGAACTACAGGCCTGTCAGCCTGACCTCGGTGCCAGGGAAGATCATGGAGCGGTTCATCTTGAGGGCGCTCACGAGGCAGGTGCAGGACAACCGGGGGATCGGACCCAGCCAGCATGGGTTCATGAAGGGCAGGTCCTGCTTGACCAACCTGGTCACCTTCTACGACCCGGTGACCCGCCTAGTGGATGAGGGGAAGGCTTTGGAGGTGGTCTACCTCGACTTTAGTAAAGCCTTTGACACTGTCTCCCACAGCATTCTCCTGGAGAAGCTGACGGCTCATGGCTTGGATGGGTGTACTCTTCGCTGGGTAAAAAACTGGCTGGACGGCCGAGCCCAGAGAGTTGTGGTGAATGGRGTCAAATCCAGTTGGTGGCTGGTCACGAGCGGTGTTCCCCAGGGCTCAGTTTTGGGGCCAGTCTTGTTTAACGTCTTTATCAATGATCTGGATGAGGGGATCGAGTGCACCCTCAGTAAGTTCGCGGATGACACCAAGCTGGGCGGCAGTGTTGATCTGCCTGAGGGTAGGAAGGCTCTGCAGAGGGATCTGGACAGGCTGGATCGATGGGCCGAGGCCAATTGCATGAGGTTCAACAAGGCCAAGTGCCGGGTCCTGCACTTGGGTCGCAACAACCCCAGGCAACGCTACAGGCTTGGGGAAGAGTGGCTGGAAAACTGCCCAGCGGAAAAGGACCTGGGGGTGCTGGTCGACAGCTGTCTGAACATGAGCCGGCAGTGTGCCCAGGTGGCCAAGAAGGCCAACGGCATCCTGGCCTGTGTCAGGAATAGTGTGGCCAGTAGGCGGAGGGAGGTGATCGTGCCCCTGTACTCGGCACTGGTGAGGCCGCACCTCGAACACTGTGTTCAGTTTTGGGCCCCTCACTACAAGAAGGACATTGAGGTGCTGGAGCATGTCCAGAGAAGGGCAACGAGGCTGGTGAAGGGTCTGGAGAACAGGTCTTATGAGGAGCGGCTGAGGGAGCTGGGGTTGTTTAGCCTGGAGAAGAGGAGACCTTCTCGCTCTCTACAACTACCTGAAAGGAGGCTGTAGTGAGGCGGGTATTGGTCTCTTCTCCCAAGTAACAAGTGATAGGACGAGAGGAAATGGCCTCAAGTTGTGCCAGGGGAGGTTTAGATTGGATATTAGGAAAAATTTCTCCACTGAAAGGGTAGTCAGGCATTGGAACAGGCTGCCCAGGGAAGTGGTGAGGTCACCATCCCTGGAGGCGTTCAAAAAATGTGTGGATGTGGCGCTTCGGGACATGGTTTAGTGGGCATGGGTACTGGGTTGATGGTTGGACACGATGATCTTAGAGGTCTTTTCCAACCTTAATGATTCTATGATTCTATGATTCTATGATTCTAATTCATGTCTGTGTTCTCCTTTCATGATTTGCTTTTTCTCCTTGACATGCTGTTCCTTGTGCCGTAATTTTAAGTGGAACTGAAGCAACATGAAACTTGCTGCTACTGAGAAGGGGAGATCTCACCAATGCGACTGAGTGGTGTACCACATGGCTGGAAACAGGGATGAGGACAGTGAAAAAGAGAAAGACAGGGACAAGGAAATCTAAGATTTTCCCTTCCTAGTAAGCCCTAGCTGCAAGCTAATAAGCTAGGCTCAAGACCTGTACCTCAGTTAAAGAACTATATACAGGTGTGCCTCATAGGACTCATGGGCTCAAGGAGTAGTGAGAGTTTCTGACAAGGTACGAAGGGCAAATACTGCCTGGAACATACTGATTTTGGGCAGTCCAAAGCCATGTTTCTCCTTAAAGGAGCAGATGGCCGAGAGAAACCTGTAGCTGCAAGTCACCTTTAATGGTTACAGTAGGACCAAGTCGCTGGTGATCTGGCCGTGTGTTCTCAGTTTCCTTTCCCAGAATGAGTAACATGATGGCACAGCAGATGTGTCACATATGCAGATGCATGGAACAGTCAGGTAGAGTTTGTGTCATTTAAAGCAGCTCAGGGGATGGTGCAGAAGAGGACCACTACTGCAGACATTATCCTGGYCCCACTGAAGCAAGGTTGTATTCCAGTAACAGAAGAAAGCACAGTCAGGATTTGAGGTTGAGAAGTCTGGAAAATCTGGTGTTTGTATCATTTGTTTAAAACTAAGTGAGACATGTTAGGATTTTTTGCACTGTAATAGTTGAAGTGATTGCATTTTTTGTATCTTTTAAATATACACACACACACATACCATAGATAGTCTGATAAAATAGATTTTTTTTAATATACAGTTAATCAGTACTCTGTTGTCTGAAATTGTGCTATTCCAGCTATAGAAGAAGAGTCAGCCGAGATCCTGCAGACTTTTATGGTATTCTGATGTCCTGTGGGCCTGTAAGCCCATTATCTTTATTCAACAGGGCTTTTTAGAAACTGCAGTAAAAAATACAATTAATGGGTATCTGGATAAATCAAATACACTTGAGAAGACACAGCATGACTTTTAAAAATGGAAGTCTATTAACAAACCTACTGGAGTCTTTTGAGGGTGTCAGCAGCCATGTGGTTATCAGCAGGCTCTTTTATTTCCAATTTATTTAGACATCCAAAAGGCTTTTGACATAGTTTCTTGTCAAAATATTTTAAGACTAATCAGCCATAAGCAAGTCCTTGTATGGGTAAATAATTGTTTAACAGATAATAAATAAGACAGTTCTTACACTGGAAGAAGGTCATTTTTGGACTATGGGTTCTAGACTAGCTCATCTTTGAGGACGGTTGGTCCTGACTCTGTACGGACACCTCCATCACTCTCTGCCAGACCATCTGGTCGTTTCTGTGTTTTATGAGGATGGTTGTTTTGGACTTCTCTGTCTTTTGGGGCACACAGCTCTCTTTTACTCATTCCTAGTTTGATTTCATCTTATCTTAGACATTCTTGACCCAGAGGAAAATGTTTCTGCTGTAGGTGGTGAGCAGAAACCAGTTTCCTCACTGAAGAGCTGCCACTTCTATCACCCCAATACTTCTCTTTAGCTAGTTGGCATCCTCTATACCGAACACACCCATACACGTCCACTCCTCCTTAGAAATCTGTAACAGCTGTATAGTCAGAGAATAAACCTCCATGGTACACTAATATTAATGCCACCCTTAAAGGAAAATAGGAAATTCAATGATTAGGTGAACTTTTTCTTACAGGAAATGGCATTTATTTTACTCTACCATATTCATCAGACACTTGTGCAAATGATAAGATAGTCTATGAAAATAATAAGAGCTTTGACTCTTCTTTATGAGCCTGTTCAGCTTGTTTTGATTTCTGCTAACAGCAGGCCTCTGGGTCTTCATGGTGTTATTGTTTTCCCCCTTCAGATCTTCCAAACAACCTCACAGAAATGTTAAGCATAATAGTACTTGGGATTTCTCCCAGAATTTAATGTGTGCAAGTACACACGTGAGCAGATTTTTTTTGCTCTCTCTTTCTTTAACAAGCTAAATACTGCTCTTCCCCTCCCTGGACCGTCTCTGAAGTGTCATCTCAGGTGCTGTACCTTCACGCTTGCTTTCCCCTAACCATTTTCCTGGTAGCCCCCTTCACCAACATGTCTCTGCCCTCGGGCAAACCATTGCCGGGCCCAGCTTCCACCTTCATCTCTGCAAGTCAGGTCTGCTCTGGCAGCAGGAGGCTGGGAATGGCCTTGGGAATAATTTTACCTGACTCTGAGCAAACGTGAAGCTGTACCCAGTAAAGTCCCTGCCACAGGTATTCATCATGCTTGTCCTGGCACGTTCTCAGCCTGTTTATCCAAATTTGAGGAATAAGCGGTAATGCGGGTACCCTATGAAGACTATGGAGAAAATGTTAACTAAGGAGAAAAATCTGAGCTCCTTAAAGAAATTTCTATCATCCTTCAATGTTCTTAGTGTAAAAATAAGGGAAACCCAGGAAGTGGGGGAATCTTTTTACGTACAATATCATGTCACCATAAACCCTATGCAAATTCGTGCCATGCAATAATTTTCAATTGATATTCAAAATTTATTGTTGTTCTTCTTTAAAATCAAACAAAATCATAAATAATAATATTAGACAAAAGAATATTTTCCTAAATCTGGAGAGGGGTGTTCATCTGGGACAAAGCAACTGATAACAAAAAAAMCAAACCCACTAAGTTAATGAAAAAACGTTGAAAGTAATAATGTGAGTTCATACCATAATTACTATGATATGCTTAAGTGAACTCTAGGAGTTGTTAATAATTTTTCCTAAGGAAAATATTTATTAAAAAAGAGAATAAAAAATCTCCTTATTTAAAATACAAGACTGGCTAACATTATTCAGGAATAACATGCATTTTAATGTTTTGGTAATTTGTGTACGATATGACATTTTTGTGTTTTGACAATAAATACACAGATTCATAGATCAATTTGTATTTAATGTCATTAAAATATAATAGAGAGTTACATGCATTGAAGGAGCCGTCAAACTGTGAAAGACGTCTCCTCTTACCAAAGGTTTCCCTGTGTGCCATGGGGACCAGTAAGAATTTGTTATCTGCATTAATCTCTTTAACTGGATTAAATTCTTGAGAACAAAATCCGCCCAGTTCCTGGACTAATATATGGGCCAGGTCRGTGGAACAGGTATTTATGAATAGACATGCAGACAATTTGACTGTGTTCCAGAAGATTACAGTTAAACTCTGTGTCACAGGTTTTCCCAGGAGGCTAACTGAGAAGACTGCATAATTTTTGACTCTTTTTAGGGTCATAGTCCTTCTAATAATTCTATTGTTTTGCTTTCTTTTATCTGACTGGAAATAAAAAAGAAAGAAAAATGTATAGAGAGCCTTCTATAGTGAAAACAGATCTGTTTGATTCAACATTATTTTGGCTACTGCTTGTGACTTTTTGGTTCGATGCTAGACAGGGACAACAAATACATAATCTAGTGTAACACTTCAATTTGATAAATGTTGCAGAGATTATTCTTTTCTTCTCCATTATGAAGCATAGATCATGGTCAACCAGTATAACAGACTGTATTGCCTTGAAAATCTGGTGTCAAAATTCTCATTTGCCTGCAGAAATGTACCTTACTTATTCTATATTATTATTTTGGCAGCTGCAGTCCTGACTTCATATACTTACAGCTGACCTAATTTAATTTCTTCTGTGTTGTAAGTAGAGAGACTTTGTCAATAGCATTCCGTTTGTTTGATGTTGAAATTTTGGTCATTTTAAAAATATTTTTTATTATTTTTGTAATACATTTTTTCTGTATGAATTTTTGAAAATGCGATAATCTTAGTTCTATTTCCTCCTAGGAATTTGTTCAGACTGAGAAATCTAAATAAACTAACTAAATGTACTTATCCTTTCTTTTTAAGGCATTATAATTTTCAAAAGGTCTCTGAAGTTCAAAGTGAATCTTTATTCTACCTAAATGATTTGATTCACAAAAACCTGGATGTAATCAAGTAAAAGTGCTTGGTGACACTGAAATCAGATAGTAGACATATTTTTCTGTCCTGAATTACATGTCAGCATGTGCTGCAAATAGCCTGTGGAGTGGTGTGCTGGTTAAACAATCTTCCTATGAATTTCAGGCAGTTTGTTTCTTGATGACCAGACCTATCAGACCTGTTTGATGTAAGTTAAATAAACATCAGTGAAAACCCTAACAGAAGTGAAACTATCATGGAATTCATATATTTTTTTCTGCCCATATGACAGAGCTCGGTGTTCTAATCATAGCAGTATAAGACACTATTGTGGGTGAATTGAAAGCATGTTGATCGTCATGTTTATTCCTCATAATATTTAAGTATCTTTACATATAAAAAAATAAACACAGCACAAGGAGATTAWCCGTGTAAGGTATTATTTTGTAGCTTTTAATGACAATGAGGAAAAYTGTTTAAGGGGAAGACTATGGTAAATCTCATACTGACATTTGTAGAATACTGACATCTGGTGGTAAAAATACTTGAGAGAGAGAGATGTGGCTAATTACTTAGTCACTTTGAGAGAGTATGATTTTAAATAATTGCTTTCAGGAGGTTATTCCAATCTGTTTCTTTTCTAGTTCTATATATTTGGAAATTATTCTGTAACATAGCTTAAAAACATCCAAACACTCTATCTTTATATAAATATATAGGTAGATTCACCCCTTAAATCTTAGTCATAATTGGTAATTTGGCAGGAAGTGAATAATTAAAGGATTTCAGTGGTGAACCTGACTTCTTGGCATTACTTATTATTCTAAAAGGATTTTTTAATTTTTAGCAGTTTTTGCCACCTGCTTTAGAAATGGCATTTGTATATAATTATTGTTGCAAGATAATATTCCGAATCAACGCCCCCTAAATACTACTTATTTGTATAGTATGGGGCTTTTTTTTATATTACAGGCACAATTTATAAAAATGCTATTTATGATGCTTACTTACCTTACCTCGTGGGAAAACAGGGCTGCTAGCCTTTTAGAAATACTTTATCACTTTCTAGAATAAGCATACGTTTAGTTAAATGAATGAGTGGTAGTAGCGGCAGCTTCCAGCTATATCTAAACCTTATTTGGCATTAAAGCAACGAGCACAGTTCTAGATTCACTTGGAGCAGAGCTATTCTTATTTCAAAAGCCAGGGGATCATGAGACAACCACGAGACAACTCAACTTAGTAAGGATTGCGGTAAGTGGTGTCACCTCTGTAGACACGGAAGATGCATGTTAAGCTACCTTGATATCTAACTAGCCAAGCAGCACTTCAAAAACAAGTTGTGTTATCGCTAGAGCCTAAAACACAAAGAGGGATAGACTGGATGACATTTATGGTCATTTTAGATGCCTTAGGGTATCTGTTCTGGTCTTCAGCTGCTACTCCTGAAGGGGTGTCAAACACGACATGTCTCGCATCTGTTAGCCCTGTGAAGTGTATCAGACACCCTAAAACATGCAAAACGACACTAAGTTACTAGACTTAGTTAAGTGAGTCTTACATCTCTTGATCTCCAGTGTTTTGACTGGGGCTTCTCAGCACAAGGAAGTCAGTAGAGCCAACCCTGCTGCTGCTGTCTCTGGCTCAGCCCTCCCGTCTGGGCTCCTTGGCAAGAAGACAACACAGGCAGATCCATCTGTGGCTCTTCTGGCTCTCACAGGATCCCAGCTGGAGGAATAATGTGTACATACATTACACATGTAGCCCTGCTCTTCATATAGCATTTCCCCTTAACAGATAATTAAAATATAGATCTGATTTAATATGGAAAATAGGAAGGATTACACCTTAGGGCAGATGGGAATCTTAACCCTTCACATTCTGGTGCCTTCATAAAGCAGACTTACTTGGTGACTGAAATGGAAAATAATAATTACATTTAATGTTAAGAAAAAATATTTTTAAAAATGCATTAATGCAATTCAACTGTGTTTTTTTCAAATGAGGGAAACCTTATCAGGAATTAAGTCATTATCTAAACAAGATTTTAGCAAGAGGAACGAAAGCTTTGAAAAAAAAATAACTGCACTAAATGCCTTGCCAAACATGTAATTTTCTTAGTTCTTCCTTAGTTCAGTTTAACAATGAATAGTCCCTTCTGAGGGGGAAACTTCCAGGCTAGCACAAAAATAGTGTTTATATAAAATTGTCAAAATGTATTGTGATATTTTTAAGTATGGCAAATGTGCCTTTGCCACTGCTTAATTTTAGGAGATACTTAAGTTTATTTGCATTTAGATCTTGTCTAGATGACAATAGCTGGCATAATTACATGTTGGTTTCTTGTTTGATTGAACCAATTGTTAAGCTGAACTGGAGACATTCCTCAGAAAAACTTGTTCTCTCCCCCAAAATAACAAGCATAAAGAACTTCCTTGTTGGTCATAAATATGTATTTATCACTTCTGGAGCCCACTGCATTAAGACTTTCCAGATATCCAGACTAATTTTATTTGAATTTAGGATATTGTTCTTTTGTCTTTAATGAAGTGTTCTACAAAACTTTTTAGCTAAGCCCTTGCTTCTCTATGAGTTTTAGGGGAACTATTGTTTCAAAGAGCAACGTTCTTCACTTTAGTAGGTTGTTTGTTTGTTTGTTTGTTTGTTTGTTTTAAGATTTGTAAAAAGATGTATTGCATATGATTTATCAGCATCCTGAAAGAAAGGTCAGTAACTGTTACCACAATTTTTATTCAGTGTAGTATACATGAGAAAAATGTCAATTAGCTCTTGCCAGAGATGCTCTGGCTGGTATTGAAAATTACTTTCTTTTACTGTAAAGTCTTCATTTATTTAACATGAAAGAAAATGCAGAATTTGACATTTTGATCTCTTTTAACATTATATTTTCCAGCAAGACTTAATATCGTAATACAAACTCTTGCTATACCAAATGTAAAGGTCTAACAGATGAATTCTTTGATGCCATTACTATGTGAAAATATAGATGGTTAATGGAGCAATATGATAGAGAATGACCTTATTAAAACTGGTATCTTAATGTAAAAAGTAATTTGAGTATAAAATATTGATTTTAATTGAAGCATTTATTACTTACCTGTCAACAACTGTTTCTTGCCAAAATCAAAAAGGAGAACATTCTCTTAAAGATTATTAGGAAGAAGATGCGATGTCTTCCTTAAAGACTATTCACATTAAAATTATTATTTTGGGACTCATGGGATCATTACTGTTTAGGGATCATAGACATAACAGTAATTGTAAATATGATTGAAAAATCATAAAGGCATATTTGTTAAAGTTTTTTTAAACAAAAAAAAAATTACTATTTAAAATATTGGTCATTTGGACCACTTTGGAATATAGTTTTATTTCAGAGAAGTGGTTTTGGAACGTTCCCATCATAGACTCAAAAACAGGAAAATGATTTTTCAGTAGTAATGATTGAAAACAAGTTGCAGTTCTCTTTTTTTATATATTAACAGGCTGAATGTATGGTTTGACTGCTCTGTTCCTGAAAAAGATACAAGATCCTTCTCTGATATATGTGGGGTCACAGCTGAGTGTTGCCATTGAGTGGGACAATAGAGGGGGATTCAGCTCCACAATAAGAGAACTAGAGGCACCCACATGTATGAGGGGTGTGTGTAATCTAGTCTAGTGTCTAAGCTCCTCTTCTAGCCCATGGAGTCTAGCAAGCAATTCAGACCAGCAAAAGATGATGCCCAGAAGCTTGCCAACTGTATCACTGCAAGCTCCGTTGACTATCAATATTTTCAAATGAAGCCTAAAGGCTAGAGGTGAAATGAAAAGTACACTATGAAATACACAGAACTCTAGATAAACACCATCACAAGCTTTTCAAGAGCACAGGGAAGTATAGTAGATGACAAAGAAACAAGGGCTACAAGTGGGAAGAGAGAGGCAAAAGAGCTGAAACTCTGTACTGTATTAGAGGAAAGAGGTTGCTGAGGTGTGAGCATATGAAGCAGAGCAGGAGGACTGCAATACAGTACTAGGGTCTGTACAGTTCAAGCAGAAAAAATGGCTAGAGAGAGGTAACCAGTGAATCCAGGATGAGAAGGGATCCTCACTGGGTTCCTGAACCCTAGACTGCCTTTCTGAAGTTACTGAGGTGGAGGCTTCTTCACAAACCTTTTCTCTTAAAAGTAATTCAAAATTGGCTGCACAGAAAGTCAGGCTCTAAGTCAAGAATAAGGCACCAAAATAAGTGACTAGACAAATTCAAAGACGGAATATCTGTAGTCAAATTTCTAGTTCAAGTGGAAACATTGGCAGAGTTTAAAAGCATGTTAGCTGCCAAAGCCTGACTTCACTGTCGTTCCCCTCTCCCATCCCCCAAACGTGTGAAATATCTTCCTGCACTCCTCTCATCGTTACTTCTGCAGCTTCTGCAGTCTGGAAAGAGTCCTGGAACTTGGCTTATGGCACTAAAGGCAGGTAAAGGGATTGTCAGCACATAGTTTTCAAAAATACTTATCTGATCATTTTATTTGGTGCAATACATTTTCCACATATTAGTACTTACGCTTATGATGACAGCGTCTCTCCTTAACTGCCACACCACCTGCGTTACACATAGGCTGCTAAACATTTTGATAATTTGTGTACGCCTATCTCAGAGCTGGTGTTGAGGGAGGAGAGCAAACATTCCAATGAACTGGTGCAGGCAATGAAACGGATGGATGTGCAAAGCAATTGATGGAAAAATGGGCAAATGGGTACTGCTAGTAAGGCAAAGAGGATGTGAAAAGAAAAAGAAGAGACAAGACAAAAGGAGAGATGACAGGGTAACAACAACTAAGGACCTTAAGGGGATGGGAGTGAATCAGAGCTTGATGCGGTGAGCCCTGAGAGTGAATACAGAGCAGGGACAGGTCATGCCCAGAGCAAGGCACAGGCTGGGAAACCCACTGAGGGGGGGAGATAATCACCAATGTGATACAAGACTAGAGGGCAGATTTGAATGAGTGGGAAAGAACGGAAAAAAACATGCACAAATAGATGTTGAGATATGTAAAAGTATTTAGCAGTATTTGGAGATCCTGGACATGAGTCCAGAGAGCAAGTAGTTGTGGACAATTTACAAACTGTGGGACCTTGAAATGAAAAATAAAGAGCTGTCAAGAGGCACTCATGTTAAATGTCTCTTGACAGTAAAACATCTGGGAACACCTGCAGTAAGGCTGAAATACAAAGCTAAAAGAAAGATGAAAGATCTTCCTCTGCAAGTCTGTGAGTCACTGCAAAGTGACTCAGTCATTGAGACCTAGGAAGATCACATAAGGACAGGGAGCAGAATGAAATAAGAGTATTTCCTTTTGAATGTATTTGTAACATTATAGCAAGCAGCAAAATGATTTTAAACATCTGATGGGATTTCTCTACCGTGTTCTAGAGAAGTTGTGTATAGTATTAAGAATTTATACAGCATATAATTACAGGAAATAAAACAAGCATTCCCAAAGGTAATTTCATAAAAATGTAAATGTACTTTATACTGCTGTTTACCCAGTCTTCTGTAGTTTGCTTTTCTACTCCATGACTTTGGAAATGGAAGATGTCTTACTATATTGAATCTTCACAATTCCAAAACCTATCAATGTACCACTGGACACCACAAAGGGATTTATTGCCTGTGTGATTAGGCCGGTACCACTCGCTAGTAACTTTTTTTTTTTTAAATTATGAAGATAACAATAGTAGTGAAAAAGATAAACCTAACAAAACCAAGGAGATTAAGTACAGGGCAAATGTTTGCTTTTAGGTTCAGAAGGTGTTATACTTTCTTATTTGTGGCAAGACATATCCTTTACGGAAAATGAATTTGTGTGCACTGCTGCCCAGCCAGGAGGAAATCAATGAGCTGGTCCCCCCAGAAGCACACAGATTCTCCAGCTTTCAGCCAGAATTAATGCAGAGCTGGTGCTGAAGCCTCCTAGACCCATCTTAGGAGTCTCTCTGATATGACATGAAGGACAAGGCAATACCAATATTTTTCTTCTAGTATCTGCTCATTTTGTTACGTAATCATCCCAGTTGTCCTTATCAGCCTTTCTGGTTTGTCCTTTTTTTACTGCTTTGGGTGATAAGAATTATCTGCTGTGCTGCTTTTCTGTGGAACTTTTCATTCAAAGGGGAGCTGTTCTCTGGCTCCTGATAGATGATGATGTGCACACAGCGTTTCATGTTGGCTAGTGTTATGTCCTAGTTTCCTTTTCTCTGCTGCATCTTCTTTTCTACACAGTTTTCCAGCTCTCAGGAATACCTTTTTTATTCTGTTTGTCTAGCAATAAGCACAAAAATGTGCTGGCCTGAGGATGCTATGCAATACAAATACTAGATATGTAACCAGTGAAAGTTATGAAAGATTGCCTAGTGCCTTACAAGTGTTTCTGGTCTATTCTGGTAAGGGTCTCTTCAGATTAGCTGGAGGATACTAAAATAGGCAGAGGGAAGTAGTAGCCAGAAATTAGTGAAATTCAGAAATGTTACTGTTTCAGTGTGTGTAAATAGAATAAATAATTTAAATTTCAAAAATTTTCAAAAAAAGAAAAAATTCTAAAAATTTATTGGCTTCTGTATTGTGTGAACACATCCTTCTGTATTTTTACTGCATTCTATTTCAGAAATTCTGAAATGGAAATATTTTATTTGGTCATTAAATTATCTTGCTTTTCCTTGCATGGATGATAATTCAGGCCTCCAGTATCTCCCTGCAGGACTGCTGTGGTGCAATGCAGATGTGGCCATCAGAGCTGGTTGGCCCATAATTCGGATATTCACAGAGCTTCCAGAGCATTAGGGAGCTTATCTGAGGAGACTATGAAAGCTCACATTACCTCTTCCCCAAAGTGCTATTCAAAGGAAACAGTATAATGTCTTAGGATTTTTAAAATCAATTTGAAATGAAACATGTCAGGTAGCTTCGGGTTAGGTGGAACTAAACCAAACCAAATGGAACCATTTTGTTTCAGTTTCAGCCAAAAACATTTGGAGAACATTTTCCCAAATAACAGTTTTGTTTGGAAGAAACTATTTTCATGAGAGTTGTCACTCCAGTAGAAAATAACTGGTTACCTGCTGTATTAATGCTTTGTAACGACTTTATTTTTTTTTTTTGGTGGCTAAAAACAGATCTCTTGCTGCCACCTGGTGTTGTCACACAGAGTGGTTGGAATAGTTACACACAGCATTGAATTAGTTTCGTAATATTGTACTTTCTAAACAGTCTTTAAACAAGGAGAAAATATTTAGTATATGATACAGTTTTTAAGCAAGTACAGGAGACTGTTTGTGAGGCTGAAAGAGGACTCCAAACCCTAAACTTCTGACTAATTTAATAATAATGTGAAAATGGCAACGTTATGCTAATTGTATCACCCTTTTACTCGTGCAAATACTCATATGAGGAAAAAATTTATGGGGTTAGGCGCTATGCCAGAACACCAGCTGGAGGTCCTTTTAGGTCTCTGCTCTACTTATGCTTACGTATCAGCCACTCCCAAAATCTCTTGCTTACATACCCACATAAAAGCATGCATACAGCTGCACCATTAAAAAAAAAAAAAAAAAAAAAAAGAGAGAGAGACAGCTGTCAAAATGCTGCTTTAACCAGACTGAAGATGGTGTACGAAGAGGTGGAAGCAGATCTCTCCCTCCCCTTAGCAGGATATCAAAAGGCTGCAAATCTCTCACAGGGTGAATGAAAAATTAATAACTGAAGAATAAAAGCAAGAGGTTTCTGTATAAATCTGTAAGACAGAGAAGAGTGGCAACAGCATTTCCCTGTCTGCCAAGCGGCAATCACTTGGTGACTGGAATGTGGCTCCCCCCAGATCACTGGTCCTGGTGGTTTGAGAAAGGCTGCTCAGAGCTCCTTTCAGATTTTCTGCAGATTTAGGCAGATAAGACATGTTTTTAGAGGTTTATCACAGAAAAAGAGGAAAGAAAAACTAAGTGTTCACTCTTACATATAAAAAACCCCAAACAAACCCAAAAGAAATAAAGATCACTGAAATTCTGGTGCATCAGAAGATTATTACAAGCCTAAGCCCCCAGCCTCTAATGTCCTCTGCCACTGGCCCTGCCCCCAGCACTGATGTTTTGTCAAGCTCATAGCCATGCATCAATGAAGTACTTATCTTCCATATCTAAAAATGTAATTACAATATTCCACAGGAAGCCAGTTTATATGTTTTGCTGTTAAGATTATGTTCTGATTAAGGTGAAAGGTGAACTTAAGCACTGAACATCTGGTGGTTCATTTTGGTTAATTGCTAACTCAGTTTGTCAGCTGACACATTTTCAGACAATACCAAGGTACAGTTCTTGGAATGGTGTGCGCTAGGCAAAATGGATGAGATTGTGCCAGGTTTGGCCTGTCATCTTACAAAGTCCCTTACCAGTAACCCAGCAAGTTTGTTGCCATTAGTTTTCCACGCTTATAAAGTCTATAACAGCCATCCTGAGTTTCCCATGTGAAAACATTCTGATGGATTACAATATGTCCTTCATTTTATATCTTTTACTCTCAATTTCAAATAATTAAAGAGAATAACAATTATGTTATAGACCTGTATACAGGCTGGAGAAGAGATACAGTCAAGAGCTATGCAGTATGGGTGTGGCTAGTCTGTACTACTCAGGCTCACATTGAGGTAATGGTCCCTTGCCTTGTTGTATTTGTTTACTTGTTTACATAATCTTCCTTTTGTTAGCATTTATCGTGTCAGTAATTTGCGTTCTCAGTAGTGCTTTTGAAAGGTTTGACATTCTTCCATTAAGATACAGCTTGGAGCAGGAGATTTAAAATCTTCTGGAAGGCTTTACACAAGAAGTAAAACACTGTTGCTCACTAAAGTCACAAAAAAACCACCCATCTTTTTTCTTATTTGTTCCTAAGTTGAAATGAAAAATAGCATATAAAGAATAGCAGAAATAAGTATACCGGTTACAAAAATATTGACTACTATTTCAGTCTAGTTTTTTTTGTTTTTTTCTTTTTTTTTTTTTAACCTGGCTAGCAAAATTGCTTCTTTTTTGTAGACTTGGGAATAAACAATACCGTATTTACTACATATATTGGATTTGAACCCACACTAAACAAAATTAGAAAAAAAAAATTTAAAATATAGTATTTTATTAGCGGAAAATTAATGTGAAACCCCCTTCTCTCATTCTACTGCTGGTTGTTTCTCTTCTGTCCCATCAAGAAATAAGTTTTGCCAAAAGAGTAAGGGAAAACAGAAGAATTCAAGAAAAAAATCGATCTCTTCTGAACATATCAAACGCAGGCAGAGTGGACAGAGTTTCTGCAGAACTGTAGTACTGTTGTCATGCTAACTGAGAAATAATGCTTTAATATGATATCAGAAGTACCTTGTGTAAAGTCTTAGTTAAAACATTGTGTGTAGTTCAAAGGAGTTGACTCTGGCAAAAATGCATGGAAATGTTTCAAAGATGACCAGGTAAATGGAAAAGAGGGCATGAAGAGACTGACATATTCAGCCAAGCAAAACAAAAACTGAGGAGATATGGTTCTTGTCAATAACAGAAGACTTGTATGGCAGTGAACAGAAGGAGAAATAGTTATTCAATCTATTAGCTAACACTGGTAAAAAGATAAATAGGTAAAAGTTAACTGTCATGGTTGTAGGCTGGAAATTAAAAAAAAAAAAGATTCCAAACCTTTAATGTAAAGATTTCCTGTAGCAACCTTCTAATGGGAAAATAGAAGGAAAAAAATTAATATATTTTTAAAGATAATTTAATAGTGATTTTGAAATAATTCTATGGTATTTTTTATAATAGCAAAGAACCAAATGTAATGATCCCAGGGATCACTCTAGGTCTGCATTTCTGCCTTCATTTCCAAAACCATTAAATGCCAGAGGAAAATGTATTTTCAGTGCCAGAAGAGAATTGGGAGGGCTTCACAGGGGAGCTGTCAGTTAAACAAGTTTTACATTGCAGGACTCTTACCACCAGATCAAGGTAAAAAACCCTTTTTTTTAATAATTTCTCCATGTTCCCAGTTTCTTCTTGTATAAATGAACTATTCAGTGTTTCAGTGAATTGTTTTGAGGATGGATAGGATTAATGCTCAGAAATATAGCCATATCTTACAATGTCCTATCCTATCCAGTTTAGCTCGGTTCATCTCTTAGTATCTATGTTTCAGATTCAAGTTTGGATTCAATAATCTTTGGAACAAAACCTGAGTCTGAATTTTTATCTGCTCTGATACTGTGATCTCCTCTCTTCCCCTCTCATCCCCTCTCCTGGTGATTCTGATAAACAGATTCAGCTCAGGCTCATCTAGATGAAAACCTAAGTTTGGGGCTATAAACTCCATGACAAGATCAATTTAAGAGGGTCTCTATGGATATATTTGTCCTGGTTTTGGCAGGGATAGAATTAATTTTCTTTCTAGTAGTTGGTATAGTGCTATGTTTTGGATTTAGTATAAGAAGAATGTTGATAACACACTAATGTTTTTAGTTGTTGCTAGGTAGTCTACTTCTCAAGGACTTTTCAGCTCACATGCTCTGTGAGGTGCACAAGAAGCTGGGAGGGAGCATAACCGGGACAGCTAGGCCAGCTGGCCCATGGGGTATTCCGTACTATATGATGTCATGCTGAGCATATAAGGCTGGGGGAAGAAGAAAGAAGTGGGGGACGTTTGGGGTGATGGCGTTTGTCTTCCCTAGTAACCGTTAGGCGTGATGGAGCCCTGCTTTCCTGGAGATGGCTCAACACCTGCCTGCCCATGGGAAGTAGTGAATGAATTCCTTGTTTTGCTTTGCTTGCGTGCGCGGCTTTTGCTTTCCCTATTAAACTGTCCTTATCTGTCGTGGTTTAAGCCCAGCCGGCAACTAAGCACCACACAGCCGCTCGCTCACTCTCCCCCGGGTGGGACGGGGGAGAGAATCGGAAGAGTAAAAGTGAGAAAACTCGTGGGTTGAGATAAAGACAGGGGAAGATCATGGAGCGGTTCATCTTGAGGGCGCTCACGAGGCAGGTGCAGGACAACCGGGGGATCGGACCCAGCCAGCATGGGTTCATGAAGGGCAGGTCCTGCTTGACCAACCTGATCTCCTTCTACGACCGGGTGACCCGCCTAGTGGATGAGGGGAAGGCTGTGGATGTGGTCTACCTGGACTTCAGCAAAGCCTTCGACACCGTCTCCCACAGCATTCTCCTGGAGAAGCTGGC
>JASVER010000005.1:4980825-5136778 GCA_030449065.1 Oceanodroma leucorhoa | reverse complement strand
GCTTCAGGACATGGTTTAGTGGGCATTTGTACTGGGTTGATGGTTGGACTCGATGATCTTAGAGGTCTTTTCCAACCTTAATGATTCTATGATTCTATGATAAGTTTTCAGTGGGTTTTACCCTTCCGATTCTCTCCCCCATCCCATCCGGGGCAGAGTGAGCGAGTGGCTGTGTGGTGTTTGGCTGCCTGCCAGGTTAAATCACTCCATATTACATACTACAGCTACATTACTGGAATGGTTCAGATCTTACCAACAAATTTATTTTTGAACTAAGTAATAGTGTATGCAGAAAATTTCCACAAGGTGGGGATGAAGTGATGTTTCATATCAAGAAGTTCGCTTTGTACAGGACTTAGTTTGTACTCCTTTACAAAGTTTATGGAATAGAAATTTCATCTTACAAGTCAGGAATTCAAATAAAATATTCATGAAAACACAGTAGCTTTTCACAGAGTGATGTATGATACAATATAGTCTTGTTTTAATTACCTGAACAGTATTACACTAAGACTTATTAAGCACTGGTCCTGAGAGAGTTCAATTCAATATTTTTCACTTTGTTATGCTTCATTTGCCTAATGTTTTATTACCTTGGATTTAAACTTCAACATTCTAGTTTTATAATTATGGAAAAAAATGCTGGTTTATAAAAATATAGGTCCCATTTGTAATGCTGAATCCAAATAAGAATGGTTGTTGAGTATAAGAGAAAATTAAATGCAAAAAATTATAATACACATAAACCAGATCTAAGGGAATTATGAACTAAGTATAATAGGAATAAAAGGCTTTACATCTTCATGGTATTAATGAGTTCTTTTACTAGAAGGTTTTGCCTAGTTTGGCTAGTACTCTTATTTCAGAAGAGACACGAATGATTTCAGATCTCACCCACTTGGTTGTTTGAAAGAGGTTTTAAAAGCTTTTGGTTATTAAGGAGGAGGTTAAGCATTGGCTTGATCAAGAGCTACAGGAAACCGAAAACTCATGGTATTAGAACAATAGTGCTAATCAATCATGTTAATTTAACTGTGTGTTGTGTTACACACCATCTAGAAATGGAAGAAATACTGTATATAACGACTTAAATCAAGAAGAAGAGGCCTGTGCCACAACTGAATCAAGAAGAGGCATACATTTGCCTGTTTGCGAACTGAGCACACAAATTTCCAGTTTAGATTAATTCTACATAACTGTGACAGGTTATGTCAGGGTCCAGTACTCTCTGAACAGATTCTTTTAGATATTCCACACAGGAAGGGTTTAATGTTTGAATACCAATTTTAATTATTTGAAGATGTTTGACTCTACACAGGATTTTGATTTAGCAGCGTGGTACAGCAATGTATTGAAATCACAATATAAACTCAATATAGCAATCCCAATATACAGTTGGATCACAATACAAATGTGATTCCCATTATGAGTGTCCATATGCTCACTGTCACAACGTTGGGCCTCCCCAGTTGCTGGGAGGAATACCTAAGTTGAAGCTTGCTCAAGTCCTCTACTTTCTTCTGAGGTCATTTTGTTGGTTGCTCAGAGTACAGTTGGGCTGAGCCACTATACAATTCCCCCTGAGGGTCTGGCTAGCTCAGGAAGACATTCACACCTCTTTTGGTCTGATGAGACTGGTTTATCAGCAAAACTCCACTTGACACCAGAGTTACCATAGGATAATAGAACAGGTAGGAAGTGTACCAACTAGTATCTGTGCCGGTGACCAATTAAGTGACAATGAGTTACAGCAGCCCGGATCTGAGCTGTGGATCCTAAATCGGTGACTTTTCATCTACTCATCCTGCATCTATTAATTATGTATTAAATCTTTATCATGCCAGATCTATTGGTTTTATTCTTTTATCTGCTTGCTAGGGGCACACTCAAGTTCCAGTCATAAGCAGYACCATATGTTTAATTCAGGCCATATAGATTTACGTATTACATTTGTTTTTATATTCTTTTCCCTATAACACTGCAAGTGTCCACTGCATACTTTTCATTGGTTTTTAAGCCTATAAACATCCTTTTCAGTAGCCTATTCTGAAGCTGTTTATAAATTTCATGTTCAAGATTGAATCCATAACGTGGCTCTAGTAACTAGTATTTACATTGTATCATTGTATCATTGCTTTATCTTACATGTTTGATTTTAAAAGTATTGCTCCTGATCTGCTGAATCATGGTCTATACTGGACAATTCTGTTACTAAAAAGATGCATTAGTATACAATTTCTGCAATTCTTACTCATGATGGCAGTTCATTGTAGATGGCAGAATGCTTTTATTATCAGTAAGATATAAACACATTAATTGAAGCTATTTAATTGCATACATTACTTAATAACATTTTTATTAGCTGTTAGCAATTCCATTAACACTATTGGGTCATTAACTTTGATACCACAGACAAGTACAATTTTGGTATAATCAAGAAAGTAATAAAAGGATAGTTTGTGCACCACAGGACAATTTACAATAACAATAAAGTCTAATGAATTCTATTATTCATTCTTTCCTTTTAAAGGCTGAGTTTAGATTATGATATCAAACATCTGGGGAGTGAAGCAGATAAGAGAGGGGGCATTCTGTCCTAATACGGCATTTACACTCAAGAGATTAGAATGAAGTTATAGAAAATAAGCAGATTCCCATGGGTGAGGTAGATGTGATTCTGTGATGACAATATTTTGAGTCTCAGAGGAACCTTATTCTTCAGTGTGATTGTGAGTCAGCAAGATTACCTCAGCTAGTTTTTACTTGGACTATTGTTACAGCTCAAGATCCCACTGCTGGGTTTTTAGGTTTATATGAAGAGGAGTCCAAAAAAGAAATTGTGGAGTTATCCAAGATGGACAGACAGCTTTGTTTTCCCTCTGTATGCATTGGCATTAGGCTTGGCACAGGTTCCCTTGTCACAAGAAAGATTGGTGAAGCTATGAAGTCCCACTGTTCCCATCAGGTTTGCACCCACCTATGTCCTATCACAGTCCTTTCAGAACTTTGTGTGCTGAATAAGATTTCAGCAAAAGGTTAGAGTAACACGAAGTGGTGGGACCTAATTAGGACCTGCATTACAGTGAATAGATATAGGATGGCTTTCCAAGGACTTGTCAGTTTTAAGGATGGAGAGAGGTTTTGAACTCTAGAATATAGGGAAGCATCCTGTGGAGGGTGCAATAATTTTGGAAATCTCTTAGAAACTTGTGTTTTGTAAGAAACCTCCTCAAGGGTTGGGGAAGAAACCGAGGTGGCTTGAAGCTGTGCTCTGTTTGTAATCTCGAGATTATACCTTTTTTTATTTAACTAAAACAAAAAACAAAACCAAAAATCCATCCACAACAGACAAATGTCAGAAATGTCAGAAATGGGCTCTACCTTCTCAGGTATGTGCTGTAGCATCACACTTAGGCTGAAAATGCTTATATTCTTCGCTACACTCTTGACTAGATTCAACAGAAAGCACAGGAAGAATGCGTTACACTCTAGAAAGCTATATAAATGACCTGGTGTCTAGGGCAATCCCATGCTTCCTTTTTTCTTTTTTTCCCTTTTTTCCCTCTTTTTTCTTTTTCTTTTTCCTTTTCCTCTTTTTTTTCCTTTTTTTTTTTTTTCCTTATTATTTTTCTTTTCAGATGTGGGAACTGAACTTGAGTCTTTCGTTCATTCATTAGTGAGGAAAGGGTTGGATGAGGTGTACCCAAATGCAGTTTACCTTGGGGTTTGTATACATGCTGCTAGTCCTCCCTCTTTCCTAGTAACAGTAATCCAGTACCATATTCTTCCCTGCCTCCTCACTCCTGTTATTTATGACTGCAGTGGGACCCCAAATTATGCCTTCATCTAAATCTTGCTTCTAACTTTTACCACCTCACTGACACAGTACTCCCTTGGTCCTATTCCAGTACCCTGAGGGGGAATGCAAGCCCAAGACTGCCTGCATTCTTTGACCAGAGCTTGTGAGTAGCTTGGACGGGAAAGCCAAGAGCTCCTCAGGAGTTGATTGATTTTAGTTGACAGTCAACTGACAGTAACAATCTATTGTCCAGTAAACCAAAACAACATATGTACAATTACTGTCAAACAAGACCTCCCTGTTCATGTATGTCAAGAGGCTGGCTGCATGAGGGTGGTTTGAAATGCCATCATAAGGCTGTTCTGCAAAAGGTGGCCTTTTTCTGCCTAATCAGGCAATTCCAAATGAATTCCTTTTTGTCTGTCGGTGCATATCAGATCGGTGTCCTTAGGGAACCAAGGTGCAACACTTTTCATTTCCTGAATTTCAAAGTGCCTAAGGCAACGGCATTCATACCTCTGCCAGGAGAGTGACACCTTCTGGCATATGCCTTACTGAAGGTTGCCAGCAAATGTCTAAGGCATCTCCAAATGAGATTAGAGTAGATGTGGCATCTCCAAATGAGACGTAGAGTTAGACAAATTTTGTTCTATCTTCATTCTGGTTTGGATGCCAGTTTAAGTAAATGAACAAACAATACTGTAGTTGTAACTTGGTGAAAAACATGTGTGACTTTTAATTTATTAACTTGAGAGCTACCAAATCTTAGCAGAAATAGAGTAAATGGAGAAATTTAAGTTAACTGCAAGGGCAGGGAGATATTTTTACTCTGAGGAAACACTGACAAACACTGGAACAGATTGCCCAGAGAGGCTGTAGAATCTCCATCCTTGGAGATATTCTGAGCAACCTGCTTCAACTTGACCTTCTTTGCACAGGAGCTTGGACTAGAAGACCGCCAGGAGTCCCTTCCAACACATCTGATTCTGTTTCTCTGACTTGCTACTATTTGCTAGCATTGTTGCATATCCTGCTGATCAGCTCAAGTAAGCAGCTAATAGAAATGAGATTCTTCATAACAAACATGGGCAGTTATTTTCTGCCAAAGGTTTTCAGTGCTTTCAGACACTCAGTACTTTGCAGTTTAAAGCACACCAGTAAGCAGTGTAATACTGTTGGCAGTAGCAAGTCATTCTTAACACTGGCAATTTCTGGTCCATCAACCGCACACTAGTAATAGTTGAAAAACTGCAACTTCCTACCAAGAATGGGGTTCAATTCCATGTTAGAGCTAGAGCTTGAATCTCACTTACAGTAATTTTTGGGGCAAGCTCAGCTATTGAGAGTTCACCGTTCTTCCCACTCATTCCCACTCATTTGTATGTAACAGGTATATTTGGCCACCTTCACTCGCAGTCCTTGAAGGAATTGTGTTCTCATCATGCCTCTAGTTCTTTTTCTGTTCACTGCTGTACTGCAGCCTTCCAGCAGCCTCCTTTTGCCAAAACCCTTTTGCTGCCTCAGCCTTCACCTCATGCTGCTCTTGATTCTTGATACAGCTGAAGATCATATCTTCATCTGATGTTGACTTCAGTGAGAGTTTTCAGCCACTGGCAAATCTGAGCTTATTAGCTCATATCCATCCCGCCAGCTCCTTCCCTGAACCTCCCGTTGTACTGCTGGAAGGGGTACAATGCCGTTTCCTACCCCTCAGCCAACTGATGACTCCCCCAATGTTCCCCCTGAGCCAAAAGGCTGTGTTTTACATACCCCATACTTCAGCCAAGACCTTGTATAACACTGTCTGTGTTCAGTGAAGAGCAATAAATATGCATTTAATTAGATTTACCACACGTAACGTTCAGGAAAATCAAGAATGGGTGTACAAATTTTAGATTTAATAAAAGATGAGCAATGTTCTTGTCTTCAATAAATTCCCTGCTAATGCCCCCAGAACATACACTTCAAATGTATATATGGAGATATATGCATATATGTGCATATATATATATATATATATACATAAAAGTATATTTATAGTTCACTGTGACCTAGCTCAAAGGGAAAGGGATTGGGTGCTGGATTACCTTTATGAAATTGTCATGGTACTTTCATGCAATGGTCTTCCAAAAATAATATAAAAAAAAGAATCTTTGAAATCAAATAATACACCAAGTCATGCTGCTGACAATTTCTCAGTGAACCATGGAGAAAATGATATTATTATTTTTATGAAGGCATACAGATGTGCAACATCATATGAAATTAGGAAGTTGCTGTTCCACCCAAAAACAAACAACTGCCTTGTTGCTGCAAATGTGTAAATATCTATCTAAGATCTGAGGAATATTAAAATAAGCATTTGCAATGAATCCTCAACTTTTTTCAGGCATTTTAAGTTCAGAAGCTATGAACTAGCAAAGGAGGGGAGGGGACATGGCCACTGTGCTTTTCTCAAATTATTAGAAAGCTAATATCTAAGGAAAAAAACCCCAAAACTGTCACTGAAAGAGTTCACCTGAAATTAAGAAGCCACTGAAGAAATAGTCAAGGAGTCAAAAGTGTATAAGAAGTCAGAGAAATGTGTAGACAGATAATATAACAGTCATAGTAACATTACCATTTGCTACATAGCTCTATGTATACATACGTATCCCAAGAAGTTTATTGCAATTCATATTTGCAGAAAGCGAAGTGAATGAGAATGGATACCTCATCAAAATATTTGAAGACTGATGGAAAACAAAAAAGAGCAATTAGCCAACCAACATAACCATCCTAAACAACAGAAAGAACAAAATAAAACAAAACTTTCTGAAGATTGTGCAAAAGGGTTTATTTTGGACCTGACTTTGTAAATCAGTCTCTTAGGTTTAGTTTCAATCTTCCTAATGTTGCAGATTTAAACTCATCTGTCAGCTTTTGAAAGCTTGAAGTCTTTCAGCTGTCACTTACTCAGTGTAGTGTAGCCACTTTCACAGAAGATGACTTATATGAAAAGTTAATTAGTTAATCTTCCACTGGCAGGAAAATGGAGCAGCTGGAGTGGTTGCTCGTGAGTTAGAAAGACCAGGCACCGCTGTCACAGGCAGCCATCTTATACAGACTCTTCACCAAGGGTAACTTTTCTGTTCATGCAGGAAAGACTTCTGGGAAAGTCAATAGAAATTTTCATCATATTAATCACTGAAAGATCAGCCCAGAGTAGCCACAAGATGTCATTGTGGACCTACTAAGATAAACACTGTTAGTGTTGTAAAAATATAAATAAATAACACAAATTAGAAACCGCAGTTAATGTTCTATTTCATAAATTAATCTACAATAAAAATACAAAGAACTATTCTATCATATATTAAAAAAATATTTTGGAACATTTTCCATAGTTTTTATCTGGTCGTTTTGGAATACAGAAAATTTAAATACGCAGGTTGTTTGTATCAGCACTTCAACACTGCCAGCCTTCTGGAAGGCATTCGCTGCTGGAGTAAAAACTATTTTAGATGAGATGAAACATATGTGTATATGAGGTAAAACCAACAACTAAATAAAACACTGGAAAAAAAGAATAAGAAAATCAAAGAAATATTATGCATACTTAGGAGTTTTAAAACATTCTTTTCATGCAGTCTTGAATTTTAATTATTTGTTCTGGAAGGATTTCCACACATGGAAAATTAAGATATGTTTTATATTGTACACAGTTCTTGAAATCAGAGATTCAAATCCCTCCTGAGTTCCTCATGAATGTGAGGATGTAATAAAGACAAATTTTTAGGACTTGTGTATGATTTTCTCCCAAAGTATGAACATTAAGAAATATAATGGAGATTACTTTTGGTACAATAAGATAAAAATTTTCAGACCTGATTGCTTTTAGTTGAGCTCCAAAGATCAATTGGATTGTGAACCAAAAGATTTGCAGGGAAGCTTAGACTCTTTGATGCATATTGAATAGGTCATAATATAATTCAGGTGTTATGATATTTAAATTTAACATTTAAATGTCTCACCAGTTAGAAAATTTCCAAGAATCCCATACAGTGACTGGGAATGTGAGATATGTAGGGATTCAGAGATTCACACTAAATGATGAATCATTGAAACACATATAAAATGCCAATAAGAAAGTCTGACTTAATCCCGCACCTTGCAGAGAGTGAAGTGCCCGATTATATGACTCAGAAAGGTACCTTCACTCTTCTGAAACTCATAGTGAGCTATTAGTGTATGTTAGTATTCTCCAGAGTATTATAATGAAGTTCACTGTTGAGAAATGCAATGTAATTAATGCTGGAGGGAAGAAAAACCAAACTAACAAACCCAAAAACATCTTACGGGGTCTACATTTAGTACACTTATTTAGAAAAGGAACCTGGACAACACATTGTCCTATAGTGATCTGTGCTCAAAATCCACAACTGGGATGTATGGGGGAATGGACAATTCTTTGGAGAGGTTGCAATATTGCTCTTCTGAGAATTTTGAAAATGAAAAATTATGACATTTCAGAATTTCCTACTCAAAAATGAAAAATACAATCCTTCCTATTCAACGATGAATGCAGTGTAAGTTTGTCTTTTTGTTCTAGTATCACAGACATTTCTGATCTAATTACTGTACATGACCTTGATAGATTTGGTGTTTTTCCTGAGTTAGCCGATGTTCCATTAATTAATGACCTGGGCTTCCATTACATCGTAAAGATATTTGCAGTAATTGAATGATCCTCAGATTCTGTGATTTGACTCCCAGTACAATAATTAGAAAAAAATTCAAAGGGGACCCTTATTTTTAAATATAAGCCTTTTTTTCTCATTAAATAATTACACATTTGTTCAGCACCTCTTAGACATTTTATGAAGTTCAAACAGAATTAATTTGGCTATGTGAAAAAGAAATATTATTGTGAAAGAAAAAATGCAAGTAAGGTTTTTTGTTACTTGCAGTAACACAATTCCCTTGGCATTGATAGGATTAAGATATGGTTATTGTTGTTCCTTCCTGAACATAGAAATGCTATCTAGAGAGCAACAAATAGTTTTAGCGTTATAATAAGGAATATCTCTGCTTTCACTAAAAGGAGTTGTTTTATGCTTTTTGGACAAATCTTTTGCAACAGCTAATGATTCTCATGTATGACAGGTCTCACTTTTCTTGTTTAATTTATAGTAATCTAGTAACAAGACAAAAAAAAATTAGAAAGAATGTGGATCAAAGCTATAACCATAGGGCACTTAAAGGTTTAAAATTAGAATGCAAAATACATATATATTTTTATGGTCATGTGTGGAACCAAAAGTAGCCATTGGATATTTTTATTAAATTTTGCCTAGACATCTTTTGACTTTATAGGAAAAATCGATTCTTCTTTTATTCTTTTATTTTATTGTTATGCTTATGTCTAAATTTATCAACAGGAAGTTTGTACTTCTGTGGGAGCACAGCTGGGGTCTTACAGTCAAATCCTTGCCAAGTTTTGGGCTAGATGATAAGGATTTGTAAACCTATGCAGGTTCAGAATGTAATAGATGATAGAAGAATAATGAAGTCATCAGCAGACAGTAGTGATTTTATGGAAAACTATTTAGTAAAAATATCTGAGAAAACTGTCGGGGGAGGAATGTTCAAATTAAAGTCTCAGAGGGCCTATATTGTTGCGGTAAGAACTCCTGTTGGTAACATGATGAGACATGGGATGCTGGCAAACACTGATATTGTGCCAGTTGAGATGAGAAGTTTAAAGCAGTGGTGTTGAGAGAATTGTTGTGGTGACAGACTGTCTCAACATAATCCTCTCCACTAGAAAAATATGCAGTGAATGAAAAAGGCAGATAGTGTCTTTGAACTATCTTTCAATGTGAAGACAATATGTATAAAGCTAGTGATTGCTCAGTAATGATTCATATGAAGGAACAGGAAAAGGGAATTAACAGAAAAAGGCTTTCTGAGAACCTGAACCACTGGTAAAGTAAGGAAACCAAGTAATGGAGGTGGGTTTTATCTGTTTGTTTGATGAGGTGATGCCAAGTGAAAATCTGTGCATCAAGTAACATGAAGATCAATATTGGAAGAAATAGAATAAGAGTTTTCTGTGGGAAAAATATGTCAAGTGACTATGACTGGTCATCTATCATATAGAGATAGGAATATTAATGTTGAGGAGGTTTGATAATGATCTTCTGCTACCAAAATGCAAATATTCTTTTGAATGATGAATAAGGTAAGATTTGGAAGGCCATGCAACAAATCATGGGTTTGGTTACTCCCATTGTGGAAAAGATGAAGGCTTTTGGCTGAGGACATGAGATACATTAGTTGGGCAAGGTTTTAATGAAATAATAAATAAAAACAGGGAAGGGGAAGCTAGAGGGTAGAAAAACATTAGCCTGACATTGCATGACCAAGCTCATGATAATACATAAAAGATTGATTCTATACAAGTGTTTACTAACCTTCTGATGGAAATAAGGTGCTTTCTGTTCCTTGGTGGGGATTTCCATGATGTACATTTGCATCCACTGCCTGGATCAGTCACCCTCCTTATAATCCCTGTTGCAGAGCTGGGGGTTTGGAAGCTCTGTCTGTTAGACTTCTGGCTCCTTATCAGTGTGCTAAGAGTATGTAAGGAACTAGGAGCCCAGGTATTCCCAAGTTCAATTTTATTTGAAAACTTTGCAAATTAAGATCCTTATATAAAATGAAATTTCTGATTGTTAGAAAATTTCCACTTTTTCTCTGCTACAAAATTGAACACTTTCCCTCCAGCTCTTTGCATCAAGTTCCTGCAGAATGGAAATTCTGATATTCTGTCAGCTCTAGTCACAAATTGCTGCTTGAGCAAGAAAGACCAGTTTGGATATATTACGTTGCAGTGGACTTGCAAAACAATTTCAATCTGTATCCCTGATTTGAGGGAATGATTTTAAAAATTGTTTCAGTTCACCCTCCTTCTGATTTGATTTGATTTGACACAAAAGCGTGTATAGGGAAGAGAGTATGATGGACCTATATGTTGAATCAATGCATTATGGTTTGACACTAACTATTGTTTTGTCATGGGTACTGCTGACATCTAAATGATCATGTTTTGGTTTTCTCTAACATTATTTAACTAAGTTAATTAGTATTACATTTATCTGAAACAAATTTCAACCCAGTATGTTTCCTCTCCCTTCCTTTTGTGCAGAAAGTGGTTTTTTTACTTCCTGTCCTCAAGTATGAACTAATAACTTCATTTTTAAAATGTATCTATAGTTATATAGTACTATGTACATGCATATGCATTACGTATCCAAATAGTGAAATATTTATTGCCAGTATTGTAACATATATGGCACTGTTCTCCAGTCTGCTTCAACTGTTTTCAACTAGGGGTACAGAGCAGTATGAAGACCCTAGATTTTTCTCTATATGATTTAGAAAAAATAAAATTGAGTCAGATAAAAATTTGACTCAAAAAAATTGAGTCAGAGATCGAATAGGATTTTTCACCTCAGAGCCACTTTTCAAATATTGATCAATTTGTGTCCTGGCTCCTTACATTGCTTTGTTTCCTTTAGTTTCCCCCCTGCATTAAACTGATCAGTCTCAGCCTTCCTCAGGTTAATGTGCTTTTGTGATAGGAATGATTATTGACTGAAACCAAAATTTTCAACCTGGTAGATTTATTTAAAAATGTGCAAGCAATACCAGCTCTTCCCTGGGGAACTATCTTTCCAGAGGAAACCCCATTGCTTACAGGTGAAACCTTGTCACTCTTCTTTGTTCTTTCCATCAAAGTCACAACATCTTCCTGAACACTGGAAGAGAGACACTGGGAGAGACCATCAGGGATAGTCTCCTTCAGTGATCCATTGTGTAAACTTAATCTGCACTGTTCATATAACATTCATATGTTTATGTAAAGAGCAGGGATACCCTGTGTTAAATCTCTCTAGGTGGAGTGGAAATACCATATTTATAACAACTGTGGGAAAGATGGATATGGAGTGAATAATGTAGCATTTAAGAAAGGAATTTTTCCCTAATTGATCAGTTGCAGTAGCAATAGCAAATAGTAGTAGTAATAACATAAAATACTGTATTTATTATTTGAGATTTACATAACATCGAAAAAGGTATAACTGACATACACAAGGGCTATATTTACAATTAAGTATCAAGCCAACAATTTTAGTTTTCCTTGATTCCATGGTAGAATTTTAGTTTCTTATATTTCATTTGGTGAAGAGTCTGGAGTGAGCAGCATGATGGAGAAAGGGAGAAATTACTGGAATACGGAAGGAAAGGAGGGCAATTAGTTATGTAGGGACAGAAACTTTTTGTTGGAAATAGAGCAGTTAAAGTTAAATAATTGCCTGTGGAAGAAGTCACTCTCCCTCCTTAACCCATTCTAGAAACACTTAAAGCTCATTTTCACCATTCCAGTGCTTTGCTCTTGACTACACTGTGTCACTCAGTTACATACACTAGCATTACTAATAGAAATATTATGCTAATCCCTAGTGACGTTCAGTATACTGTCTGTATATTTAATGTGAAAATTTATCCTCTGCAAAATATGAATACTAAAATTTGTCTCAGTTCAAGACCTTACCTTCCATTCCTATACTCAAAGCTGTAGATAATCCTCCATCTTGCTGAAGAAAATATAGGTAAAATGAAAGTCTTATATTCTGGTTTTACATCCTCATACTAGTTAGAATCTGAATTCTTCCAATTAAAAAAAATGTTTACTATACTGACATCATGTGGGCAACTTTTCCCACATGATCTTACTTATATATACATTTAAGACATTTTTTATCATGCCAAATGATTAAATGTCATTGGTCAGTATTATACCAAAATGGATGTGATTGATGAAAAATGTAATGTTGGTATTTTAATACATAATTGAAGACTATTAAATGAAATGTATAGAATTAATATGAGTTTTCCACTTCATAGTTCTAGCAGATTGATTGGTCAATAAAAATGGAAAACAAGAAGATAGTAATACGTAAGAATTATGGTAGAATTCAGTGAAATCTAAACCTCTTAATTCTGTAATATGAATTTAGGTTTGTGATAAATAGATTTTTTTAGGTATGTATTGATAGTGATGGGATGTTTTTTATGTAAGTATTATAAAAAGTTGGGTATGGCCTACTTAGATAAATAATAAAGTATGAAATTATTTTTGTGGCAAGTAGTTTGAATAACTTTAGAATTATTGTGTGGTCTAAAAGATTTGGAATTTATTTACTCTAGATCCAGAAATTATGTATGGACATAATTCAGACCCCAAGTCCCTCCTCTGCTTTTTCAGATTTGCTTCCATGTGAGATACAGCAATTTGTATTTTCATTGTTTTATTTTCTTTAGGTATTTTGCCATCACCCCATGCTTGAGTTCAAAATTGCGAAAAAAATCCCAAACAACCATCACCACTTTTTCTTTTATTGCATAACTGGTTTTTTGCATTTTTTTTCCTTTTTGATTTTCTTTGAACTTATATGGTTATGGAACTCTGTGATTTGTTTTAATATCCTTTGCAGGATATCACTTACTTTGTCTTAATATAATAATTAGTTTTAGATATAATTTTCTCTTATTTTTTAAAGTTTTTATTCTCTCAGAGATCAAAAACAAGCAATAAGTACTACAAATAGAGAAAAAATAAAAAAGGTAGTATTAAAAGAAGGAATATTGTGAAAATCTACGTCTCATAACTTAAGTAAAGACTAGTCCTGACTAAAGAGGAACTTTGTCATTTGGGACATCTGTGGTAGCATATTTGGTTTCAAAAGTGGCAGGAAGAATGCACAGTACTCCAGCAGCAGTTAATGTAGTAAAGATACAGTCATTTGAAACGTGGGAAAGGTGCAAATCAGCATATTTTGGGCTGTAACACCATGAGTTCCTTCCTAATTCTTTCCCAAAGTTCTACACTTAAAAAGAGCTGAACTGAGAGCAGTCAGAAAATACACAGTGACAGGAAAAGTGAGAGAAGAAACGAAGAACAAAATCAGTAACTGAGCTGATACGAGGTGACTGATATGAGGTTAAAATCAGCAACTAAAAAAACCTCTGGTGATTTTTAAAAAAGAAAAATTTTATAGTCTCTGGAGTTCCCCAGTGTGATGAAGATTTTACTAGTGTTTGAATATGTACTTAGCAAATGACAGCCCTGGTGTTCTTAGTTATGTGCTAAGCAGAAATGACATGCAAAAGCACTGGGTGGAGGGAGAAAAACAGAAAATAGAAGTGACTCATGGGTCAATGGTCCAGTCATGAATGGGGTGAAGATCTGTGCCTCTGTGCAGTGGCCTTTCTGCTGAACTACACAGTTTGCCCAGTCTTATATTACATTGTTTAGAAGAAATATGTAGAGGATAGAGAGAGAAAACAGAAGACCCAAGAAAACTCGTTGGATTATTTTATTAGTTTACCGCGTACACCATTTGCAATAGAGCTTGTCAAGTGGTAATCATCTGATGCATACGAAAGAAGGATTGATTGTTTTTCCCCATAAAGAGTAATATATCAGCTGGTAGGAAACTGTGAGGGAAGCACACAGTAATAGTCTTAAAGAGTACAGAAAGCTATTAAGGTACACATAAAGCAAACTCCTGGAAAAAATGAACTCTAAGAGGCAAGCAGGGGAGAGGGGGAGAGTGTCAACAAAATATTCTATTTAGACTTCCACTGCATACGGATGAATACATATATACACCGCCATCAAAAAAAAAAAAAAAAAAAAAGAGGAAACTACTGTACACAGAGTGAACTACAAGCATTCGATAAATAAAAGTGAGGGCATTTTATTCAGCACTAATAAAGTAAAGAATACATATTTCCTTCAGCACTGCAATATCTGAATTAGCCAGAGATATTGCATTATACATGGAAATTATACCAGAACTGAATTCAGCAGAAATGGAGAAAGAAGCCATAGAATTTTAAGTAGTTCTGTGATGCTGCAGCCTGTGTGGGTGCTGTGAAGATTTGCTGTCCCTAATAAATAATGCATAGAGTATGATTTCTTTCAAGGGAATAATAGGCTATCTAATGAAAACTTTGAAGGGGGTTACGATTTACCTGCCTAAAGTGAACCACAAGAAAAAAAATGCTAGATGCCTTATTATCAAACAAAATAGTATCAACCCTAGCAAAAATAAAAAGCAGCTTATTTGTTCTCTTAGTTTCTAGTTATTCTATGGCTTGTTTTGTCTGAAGATGTTGCATTAAAAATATGACATTTCCCATGTTAAAAAAAAACAGTTTTCACCTCACTAGATCAATATATTTTTTTCTTTCTATATTGAAGTAAAAAGATGAATGACAAGATGTCATAACATGCCTCTAAAAGCTAATTTCAGTATGCTACCCACCTGCACTACAAGGACATGGAATATTTACTTTATGCATTTTTTTTCCTTTGTCTTTTTTTCTTCATTAACTTTCAAATCAGGAGAGACTGCTTGAGTGTATCTATTGTTGCATATTACATTTGACACTTGTAATTTTGTCTGGAATGCATGGATGGCATGTATTCCTGGCAAAATAACAAAGTGTCAGGAAAGTAAAATTAAGAAGAATCAATATGTCTGTTGAGTTTAATGTGAAGACTTTTATTCATCTGTAAAGAGCTGAAGGCTCTTCAGTGACTTCATTGCATATGTGTGTCATATAGCAGTAGAGAAGGGAATGTGATCTATAATATCAATCATTCTGTAAAGATTCCTGAAAATATTAACATAATTATTGAATGGTCTAGAAGGCTGAAAGACTATCTGCTTGTGTGGGTCGGCACAAACACTGATTCTGAGTGAATTAGGAGAACTGGATGGCAGGTACTTTAATATAAAAATTATGACTTGTTTTGGTTTTGTAACTAACATGGTAAGAAGCAGGCATGCAGTGCCTTGAAATGACATCAGAAATCTATGCTAAATGAGGAATAAAACAGAACTGTTAAATGCTCAAAAGCCATACTTTATGTCCTCTTTTTCTTGTTGTAAGTGTACCACATTGCATGATCTGATTCTGCTACCAGTTAGATCAATACACAGCAGAAATAAATCCACTGAAATTGCTAGGGATGAGAGCTCAGAGTCAGACTTATAATATTTGAATGAAGAGACAGAAAAAAAATCCAGCTTATTTCATTTAGAAGCACCCTTTCCACTCCAAAGGGCTCAAAAGTAAATACTGCTTTGTAATCCAGTCTCTACAGTCCATCTCTGCATATTTTAAAAAGTTTACTTTGCACTGCAATTGATTTGAAGATATTTCGTGATTGCTTGGTGTGTCAACACACAGAATATTCTGCCCACAGTAACGGCTTTGCTAAAGTGCTTACGAAGGAGTCCAGTTCTTACACAACTTCAACTGCTTTTGTCAGCACTATAGTCATATAATGTCTGGGGTTATGATAAACATTATTGCAGAACCTTGGGTCCAGGAAGTTGCTAAGGTTCTTACTTTACAAGGAAGCATTTCCTGGATCATCATTTCTATGTGAAATTTAGTTAAACTATCTGTGCAGAAATCAACCTTACCATCCTTCCTTAATTGCATTTATTTAAGTATAGAAAAATAATAGTAAATGGTCAGAATCCATTTTCCAAATGACCATTAAAAAAAAGCACTATTTTTTAATGCAACACAGCCATTCATTTCAAGATTAAAAAAAGCATTAGCTGCATATGGTTAACAGAAAAATGCAGAATCATTGTAATTGATTATAAGAAAGATTCTGTGGCAATGACATTAAAGGACTGTTCCAGCATTTATCTATGGCCTTCAGTAATAGCTTCAGGCAGAATCAGTTCTTCCAATTGCAGACCTGTTCAAATATGTTTATTATTTTTTTTTATTTGAAAACTACCCTTTTGCTTTTTATTAAAAAAATAACTATTCTGTGACTAATTTTCTTCATGTAGTATATACAGTATATTTTCCTCCTCTGTGGGTAGCACAAGGTATTTAGAATACAGAAAATGATGATTAAAGGAAAAGTGGGACTTAGAAATTATAATCATTTGTCTTCAGTTCTACACTTCTATGCTGGGGAGAAATATGGCTTCTACACAGGAAGGGACAGGAGGCACACTGAAATGAAGCACTCAAGCATCAGTTTCTATATATGCTGGAAGTGGTCCACGTTGCTCCAGAGCCATTCAGGGCTTTGTACATGACTTTCAAAAATGGATAGCTTACCTCAGTTTAACCTGTCTTTTATCAAGACAAGATAAATGCATTGCTCCTCAGTAGGAGCTCTTCAGGCTGCAGTTATAATTTAGAAAATGCTAAAATAATAAGCTGATATTTACATATATGCATGTGCAATATAGAGATATCATATTTGCTACATCTATGTATATATGGGAAAAGAGACGATTAAAATGAAAGGTATTTTTTCTGCATTTACTAAAAAATAGCCAGAAGAAGAAAATTTCAGCTAGCATTGGAAGACATATATATTCTTCTTTATAGCTGAATAACCTACTTGGTACTTAGAATTCTATAAAGAGATGTTCTGCTCTATAAGCAGTTAAAATGAAAAGGAATATGTCTGAGGCCAAATCACCGTACTATTTAATATGCTGGCTTCATACACTTTCTCCTTGCATAATGAAATCTATTAAGCATGCTTTTCATAAATAACATTTAAACTACAGTTCCTAAAAGTATGTAATGAGTTACTGTTCCCCATGAAAAGCTAAGTGGTTTTCTAGTAAGTGATTAATTATCAACAGAAGACACGAGAACATTTCATCAGTAACTTAGAGTTAGTATTGGATGGTTGATCATGTATATTAATGTAAATTCTTCTATTATATTACTATAATATTATATAATAAATTTTATATAACTTAATAAGTATCGCACATTAAAACTATTATGGTTACGTAAGTGGTTTATATGCATTATGTATGAAATAATGACATATATGTATATGTATATGTATCTATACATGTACACATGTATGTGCACTAGTATTAACTCTTCCTTAAGTGATTACTTTCAACAGCATAAAGAGCAGCAGCACAATATAACTCAAATCAATTCATTAGGAAAATATTTACAACATATGAGATAAATGTTTGTTCTTTCTTTAAAGTCTTGTTTTCTGAAAGACTGCAAATTGTTACTAAAGGAATACATTTAAAATACTTATGTAAAGTGATGCTAATTCTAAAGCTCTATGTAGTTAAAAAGCATAATTAAATGTTGTATATAGAAATTCTGAAATTAACTGATAATTAGCTCTGAAGTCTATGATCTTTCTTCTTTTTCCTTGATTTTATGGGATATTGGACAGTGGATTATTCACAAGACTAAAGCTATGCAGTAAGAATGATTCAGAAAAATGTAGCTGATAAAAGAGTTCCTCATTTTTACCAGATATATGTATTAATATTTGTCCTCAACTTGTGTTTTTTCATTTGTTTTTATATTTTTTCTTAAAAGACAGTCTACTATACAGATGTCAAAATTGTACACTGTCATGGTAACATGCTTTTATGTAGGGATATTTTAGCTGTTATACTCTTCTCTCTCTGTGTTAATTAGTGCACATAACCCTTTCCATGTAAGTATAGTTTAGTCATCTCTAAAATTGGTATACGAGTTGAACACCTCAGAGGTGCAGTTTCAAGTTGAATTACTGAATGTGGCAATGCAGTATGTAATACAGGCCGACAACTATGAATTTGCTGTTATATTCATTGTCAAGCCATGCTAAACAAAAGGGCAGGGAAGGTGTTTTGAAAGTATTCATCTGCCACCCAAGAGTGGTGGGCTTCCCAGAAGTGCTCAGTCTTGATCTCAATAGCCACTGAACCTGATGGTAGATTTCATGAACTCCAGATGAATTCCCTCTAAAATTAGAGGAGTAAAAACATCAGTGTTATCAGTGCTGTAATGTCAGACAACCTGGTGCTTGCCAGACTCCGACAGTAACTGCACCTTATGAAGCCTAATCACAGCCTTGGTTAGTGGCAAAGACTTGATAACATTCTTAGTTAAATATATCAGTATATTAGCGGAAGTGTGTACATATAAAGAATTATAATTTATTAATAAAATTAATGAAAACATGATCATAAAACCCCACATTTTTAACGCTTACCACCTGTTCCAGCAGTATAAATATTTGTCTAGAGTTTTTTTCAGACTGTTTGGTTTTGAAGTCCATTGTAATGTCATTTTATCTTTTAGTGCTAAAGAATAAGGTATGGTGGGAAGTAAGTTCCATACTATGTGCTTTTGTGTCTAAAGCATCATTTTTTAATATTTACTTCTTTCAGGTTGCATCTATTGCTATAAACACAATAAATTATCAGTAAACATATATTACAGAAATTTGTATATTGGAATGAATGCATTTTGCCTACTTTCTAAACCACTTAAAATGCTAAGTTCAAAATTTGTAGTGGACAATTTAAAAATCTTGCTGTTTTAATGTAATACTTTACATTTATAACAATTCACGTTGTTTCTTGTTTTAGAACTACTGTGTTTTTTTTCTAGCTTTGTGTGGCCTTTCCATGATATGTTAATTAATGCACAATAAGAAATCTGAAAATGTGTAACAGTTTAAGCCTGGTCTTGAATAGAGCATGGCTTCCTCTGCAGCTCTAACCATAACGTCAGATTGCTGTTCTCACAGCAGTAGTTATAGAAGTGGTTACAGATGCAAGTCTTCAGAACTGTAGCAAATATTTTTTCAACTCAAATATAGCAAAGATTTGCAGGAGTTTATATGAGTGGAAGCAACTTTTTTCTTCTGATTAGCTGAGCTTCTGTCAGTATTCATGTCACGTCCCTTTGAGTTTAAAATTCCATTTAGCAAGCATAACCAATGCGCGAGACTTCAGAGACAGCAATATTGTTGATGTACAGTATTCTGAAAAAATATTAAGGATTGCTGCTCTTCAAAATCACATTGAAAAACAGTGCACTACAGTGCTTTAAGCAATCAAATTACAAGTATAAAATGTGCGTAACAGCACAACATCGGGCATATAATTCTAGATAGCTAGTCTTGCTTTCAGAATGCCATAATATATTTCACCTGACCGTGCCTTTATTGCATTCATTTTATTCAGCTAACAGCTCAGACACAGACTGAGTCTCAAGTCTCTCAACCTATGGGACACAGTTTACTGTCTGTAAAATGAGGATATTGTATGGCTTTCCTTATTTAACCATTCTCTGTGTTTCCTATTTACATTTATTCTTCTTGTTTATGTGTGTTGCACCTGACTTAACCAGACTCCATTTTCTCATAGGTATCTATTTGCTACAGTAAAAACAAAGGAGAACAGTCTCAACTTTCTAAGAAATTACTGTATTTCCTTATTTCATGAAAATGACATCAGACTATTTTAAAGTTAATTGAGTAACACTGAATGACGATGCTCAAATCTTTGCTGCAAATACAGAAAAATGTCAATTACATATCAATAGACGTAGTCTAAGAATTTACTACTGTGATGATATCCAACACTATGTGAAATGATTCTGTTCAAAACATTAGCCAAAAACTGTGTTTTCATGTTGACTAAGAGTATTTGCAATTTTGAGTTGAAATTGTTAAACTTTTTTGAGTGAGCTCTCCCTCCCTTCTTTCAAGGAAACAGTTTTATTGAAATAGTATTCTATTTACACATTTACAAAAGGCAAGATATCAGTTTTCCATTATGATTCTTTTAAAAGAAGAAAGAAATCTACATTTAATATCAAGACATTTAAAAAAATCAAAAAGGAAATGAAACATTGTTTTGGATGAGAGGAAACTTCTGGTCCATCCCAAATTGGCTTTGTTTTTTGATTTTGAGGTTTTTTTGGAGAAGGTCATAGAAGCAATTCTCTTCATTTTGAGTCAATTTTCTACTTGATCAGTGAAATGAACAGTCAGCTTTTTGCATAGCACCCTTCTATGCCAAGTGCCAATTTGCCTGTATGGTACTAATGCCATTTAAACAAAGCTGGTTTTGTTTCATTGTGGGCAGCTGAGCCAGTGGGTTGGAATGATGGGAACTGGAATCAGCTGTTCCCTGAAAAATGCAACAGCATGACTCTGAACAGGGATTTAGCTAACTACATAAATGTGCCATATTTACATCATGAATTTTTAATGTGCAGCATTTCAGGTAAAAATTCATTATTTCTATGACTTATGAATAAAAATGTATGGCCAGTTTAATGTGGTCAGGAAGAAGCTGTTCTTCCCTGTATAACAAATGGTGGGAATTGCGAATACATAATTAAATGCGGCTTACAGTACTGTGATTTTCTAGAAAAGCAGCCAGACTGGTATAGCTGCCAGTGGCAAACCCTTTTTATTTCATTTAATAAGCTTTTAGTTGATGGATCAGGCCCAGCCTTACAAAACATTGGACTTTTCCAGGCATGTTTCCTAATCATAAAATAAAGACAGAAACTCTGAGACCTCCCTCCCTCCCATTACAGTTTACTAATTAGATGGTGAGCAACCAAGCAGATGTGATCCATGTATTAGTTGCAAAGCATTTTGTGTGCTGAATCAGGGCAATTAAAACTCTACCAAGTTATATACAAAACTATAGCAGTAATTTAGAAAAACATAAGCATGAGAGCAATTCCTCTAGATGAGTTGACAGTGGGATTGGCTAAGCATCATACTCTAAGACTTCTTCCTTTTCAAGCTTCAGCTTTGGTATTACATGCAGCTACAACCAGGTGGTAAATATTTACTTCTGGCAGTGCTTATTTGGGTTAAATGACTTCGTAACTGACAACAGCTAATTGAAAACAGCTTGGGATCCCCCAGCACACTCTTAACTACTTTAACTCAGATTGTAAAAGTCTATAACACTCTGCTGTCTGAAATATAGGGCAACTGTAGAGCAAGTCAAGGGAGATTAACAGATGGCTCAGAGATCGGTGCAGGGAAGAAGGGTGCTCATATCTTATAAGGTGAGCACGGCAATCCTCCTGGTTCATAGATTTCACCCGAGTACCCAGGAGAGCCTTCCAGCCTTCAAGCTGGCATGAATGATAAGAGCTGCGAGAGACACTTTTGCAACCGCCAGTTTTAACATGAGGGATAAGCTGGCCTTTCCAACTTGTTATGTAAAACACACAGCCTGTCCTTTCCTTACAGACTTCTTACAGTGGAAGATGAATCTTCTTACTTGCTGTTTGTATGAAAATTGTTTTATACCTTTGATTATTCTTATTTATTTTTTTCTACTCCTGTAACATCTTCTCTTAAAACAGGGGACCAAACCTTCACACAAAACATGCAGCTGCACCATGGATTTATACCTTTGCACACTTTTCCTATATGTTTCTTTCCCTATGATTCCTAAGATATTTTCTTGCTGTTTCGATGCTGAAGAAGTGAAACAAATTTTGTGTAGCCTCTTCTCTGCTAATAAAAAAAAAGATATATCTCATTTATAACCCAGTAGAGTTTTGGCCACAATGCCCACACTAAAATGGTTTAGCAGCACCAGATTTTYAAGAGTTATGTGAAGAATTGACTATTGTATTTCAGTTCGTACTATAGTAAATCGGTTCTGGATGATGTGGGAATATTTTATTTTTGGAATGACAGTGGTTTGATGTCTCTCTTTTATTAAATTGTGTGCTGCTGCTGACATTGCTACTGTTAACAAGTAATATAAATAATAATAGTAGTATACTGTTTGTTAGTTGTATTATTTATATTATGTATAAAATCCAAATAACATTGAAACTTTTCAATGGATGCACACAGACCAGAGCGCATGCCATTACGGTGTGTTTATACAAGAAGAAGATATTGTGTCACATTATTTTACTCCCATCAGATTTCCTGCTGCTGTAGAATACAAATAGTTAGGACTACTGCAATTATTAACAAGCCATTTTAAATGCAATATATAGTGTTTCTGCGGAGTTTGTTGCTACAGGAGATTTTCAAGGGAAATATTGTGACTTTCTTTGAGGATTAGAAAATACTGTAAACACTTCTGGGATTCAGACTTTTTACTAAAAGCAGATAGTGATGTGACACTTCTGCATCACAAAAAACTTCTGCTTGTGCAGAGTATCACAGGAGAATTGAAGCTATGATATTGGGCTAAGAGTCAGATACTACTAAACGCAAGATAACAAATTAGGCAGGCTAATAAAAAGCTGTGGTATGCCAGCTTCTGTGGAAAAAATGAAGTCTATGATACTACTGTATGTCTCTCTCTCATCACTAACAGAAATACATGCAGCACTCATGCAGCATGTTTGCCTGGCTCTGGATTTCACATGGCTTTCCCCTTTACCCACAACTGCAGCTGAAGTCACTATTTGTCTCAGAACAGCATATGGTATAATTATTTTTATAAGAGCTTCGGACTGATGCATTTCCTCAGAATGTTACAGATGTGTTAAATGATTAAATGTAATCTAATATTTCCTGTTAGAAATCTAGACAAGATCATGCTTTTCTGTCAGTGCCTCCTAGCTGTGTGTCTTTTCTTTCTTTTTCCCTCTCTTCTTTTTACTGTATCAATGGCGCTTGTACCTTCTTCCCTAGAATCCAGTCAGTACACAGTGCATCTGTCTACATCAATACTGATGAGCGAGCTGCTGAATTTCACATCACAGGAAAATCCAAGCAAACAGAATTACTCCTTTGATCTAAGTCACAATTACACAACTACAGTCCCAAAACAGATGATGGCTTTTAGTCTCATGACACTCATGATATATTATGTTTTTTCTGAAGCAGATTAGCTATGAGAAGTAGCAGGGCTGCTTTCTTAGGTAGAGCCATTGCTACACTCTCTGGTATTAAGACATTCTAATGATGAACAAGAAGGTAGCTTATATTCCCTGGTGTTCTTTAAAGTAAAGTTTACGTTACATAGAGCTCATGGCAACAAAAAGTGCTTAAAAACAGGTAAGCACTGTCCTCCTGTATCAAACCTTTTTTTTTTCCTCCTTTGATTCTTGATCTTTTTTTTCCTTTAGTTTGCTATTGTGCCTTTAACCCAGGAGACCAATACCCAGCATGTTCACTGCATTATCCAGCTGCATCCATCAGCTTCTGCAGTCTCTGAAGGAATGACCTCTACCAGCTCATTCAGCCTCACATTTAGCCATGAGTCTACGGAGGAGAACTAGAGTGCTCAGGGTCTCAACTAGCACTATATCTGGATAAAAGAGAGTACTTTCTCCAAAGGGAAACCTCAGTAGCTTCTCTTTTTTTTTTTTTCTTTTCTTTTCCTTCTCTTTGAAAACATAGAATCAAGAAAAATTTAATGACTCTTCTGACCAGTATTTCTAACCTTTTTGATAGATCATTTCACTTTTACTACTAAGAAATAATAGCTTTTTATAGATATAGGCAGATTTTAAAAAGGAAATCATAAACTGTCTTTTCCTCAGAATAACTGTACCCCATAATGTTTTTTGTTTGTTTGTTTGTTTGTTTGTTTCTAACAGGGGCAGATTTATATATTTTTAGTTTGGGCAAGACAGAATAATTCATGTCTGCTTGGAATGCTTTTATTGCCATGTGCAAAGGTGCTCTGATATCAAGGCAAGCCTTATAAAATAAGCTGGCTGCTCGACGTGCTTGTTTGAAGAAACATGAAGTTTACAGATGGACTTTTGGGAATCTATCCTAAAGAGGTTAGTGTCTTACATGATAATTTCACAGTAAAAATATATTTGGCCACAAGCGGTGTCTATTCCTTGTTCCCACTCCTTTTGTAAGTGTGCTCTTGAGTTTGGGTGTCTAAATCTATTTCACTGGATCCTCCTCCCTCCACACTCCGCAAAAAATCAAAAGGGGAAAAGCAAACCCTTTCCTCTACAGCAATATTTTCAAAGTTAGATCAGTTCCCCAGCCTGATGCCTAGCACAGCCAGGCAAACTTTTGTTCTAGTATGAGCCAGAACAGCAGCTTGTGGACAGGGGGTTGGGGCAGACAGAAGGTTATGGTTTCCTCATCTGCCCTATTCCCGCTTTATTTGTTATTTAATCCCTGCACGTTTTAATTCTCAGCTATTTTAAGATTGATTTGCACCAGCAAGAAGCATGCATTTTTTTTTGCTTCTCACCCCCCATATTTGCTTACTTGTGCAATTAATTTATTTTGAGAATGCATTTTCTTACAGATAAATTTTCATCAGTTTGTACTTATTTTACCATATACAACCAATGAAAATGGCATTAGCATAAAGAGTTGCTTCCCATCTATGAAAGTTATGCACTTGTTTGCTTTATCTTGATGTTAAATGATCAAAACCTAGAGAAAAAAAGATGGTCTTAAAATGTCTTTATAGAAATAGTTATTTCTTTATGCACGTTATGTTTTATAGTTCTTCTTGACCCTTTTGCAAGAATTAAAAATAATTCTCAGACTAATATCAGAATGAAAGAAATTACTTTTCCAAAATAATACAGCTATTCTCAGTCTGTGAGTTAGTTCGAATATGTAAAACCACAGGTATTTCCACACTGGAGCAAATTATGATCACTATAATTTGTTAACCTGCTCCTACAATCAATAGGCTTTTCAGCAGGGTGTGCAACCGAGTCCTGCAATGGCCATTTCTGAAATGTTCTTTGCAACTTCTAATAGAAAGCAGGCCAGGACTGGGCTAAGGGTTATAATTTATCTCTTTCTATTACTTCAATTAATATTACTGCACATGTTCTCTTCATCTTATTTTAATACTACTAAGCACTTAATTTTGGTGGCATGTCCTGGCAGTTAATTCCTCAGAACAGTACTATTTTCCAAAAATAAGAATTATATATCCCCCTGATGTGTTTACATCTGTTGTATTCAGAAGGCCCTAAAGCATCTCAGACAGTCAAATATTGGTATTCAATTCACTTTCCTTCTCTCAATATGTTATCAGCCATCACACAGTCCAAGTCCAAAAACCCCTAAATTTTTTGGCCAAATAACTCAAA
Organism: Oceanodroma leucorhoa; assembly: GCA_030449065.1. Lineage (NCBI taxonomy): Eukaryota > Metazoa > Chordata > Aves > Procellariiformes > Oceanodroma > Oceanodroma leucorhoa. The sequence continues at coordinate 5,111,031 of JASVER010000005.1, read as the reverse complement.
TGGTATGTCTGGATGGATAAGGCTGGAATGCAGTTTCATACATTAGAAAAATTAACTGTTCTGCATTTCAAGGTACTGGTAGGTTTGTGTTTTGAAATAGAGTTTGTTAGGTTTGCAGGTGATGTATAGTACACTGTATGATCCAATGAAATAAAGCTATTTGCATCTGCTGAAGGTATGGTAGGTGTTTACTTTTCAGTTTTGAAAGGAAATTCCTTACTTTTTTGCAGGAATATGAATTTTTTTAACACCATGCTTTGCCATGTCTTCATTGCCGAAAAGCAATATAGGCTTGTCCTTGTTTAAACAAATCACACTGGTACGATGTGAGAACTTTTATTCCAACATCAGTAAATGGGCAAAGCCTTGAAAACACAAAGGAGAGATCCCTCAGAGAGCAATACAGCAACTCCTGTTGCTAGGAAACCATTTTTCTTTGTTTTCCTTCAAGACGACTAAATCATTTTATGCCTGGCTTCAAAGGCAGCTGGGAAGATGGGAGCGGAAGGAAATGCATTTTAAAAGTCTCACCTCTTCTCCCCCCTTCTGTCCAATGTGAGGAGAGCAACGAGTTAATACGATTTGGTGGAATATATGAATAAATGGTGTAAGAGCAGTAGGGTCTGTGTGTGGGTGCGTTGTGTGAAGCAGGGGTGAGTATTTGGGTGAGCACACAGCAGAGCCATGGGACCTCCCTGGCTCCCATGGGGCTTCCTCTCACAGCCCCTCTTGTGTCGCCTCCCTGCCACCTGCTCCTTCCCCTGGGGTACCCCAGGTGTTTCTAGCAGCTCCTTTTCATCTGCATTTTGGGGCTCTCTGGGTCTTTCTTTTCCTTTTCAGCCTGCTKCTTCTCCTCAGCCCAGGTTCCCCCGGAGAGGATGGGTTGGTGGCATCCGTGGTGGCTGTGGGTCCTCACTGGAGGCAGGAGCCAGCAATAACATCATAATAAATGATATCCAATATTTTGCTGCCACAGCTCTGGTTGCTTGTCAATTTAAAATGTTTCTATCAATCAAACTCCTGGAAATACTCAAGTCTTCAGAGACATGGAAAGGGAGATTATTGCAGGGTGACCCATGGTCTCCTTAGATTATATTAGTTTCTCTTTTCTTTGGGTAGCATTTGACCCTCAAAGCCATGTGGATCCCGAAGGGTCCTATCTCAGTATTAGCAGAGAGACTTGTTTTCAGGACTTAGATGCAGCTAAAACCAGTGTTCCTATGTTGTGGTATGCACAAAAGCAAAGCATCATCCCAGTCCAGCTCATATAAACTGTCCATCTAAGAGAGTGGGGAAAGGGTGTGTGTTTTGTTTTGGGCAGCACTGAAGACTGGTGGTTAATTCAGAGTTGAGGAGTTCTGGTTGCCTGTTTTCAACAGGCTCTGGGTCTGATCTTGTATAATTCTGTATCAAACGAGAGGAGGGGCTGCTTCTTCTGTAACCCAGGTATATTTTGAAAAAAGCAGTGCTGTAAATCAGTCATTCTGGGGGATAAACCAATTAGTAAAAGGCTTTTTCTTTAGCAATTGTATGTGTTTTACTTCCCAAGTTAATGCATTTCAGGAGTTACTGTGTGCCGCAAGGGATCTTTTTCTGACTAATCATATGTCATTTTTGTTAATATCAGCATGGCTTAAGTGGGCACCCCGGGAGAGAATCTGACTTGAATTCTGTTACTTGCAGTTGTACTGTTTGCTGTTGCAGTTTATAAAACAGGTTCCTCTGCAATCTGCATTGCTATGGATTTTTCCTTGTATTTACTGAGAAAAGATAGGTGATTTATTTGTCTGGTGTCTCAGCAAATTCCTTCCTGCTGTGTTTAGGTTTTTTGGGGAAGGTTTATTCTGATCTCTTTCAAATTATGAGGAATTGTCATCTTAGTTTCCAAAGCATTTAACAATCTTTGTTCGTGTTTATATATAGGAATTAATTGAAGTATGATATCTCTTCATGGTTTTAAACCAGACTTAGTTTAGACTGACTTAGCAGGTTCTCTTCTGTCTGTGCCAAACTGAAGTAGTGCATTGAGAAGTAGCAGAACTGAGGGACGCTTCTGTTCTCTTAATGCACTGGATAGGCAAAATGTTCAATTTACCATATTGTTTATAACCTGACACAATTCTAAAATCACTTACTGGAAATTCAGAAACAGCTGATAAGAAAAAGTTCTGCAAAATGTGCAAAATGTAATATTTATTGGTGGATGCATTGAGCAATTACTTAACTGCTGTTGCTTATTGATAAGAAGTCAGTGTAGCTCCAAAAAATGCGGGGAGAGGGAGGAGGGAGAGCCCACTAAGGAAAACCAACAGACATTAAAGACAAAGTCTAAGCAGACTGTCTCTCATTTCTCTCAAAACCCTTTCCTAAATGGTAAATCCTATAGCTGAAAATAACTACATCAGAACATTTGGAGACAAATTGTTTATGTGGCTACTATTAACATTTTCTGTCAGTGTTCTGTGACATTGAAGAAGTAAATTCTAACACCTGTAACATCATTGTCTCTGTCCCAGCCCTCTGATAAAATACAATTCCTATAATGTAAATCATGGGGAGCGTTAGGAGAAAAATGAGACACAGAAAGAAAATGTAGGACATAAGTGGAGATGAACTTTATTATGAAGTAGTGGTAAAAGGAAAATAGTGTTTACGTGGTATTTGCATATAGTCTTGTAAATATTCCACATAATTAAGATACATTTTTAACTGCACTGTTTCATGAATATTTCCAGAAAATGAGATCTTGTTCTGCACAAATTCTTATTCTGGACTGCTGTTACTTTTGTTTGTCTTCTTACCATTGTCATCTCATTTCTCTGCTATTTGAGACTGGATGGCCAGCTTCATTTTTCCTTCAGGTACGCAAAAATTTTCCAAGGATATAGACAAAAATATTGAGGTTTTATAGACCTGTATTCTGTCTAAACAAGCCCTAGGGCTATAAACTAGCGAGTTAATTGTCTTCTGTCATGTAGACAGTACATCTACTGTACTGTCTTCTGTCTTCAGTTTCCCTGAAGGAGAAAAAATGGCAGGACAACTGCTTATCATGGCAGTTTGGAGTCTTTTAAAACAAACAGCCTTCCTGAGTACATACACAGTGGTGGTGGTGGCAGCTTTTGATTCCAAAATATCAAGGGAGGAGTTTTGGCCGAGCGTTTCAAACTAATTGGGTCAAGCTAGAGGCAGCAGGAGAATATGGGCTCTGGCTTCAATTAGGTTGATGTGTTTAAGATTTCACCGAGTCTGATACAGAATGACAATAACTACAGAAATGGGCACCAAGTAAGCTTTAAAAAGCTTAATAGTGTTCTTATATTCTCACGTGCATTAGCTATTAAAAATGTTTCAGGTTGCCAGCAGAATGTCTTGTGTGCAGCAGATTAATTATAGTAGATCTGGTAGTAATCTGATTCCTTTTTCTGTTTTGTTTTTTTCAGAGAAATTCCTTAATGATTGAAGTTGCCTCTGCTTATTTCCCAAGAAGCAGGGAACAAATGCTCTGTGTTTAGTCTGTAAAATCAATTCAGTATGAAAAGGTTTTACCTTGGGATGTGTTTAAATATTCTGAAGATCCTAGGTGCCTCACAGACTAACTAGAACTGGTGAAAACCTTTTTGTGAAAATTCCTTCCTAGAGGAGAAACATTTTCAGCAACAACCTAGTCTGTGAATTAGTGTCAGGTACCAACTTTGGGGAAAGATTTCCAAAATTAAAAAGAAACAAAACAAAAAGAATAAAAACATGTTTGTAGTTTCTAAATGAATCTTTTGATATCTTTTTTTGTTTTGAAATTACTTTTCAGTTCAGATTTTTTAAAATTATTTTAGAGGGTAAAAATTTGATGGATATATTCTATAAAATCCAGAAAATTTTCAATTTCTGAGAATTGCTGTTGGAATTAAAAAGGAATTCTGAGTTTTCTCATAAAAATATGCTTTAGTATATTCATCTTCTTAGACTTCTCCTACTGATTCCTTATATTTTATGCTTTTTCTTTTCTTCTCAATCATTTTAATTTCAGCATGAAATATTCCTTCACTTTCTGTTCCAACCCAAATCTGTCAAACTCAGGAAGAAAAAATACAGCCCTTTGCTTTCCTTTCCTGTTGGTAGTCAAAAAGTATAGTTACAACCTCATACTTTGGAATAGATAGTCTATTGAAAGCAATGCTTCGCAAATTTTTGAGGTAATTACCATGAGAGATCTGTGGTAAAAGTGAAAGAAACACTCTGGAATTCAGTTATAAACACAGATTTTGTAAATTAAATATTAAATAAGACTATCAGCAGTGTGGGGGACAGTTCTGTTGGACAAATCTTTCCAGATTCTGTTTTGCCAGTAGAATTCAAAGTGGTAATGTGAAATATTGAAGTTCTGAAGCAGTGTTTACATCTATTTGTTTCACAGTTCACCTGATCTTAATTGAAACTCTTACTGATGTAAAAGGAAGCAAATCAAACTTTAGTATTATTTCATCATATTTACATTTTCCAGCCTCTGGGGTTTTGAACAATATTTAGAGAAATAGGAGGGTAATGATGAAATGCTTTTGAAAGGTGCAGAGTTAGATCAGTGCACCAATACCTGCTGAATTTCTATAATAGTAAAGATGACAGCCAAGTTGGTTTAAAATGAGTACTGGAAAAAGAGAAACTCCTACAGCTTCTTTGATATCATATGCTAGCTATGAAATTGAATAAAAACGTCCCTATGGTATCTTTAATCTCTCCAGAAGTTGGAAGAAGTCCAGCAAAAGCCAACTACAAAACCCACAACTTCTTTCCACTTGAAAGTGTCTCTTAATCACTCAATTGGAGTGGTAATTTTACTTCAGGAGCGGCAGATCTTTTTGGCATCTTGCACAATTTGCATATACAGTATTATTAACAACCAGCTTAGGCATTTTTGTTCTATGACTAAATATTTTACTAATGCTGACTTTTAAAGTTCTTATTGCAACTGAGAACTGGTGAATTATACCCACATCTGTCTTTGTTACCCTAGAAGGCATACAATCTGTAAGTGCTTTAAGGTTGCTGAGTCCAGTCATGCAAAGTTCTGCAGTCACAAATCTAATCACTTTGCATGTAAGTGATGGCTGCTATTCTTTGAAGATATTTCATAACTTTTGTAGCTGAAAAATTGGCTTTTATTCCATAAACACAGTTGAAAACGAAACACTAGTTGGGAGGAATGCAAAAGAGGTAGTTTAAGCAGAAAGCAAAATTTTGACTGTAGAAAACATATACCAGAACTCAGATGTAGGCAAATATGAGAAAGATAGATATGAACAGGAAAAAGGAGACTTTGAACTTCATAACATTCTTTTAATTTGAAAAAGAACTTATTTTTCCATCCTATATCTTGTTCTATTTTTATATACAAAGTAATCTTTTCTGGTTCAGGAAAATTCTGTGGGATGAGAAATTCTTTCACTGGTACAAAATCAGCATAGTGACTTCCCTGTCTGCTTTCATTTATGCTCTAGAAAACAGGTATTTATAAAAAGCATCTAGTTCTTAAGCATTCATCAAAGCATGTTTGTAAGGAGAAGTAATATCTCAACACATCTGGGGAAGGGATATAGCATCTGAGAACTTGTCTGCTTTTTCATCTATACTTACTGTCTAAGATGTATTGCCTATCCTTACAAATCCTGCATTTCTTTTATCTCCAGACCTCAACAGTAATGCTACAGTATACAAGACTGTCTTCAGAACAATGAATTTCTAGGAACTGAAATGACAATGAGCGTTCTAGTGCATCAAATGATGCACAGAACAGTTTGACTTTTATACTTTTGAGGTCAAATGAAATTGTCTTGAAATAAAATCCTCGCTTGAGAAAAAGGAAGAGTAGTTTGCCCCAAGTCCCTCATCTTTGAAAATATTTTCAGTTCCTTCTAACACTCCACCCCCACACCACAACAGAAGTGTTCTGTCTGCTTCCAAAGCCATTCACCCTACAGCTCCTGGTGCCAGGGAAATGACACCTACACCTTCCTGCTCTGTCCTTTTTCTGTTCCCTCCTTTCTGGTACGCATTTATGTTTTTCCCTTCTAATTTGCATAATCACAAAATATTCTCATTTTACATATTTCCCTGTAATAGTTCCCAGTATTGGAGTCATATTCCACCAGAATGAGATTTAAATTGGAAATTCAGTTTAGAGGCTGGTTAGCTGCCAGATGATAGGTGAAGGATAGAGAGTCCCCTTCTCCTCTTAACCTAATATCCAATTCCATTTCAATGTCAAAGGAAAACACATTTTCTGGTTATTAACTTGTCAATGAATGCTACCTGCTGGCAGTTGGCATAGTTAGAAAACTAAAAACATGTTTGTATATGCAGTCACTTAGGAGCAGTATTTGAAATCATTGCTTTTATTATTTTGTTCAGAAAACAAACACCAGATAAAAACCTGCTGCTATGCTTACAATTTGCCCAGTCCTAACAGAGTCATGGATAGCTTCCAGTTCATGTAGACCAGTCATGCAGTGTTCAGTTAATTCCTTTGTGATGGAAAACTTTAGCAGAGATGATTCTAATACTACACCATGGTATTAGCCTTACTAATAAGAACAGCTTAACTTCATAGCAATACAAACATTTGGAATAGAATTATGGAAAGACTTAAGAGAGTAATATTTTTGAAAAAAATGAAAAGAAATAAAAATTAAATGTTTGAGTTGAGGGGTAGAAGTGTGAGAGGCAGTTGAGCATTTGAACAATTTGCCTATATAAATATGCATAAACACACACTCATTTCTTCATGAATTGTCATATATATGCGTGTGTGTAAGCAGTTTTCAAACTCTGGATGTCACAATAAGGAATAAAACTTGTTTCTTTCCAATTGTATCTAATATGATTCAGAATAATGCTTTAAAAGAAAAAAAAAAGCCTTTTGCCTAGAAACCAAGCAATATGAAAGAACAGAATGTCTCTCAAGTTTTTTCCTGATGCTCCTCCAAGAAAAAAATAAAAAGCTCCCTACAGATTGAATAATAACAAGATTGTGTTTTTTCGGGGGGACAAAGAACTACACTGACCTCTGATCAGAATATTTCAGCAGCTTTTCTTAATGTTAGGCTGCTAAGTGTCATATCCAAGGACTGACGGTATGCTCTGTAGCTAGGGAGTGATGAACAATTTGTTAAATAAATGTATTCCCCCTTCACCATCTGGAAATTGTCTGAAATACAATAACCTTAAATTTATTCACTAATAAAAATTCATTGATTTCTCCAGCAAATAAGTCTTGCATTGTAGATCAATTGTATAAACTTATTAGGATTACCGTTTGCAAGTCTCACTTCACTGTTTAATTAAACAAATCACTTGATGTTTCTGTTCTCATCTAAAAGAGGAATCTGTACAGAGAGGGTCAAACTCTGTACCTTTTCTGCCTAGTGGCTGTTGGAGAGTAGATTTAGACCTTCCAAAACTGTTGCTAAATTTGTAGAACCAGGCTCATTCAAGACTTCAATGTGCCATTTTTAGACTAAGTGGAATGTCTCAAAGGATCTTGCTTTCATGGCCTATTTCCTCCCTTGTGTTGGTCCTCGAGTAAGGAGAGAAAGAACCTGAAAGAGTCCAGATTTACTATTTTTCATTAAAAGCTAATGCTGCTGCCAATGACCTACCTCTTAACCCTCATTCTTGTGCCGTTATTAGATGTGAATATTCTTTGAATGTTCCTATGAGGATTTTCACTTGTGCCTAAGTGAGGTAGTTATTCATGTTTAATATGGAGTTATAGCTTAACTGTACATCACCCTGGGAAGTTACCGTACTACTGGAGAAAATGGTAAAGCACTCTGTTAACATTAACTCCCTTCCATTTTTTGCTACGGAGATGATGTTGTTGGGGACAAATGAACAAGTTCATTTAATTTCCTTAAATTTCATGGAGAATGACCTTCCTTTTTACCTGTTTTAATTGATAAATTTTCTTTTCTCTTCCATCAGTGCTGATGCAATTAAAATTTCCCTTGTGTATAATGTAACTGTGTACAAATACTATTTCTTAAAATGAAATTGCTTTGTTTTTCCTTTTTATTTATCCTGTTTTCCCCATGTCATTTGTAGTAAAATGAGAGAAATAGACAGGTGCTCATTAATGCAAAATCAGTCTCTAGCACAGAGAAGATTTCACAGAATATTAGAATGTTGAGCTATTGATATTCATGATGGCCAAGGCCTTCACTTCACAGTATGTTGCTTTTTAACCGTCTTGTAGGCTTTTGACAGAAAGCAACCTGTAAAGCAGTATCCCTCTAAAACTACAGTATATTGATTTATCCACCAATAAAACAAAGTATAATATACAGGTAAATAACAAGCACCAATAAACTGACATTTTTTCATAAAATAGAGAAGGTAAACAAACTCTCAAGGTGATTAATTTTATTGTAGCTGATATAAATTATCACAGGGCTGATGCAAGCTCAATGAAAACAGTGTAAATCACTTTTATTGTCCTTGAGTTAAATCTAAACATCCCATTGCTGTTTGGGACATTCATCTTACTCATCTTCCTTAAGGTCTCTATGTACCTGTTTAAAATTTCAGCTGGATTTGTATTCATTCTCTGCTTTATTACAATAATGGCAATGAGGCTGAATATATCTTGCAAATTATTTATGTGGGGAAAAATCAGTTTAAAAACACAAATTGTTTGCCTTGGGTATATGCTAGGAGCAAATTCTGAAAGATTTTTAAAAGTTTCTTTGGAGATCACCATTTAAATGGCAAACCTTTAGAAACTATACAGTGCATGCAATTGTAAGTTCCACATCACTCAACAATGGCTCGTGGAAATAGTTATATGTATTAGACCAGACTAATCTGCATTTTTAAATAATGATTGCTATTTATGCAACTGTTGTAGCACAAGTATTTTAAGTAAAATATTTAAATTGGGTTTATGCTCAGGCACAAATATAAGTAATTTAACTTTAATAAAGAGTATTAGCGAAGGTGTTTATTAATTGGTGGACATTCAACTTATTTTTAATGGAATGTGTGTACTTTTTTTTGTTGTTGTTTTTGTTTTTCTGATGAGCTGGATATGGAATAAGCTCCGCTTTCTCTCCTGTAGAACTTTCTAAATATAGATTTTTGTAACGTAGTCTGATTCTGTATATTTTACTCATGAATCCCTGAAGGCTCTATGCAGGTCACGTTGTCATACAGGTTCAGCACAGTAACAAACCATAACAAACCTTCCCACTAAAGATAAGTAAGAATGGATTCCAGCTGTTTTTGGAAGAAATTGTATCAATGTTAGTTTTCCTTACAGTCTTTGTGTCTTGAATGGAAAGCAATATGAACAGAACTTTATTTATGCAGAATGTCAAATGAAGGGAGAAGAGCATTAGACTTTTTTTGAAACAAGAAGACGCATCTATAGTGCTTATCCTGGCAAGAATGATCAGCAGTGTTTAGTCTGGCATGGCCTCAAGTGTTTGTTTTCCATGCAAACTTGAACTACAGCAAATATCAGGAAAAGAAATTAAGGCTGGTCATAAGTAAATGCTGCCAATAGTATATAAGGTTCTAAAATAAACCCTTATTTTTTGTGTACTCCCAGCACATATTTCAGCTTATGACATCAAGAATATGTGAAGTACAGGAGAAAAGGGTCTGCCCTGCAGGCTCGTTGTTTCAGCTATATGAATAGCTTGGATTCTTACCATTCCAGCTGCAGAACTTGCCAGTCATATCAGCAATAATAACGAATGCCTCAATGTGTATTTAATTAAAGCAGAGCTCTACTGAAAATGCAAAGGCTAATAATTTCTGATCTGCCTTGCTACTTTTGAGTTTTGTCACCTTAATTTGTAAATGATACATTTACCCTCCACAAAAAGTCTTTGTTATAAAAAGCTAAATGATTTTGTAAAGCTGATGATAACATTTTTTGCCTTAAAACAATGCGTGCCTGAAAATTACCATGCTTTCTTGACTTTACCTGCAGGGAACACTTTATGATGAGAAAGGGAAGGGAAAAGTGTCTTGCATTAACTAATCTAAGTTGTGACAAATCAAATACTGGGCAAAGATTATTTTGTTCTGAGACTTAAGGACGGCTTAGGGGATCCAGGGAGAACATTGTTGTTTGAGTCAGTAAGAAAAATCACTTATTTTAGCAGATTGAATTTTTTGGCAGGAACATTCTCTTGAGGAAAGTGAGCTAGACTAATAGCAGTGTTAAATATTTGCGTACCTTCTGGACACTGCAATTCTTAATCAAGCATTTTTATTGCCCACACAACACCTGTAGAACAGTGTAGGAACTTCTGAATAGACAGTGGCTTTAAGGACCACTCATTTTGTAGATCTGAATATGACTATGTATCTCAGCCCTGAATCAGAGAGATATGAGCTGAAGAGACCAGGAAAAAAGGATGCCCATATAAATCTGATTTGATTATTCAGTGGTTAGTGTAGCAGAGTACAAGATATTCCGGTTTGTTTCTTCCCTCTGTCTGGGGATTATTTAAATGCAGTTTACCTTTCCTCTAGTCTCAAAACTGAGAGATTGCTGTCTTGTTGGATTCATGGGGGTTTAAGTCTCTCGGTCGTTGCTGTTGAACATATTCTCCTTCATGTAACAAAACAAAGACAAACCCTCCTGGTCCCAGTGAATGCTTTTCTCACATCAAACTAAATCTGTTTTAAACTTGTTCCTCTTGAACTTGCAGCTCTGAGCATTGCAATGTCTGGACAGACTAGCTGATACAGCTTCTATATAGTTGCATTAATGTAATATTCATTAATGCCTGGAAGCAAGGTTAACTAGCCTAACTGAAATGCTATGTAATTGCTACAACAGGGCTGCTAATTAGCCTGCGGGGAGTGTGGTTCTAAAATGCTTGCTGCTTATGAGACCAGAACTAGCTTGGGTATCATTGCAAGGCACTGGTTTATTCCCTAAAACACCACCTGAGCTTCAATCTTCAAAATAAAATGAGGAAAGGGAAAAATTATTAAGCAGCTAGAGTTGAACAACCCCATTTTATTTTGTATGGAACGCGAGTATCCAGTAGAAATAGGATTTTGACTAAAACTTGGTGTGCTTTTTAATCTTACAGGAATTTCACAATTATGAGTTCATTTTTTATTATAAGACTATTTATTATTTATTATTATTTTACTCCTTTTTGAAAGATGTTGCTTCCTTTCAAGATTAAAGGAAGTAATCTTTTTTACTGAAGTATTTATTTTACCAACTACAGAATTGAAAGACTATCATGAGTCTTCATGTTTGACAAGGTTGCTTTGAATACCTTGTTGTGACTGTTACTGTAGTCACTGAAGTGTCAAGTATCATGTTACAGTAAGGAAGACTTTGGTTAAACAATTTATTTTTAAATTTTAACTAAAATAATTATTATTAGCTTAATGCATTGAAAGCAAAAAAAGCTTTATTTCATAGCTCTAATCTCTAACTCATTTAGACTTAAATAAAATCTCACCTCACTGGCTTAAATTTCAAAGTCACTTCTCATACAGTGAAATATTTTACACATCTTTAGTTTTGTGTATGTAACACAGATTTTCCTACTTGCCTTTTTGTCAGCCTTGCTCCTCAGACTGGCATGCGTGGCAAAGATTTAGGTCTTCAGGAAAAAATAAGTATTCTGGTTAAAAGAAAGTGTTTAGGACACTGCAGTATGTGTAATAAAAAATGATATGAAATTATGAATCCCTATCCATTTTACTTTGGAATCAGTGGTGGATTTTTTTTTCTCTTTTTTTCTTGAGTAGGCAAATAGGTCCATTTCTGACTGAATGCATGTAAAGTTTTTGTTCAGTGTGCAGGCCCCATGGCCATGTCTCATTACATGTACTTCACTTTTGGATTAGAATGAGTCTTATCCCTTGGACAGTAATCTGCATGATATAGTATGTAGCTGAACTGACCTTTGAATAGTTCCAAAAGGCTATGGGTCTGCCTGTAGCTTAAGGATATTTTGAAAATTTTACAGGAGATGGTAAAGAAGAAAGATTCTAATTCATCAGTTGGACAACTTATTACTTTGATCCTAGATTTGATTCTTTAAACAATCATTTACCCTGACATGTGAGTAAAAAAATGAGCTTATCAGAAGCTTAGAGAACCATTGTTTCTACTTCTTATAATGTCAGTAGTAGCTCATAATCTTTTCTTTTTAATACAGGAAATGCCTTTTTTGCAAGGTCATATTATGTTATTCTAATTTACTTGTTTAATTTCTTTTCCTCATTTTCCTTAAAAGAATTTTTTAAGAAAGCTATGTTTTCTTTTTGTTTTCTTTTTTTTTTCTATTTCTACTGGAATCTTGGTTGAGGTAATACTGCAGCATCATATTAAGCCAGATTTTTACCAGTAACTGATGATGAAATTTTTCTATATGAATTACAAATTGATTTAGAAGGCTTTGGACAGTAGTAAAGCAAAGTTTGGAAACTATAAGGTGAGACAGAACCATTAGCTTGGGAGGCTATGCAAATGAGGCTATATAATACTAATATGGCAATAACTAGGATTTGAAAATGAACAAAACAGAAATGGATTTTCAAACAAAAAGCTGACATTGACTGTATTTTTGGAGGCAAGAGTACTAATAACTTGAGAATCTGGTCATTTGTTTGGATATAGTATGTTGTTAATGACTGTTACTCTAAATATTCAAACTTGATCTATCTTAGCCTGGTTTTTGGTATTCATCGCACACTTCAACCTTTGAGACTCATATTGTGTGGGGAACAAGGATACAAGAGGAAATAACTGTCTAAAATCTGCTCTGTGGCCTGAGGACACGACATCCAGAAACAGAGGGAGTCCATGAGAATCGAGCAGTGGGCCTGCTGCAGCCTTGCTCAGGGAAGCAAGGACATGGGGTGGGAGATTACAGGAGGAGGGAATATTCATCACATCTTTCCAATTGCCATGAATTTTTGGGCCCAGTGAGGCATGGGTCTTCAATAGTTAAACTCATATTTCCAGTCCCCTCTTCTCTCTTAGCTCCCAGAGTTGCTTATATCTGCTCGTCTGATTTCTCTGTGCTGTGCAGAAGAGTGAGAGGGAGCAGAAAGGGCTTATACTAATGCGTGGATGTGTTATTACTAAAGCATTTGTATAAACAAAAAGCATGTATTTCACTTTTGTTCACACAATGTACAAGTGAGCAAATTCAGACTGGACTGCTTATTTATGTGGTTTTTGCAGAGCACAGTTATGTGATCATTGTTACAAATTCCAAAACTTTTATAGATCAGCATACATGTTGTCCAGGGAGCCTTTATATCTTCTAAATAAGTTAAGTGTTATCTCTAACAAGGTCTAGAAGTTTTTGTGAAGACTGAGCCTGGAGGCTCCATGAAGAAAAACAAATTTTCCAGAATAATATAGCAGCTCTGTACAGATGTTTACTGGGGGAAGGTGGCGTGAGAGGGGATTACGTGAGAGGCATCTGTCAGGGAAGATAAAGATTTCCCACGAGGGCAAGATCAACTTAACTGTAACACAATGGCTTTGTGTAGAGAAAACTACTAGATTAATACCACATCAATTAATTTAAAATTTATAATTTAAACAAGCTAAATTAGTATTTGCCTGTTGAACCTAGATATAGTTCAAACAGCATACATCTCCCTGTGAATCAATAAGATTATATTGTCTCTTATACAGTTTTGAATGTAGAAGGGTTTTGTTTGTTTGCTTGTGGTTGCTTTTTTTTTTTCTTCCCTTAAGGTCTAACTGAATACATGAAATATACCTATAGCAATGAGGCAAAATAGTTGGTTTTGATTCCAAGAACATTAACTTTGTGTAAAATTACATTTTTTTAAATGAAGGAATTCAGATATCAATGATACCTATGAGGACTGCACTGAGATTTCATCATTTATGTAGACATTATGGGGCTGTTCCTTCTTGGGTATGCACACATTGCAGAGCATCTGTGGGCATGTGACCTAGCTCGCAGTCTTTCTGTACTCATGTTGTTGCACTGATTCCAGTTCCCTCCTGTGTCTTCCTCCCTCTTCTTCCTTCCATCCCCACAGCATATGGTAGAAAAGGCCTGATTTTCACCATCTTCTAGCATACCAGGAAAATGAACCAGAGCTGGATCTCATGGTTAGCATTCTTCCCCATCAGTCTCCCAGGTGCTGCCTATATTAGCCAGAATACTCATCTGTAAAGCAAATACTTGTCCACATAGACTCAGCATTTCTGAATGTCTTTACAGAGTATATCTGTAGAATATTTGGATTATTCTAAATGTTGAAGACACCTCAAAAAAGTAATAGTACTTTACTATTCCTCATAAATGGGAGGCTTTTTAAAGATTTACATCAGCAATGCATGGTTAGGAGTCATCCTTTCCCTCCAGCCTGGTAGCAAAACAGGTGAATGTAAAGTTAATGTGGACATAAGTCAGACAGAATATAAGGTATAGGTAAAGAGAGAGCTTGCAAGCAAATCATTATTATTAAAATAAATAATAAAATTATTATTAAAATTATTATTTATTAAAATAAACAATAAATTTTTTTATTAATAACCATCTTGAGAGATATCACCCTGATTTTTAGTAGAGCAGAAGCAAGAATGGAAATGGTGAACATAAGCTTTAGGGTGGAAAATAAATCTAGTTATTGGATATGGACTTCTCTTTTGATTTGTAGTCTCTGCAGCCACTGAAAGTGTATTGATTATTTAAGAAAAAATAATACCTGTCTTGCCATATATGTAGTGGGTTGTTCAACATGTGTGTGGTGAAAGTTCTGGATGAGAGCATTTTCTAGCCACTGGTTCTCACCCAGGAAGAACTGTATTTTCTAGGCTGTCCCCATGTGCCATACCTCTTACTGTACATTATCAGGGCTAGGATGGAAAATACTTTGCCTGTCAGCTGTTCTTGAAAACCCTGGAATATTTGCAATGCCATTCCAATGGGTGCCAAGAAAAGTAGTGCTAATGCTTCTCTTGCTTGGCTCCTGGCATACAGCGGTGATAATAAAAAGAACATAGACATGTACTCATATTCAGGCTAATGATGGAGCAGAGTTCAGGAGAGGGGACATGTTGTCTTTCAGTGTCAATGAGCTGAGAGAAGGGAAAACAGCTGCACTAGGTATTCAAGTTTATCTACTACTTCTGTTTGTCATTGGAAGGGTGGCACACGTTCCAGTTCTGACTGTGGAGACAGATTAGACTTTTATTAAGTGATAGTACAATCGAGAGCTCCTATGGCAGGATGAAAAAGGTATGTAATGGAGGACTGGCCCTATGCTCGCTCTGGCATTTCTAAGGATGGTAGTGCTTGCCCTCAAGGTATGCTAATGTTGGCTTTTATTATGCTGGTCATGGATGATGATGGTGGAGGGAGGCAGCACTAGACAGGAGTGAAAGGCTTTGAAACACTGGGATTTAAGGTTTTCTTTCCACAAGTTTGTCTACCTGGGCCACATCCAGGAAGCCTCTGAATGTGCTCTGGGATGAAAAGAAGTTGAGTAGACAAATAATACGTCTTAGACACCTGAGGAATCTTCTTACAGTGCAGTATAGGCAATAGTTTTTCTATGCTTTGTGAGTAACACAACAAACGCATGTGTTGAACTAGAACTTTTGCCTTCTGTAGTGTCGTAATAGCTGAGTTAACGTTCCTCATTAGTTTCCCAAGTGCCAATTGTGTTGTCATTCTGTTTATTTAATATCCTGGTTAATTACAATAACACTAAGGTGTTAAGCTACCAGAAAAATGAAAAAACTATGGGTGGAATGAATGTTTAAATCTCTCAGGGCAAGTATATTTTATGAAATCAGAACAGCAAGCTTTATATTTAGTGGCACTTACTTGCTTGAAGCAAAATTCTGTGCTCCAATTTTTAATATTGTTGAGAATTTAGCTTAAGGACTGGAAGCACATGTACAGGTTTGAAGTGGTATGAGTAACAAGAGATTCAACTTGTTCTAGGTGAAGAAACTTTGCATTATGTTACTAATGCATTTAAGCAAATTTTTTTCAATAGATTTCATTGTTTATGACAGGAAATGCTGTGTAAATCAGGGAAAAAAATAAGATTTTCAAACCATTACATTGGAAAGATTCTACAGTGAGAGAGAGGTCTAAGAACTCAGGCTATGCAGATAACATTCAGGGACCGCCTTAATCTAAAAAAAAGAAAAAAAAGGACGACTGTTGAGAAGCAATGTATGAGGAATAGCGCTCTCAAACTTTGACTGCAACACCATCTATCTTTTGGTCCTCATTTGTCTGTTCTTTTATCATCTCTACTTGTCTCTGTCTACATTTCTCCATCCGTCACTGATGTTAGTTCAGATTAATAACTGGTCAGCCAAAATTATATAATGTTTTAGATTGTAGAGTGTTTTTAAATCTGAATATTATCAGGTAGAACTAGCATATGTCAAAGTAGTAGAATGAAGCCAAGAATTAAATTAGTGTAAGAGAAGAAGTGTCTGATATTCAAGGAAGGCTAATTACTATGTAGGAAACATTTTATTTGAAGTTTATATAAAAACTACAGGAAAACAAATATTGTAAACATGCAAAGTATTTTGAATATTTTGCTGCACCATATCCCAAACCTTCTTTATTTTAAAAGACTTCTTTCTTTGCTTTTCCTCTGACATGAAACTACTGTGTCATCTGACTTAGGCATTCATATTCATATATGCATAATTTGATGGGTAATACTGGAGAAATAACCTTATACTCTAGAATTTCCTTTTATTTCATACAGTAATTCTACTGTGAATGTCAATGGTGAACATATTTTGTTTCTATATAATTTTTCTGTAAATATCAATAAATCAATTTTATATGGGGAATTTTTCTCTTCGTGTGTATTGTTTTCACATACAAGTAATATATCAAAGTGCTGAATGCTTATTATCAAATTTTGATATGCACCACTAAACTAAAAAAACAAGTCAGGCACTTGTAAACTGAGTGAAAAATGAGAAACTTACTAATTTTTTATTTAATCTGATTGGAAAAACTATCAGCCAGTTTACCGGTTGAAAGGGATTGAAAATTACATGGCCTTTACATATAACCATCCTGTTCTAAAATTCTCTAAATATAAAAGTAGGAGAATGCATTTCTAGGCAATTTATTCTGAAGGTAATTGCAAGTGAACAATAAAAATCCTGATTAATGGGCATATTGTTTTTAAACTTAGATAAAAGATTCAGGATAAAGTCAGTATCACAGTTGATGCACTTAGTTTTGTTAGAAAATTACATATATGCTCTTTTGCTCTGTTTTGTGACTTGTTCTTCTACTTCAGCTTCCTAGTGAAATGGATGGCATTCTACTATTTTGTAGAAGAATTTCTGCAGTAGAAAATTGTTGTTTAAATTCAGTCTTCCACTCACATAGCATTATTTGACAAAGATGAAGTAGATAATGGGTCATTATGTACTTTAAAAGACAATCTGTAATTTGCAATAAAACTTATCTTGTGAGAAGCAAAAGAGAAAATAAGAATGATGTGCAGAATATTTAAATGGCTTTAGTGTTCTATTTTAGCTTTGGAAGTAGGAAAAAGAGGTTAGTGTGTGGTAGAGTTTTCTGAAAAATTTATTTCCAGTCTATGACTTTCCAATGATATGCATGACATTTAATGTTGTAAGAGTACAGAAAATCTTGTAAGAGAAACTATTTTAAAATTCCAAACAACATATTTACCCTTGAAGGATTCCAGAGGCATTAAAGTTGCACAATGGATGGGGAAAATTAGAGAGGTAGATGCCTGTGGTAACTTTGTTAGTTGGACTTTTAAGTTTTTGATTGAACTGCTTGTAATACTGTCTTCAGAAAACTTTTGGTATTTRTATATTTTGTTAGACATATAACTTCCCAGATGTTCCTTTACTATTATAACACAAACGTACTGTATCTGATGCAGCGTGGGTGCTGGACAGCTGTTTAGTGTGTGGCCTCTTCTTGAAGCATTAGACTTAATGCTCTTCTACCTAAGGCAACAATTTTTTCCCATTATTTTTGATATCTGCATGTGTACTCCTTGTATTTACTTTGTATTATCTGAGACTTGTGGATGTTTGACAGCCTGATCAGAATACAGTTTAAATGCACAGCAACTGAGCAGCTGATGAGTAGTAAATATTATATTTGCTGAAAAAAAGAACTTTTTCTTTGCCTGCCTGTATTACATTCACTGTTCAGACTGCTACATATCCAGAAGCTTAAAAAATTACTGTAGCATGTGAGTAGTTGCCGACAAACCCAGAAAACTCTATAAGATCCTGAAAATCTGTCTGCCCAATATTACCTGGCACACAAAGAGGACACTCCAATGTTTCTTTTGTCTTTATTTTCCTAAACTCTACGTGCTGTTAGAAGATTTGTCAAAGACATCTGGAATTTGATAAATGGGTTTGTATGCAAATTAAAAACAGAAAAAGAAAACAAAACAAACCCATGCATTTTCTAACTTATTCACAACATTGCCTGGTCCCTGTCTAGGGGTAACATAACTAAAACAAAGAGCAATTGGAATTCCTTGTTCAACCTCTGTCACTGTCAGTTTGAGAGGCCTGTTCTTTTGCTTCATGATGCCTTAATTTGCATTCATGTAAATGCAGCTAGAAACAGGGTTAGGGCAAGGCAATTCAATGCAGCCATCACATCATGACAATTATTTTGCATAGAAGTGAAGAGGCGTATCTCTGGTTCCTGTTACATTCTCAGGAGTGTGGTAGGAGTCTGCTTTGGGAAAGCAAGCGCGAGAAGCGGCTTGCTAGTACAGTATGTGTCGGCTGGGTTGCAGCTGGTCCAGGTAAGCTAAATCATGTATGTTGTTCTGGTTCTGTCGTGTCAATTCCAGGGAATTTTGAGATTAATTCCACATTAAAGTTCATCGACTTTTCTCAGAGCTACCATTTGAGTTTGACTGCAGGCTAAGTAAATTATCTCTTCTCAGATTACTAGTGGATCATTTTCTTCATTCTCACGTTTCTTAGCTTTTTTCACAACTAGAAGCACTCAATACGTTCTTTTATTATAGCTAGTGCTGGTAATCTGCCTTAATCTCTCAAACTCCAGGAAATAGATTTATCAGGATGTGCCTAGTTTTCTGTACCTTAGTCCCATCTCAAAATAGTTTGTGAGAATATTATTTATTACAACTAAATTTAAGAAAACAAACATTTCACCTCTGATTTCACCTCAAAAGCATCGACTAGGAAGTATCAAATACATAGTGGGCATTTGAAATATGGAAAAAATAATATGAGTGACATTTTACAGAAGAGTTTAGAGCAGCATATGAATGTTGCATGAATTTCAACTTCTAAATTCTTGAAAATGAAACCTGCCTGATATTGTTATTGTTCCAAATTACATCTGTGAGTAGGTGCTGCAGCACTAGCAGCTAATGTGTAAAATAAATTGCCATAGAATTCAGAGTTGATAACAGTTTCTAGAAGCCTGTAGCTTTAAAATAAATTGTTCTTCATCTGCATATACCTGTGTATGACACTGCAGACCTCTGCTACTACATCTGTACTGGCAGGGCCCCTGTGTGAAACTACTGTATTTGCTGAAGGAATTCTTTCTGCTTGGATAATGTTTTACCTCTTAAATTGCATACAAGAATTCAGTAAAAAACAACTCTATTTATAGGATTTGTAAAAACGACATAATGATGATTTTTACACCAGCAAAAGCCTGTGCTAAGTTATTTATCCTTGTGAGCAGAGCTCTGCAGAGTAGACCAATGCCTTTGTTCTACCCAGAACATACTTTTTTTTTGTTTGTAAATAGATGTGTAGAAACATAACTGAATACTTATTTTTAATTCTTTCTCAATATGGTTTAAAGGTGGGATACTACAGTTATTTTTTCTATAAATTTTCTTTCTAGAAAGATTATTACTGAATTTAGCACACAGAACTGCATTAGGGTGCTGAAATATTGTTAAGATAGGTTTATTTAGTGGGAACTAAAAAGCAGTGTAAATAATCTCAAGGAGACAGACTTAAGAAATCCAAAAGCCTGAGGCAGTGCTTTAAGGTGGATGTCTCTGTGGGCCAGAAACAAATGAAGTCTACTGATACTTTGCTGAAAAGCTGTCATTTCCCTGATTCGATGAGTTCTTTGGAGTTCTTTTAAAAGTTTTATAGTTATTCAATACAATTAGAGATTCATGCAAGTTCTCTGTCATCCAAAGGATACAATTAATGGTTATAAATTTCTATTTTGAACTATCTATCTCCAGTACAACAGCTCTTGAAAACAGCACTTGTAGTAAGTACATTGAGTAAAACAGAAGAAAAAAGCTAGTCTTCAAGAGGTATTTTAGTATGTTTAAAATACAAACCAAGACTGGCTCATACCTGAAAAACAGAAATTTCTCAGCATGTTTCTTAGTTTTATGTGCATTCTGATGCACATCTCTTCCTTACAAGCAATGTGTCTTCTTGTTTCATCACTATATACTAGCACGGTGGTTCATGTAATTTCCAAAATTGACTCATTCTTCAATGGATATTAAATTTGATGCGGCTAAGCATGCATCTATGTTTAGATGAAGGTGTAAAAAATTAACACCCCCTTTCCTCTGAATGTAAGAGACCGTACATTTTCTAAGAATACGTCCAAGTCAATGTTATTCACAAAGGACTGGTGACCCAAACAATGTATAATTGTCAAATAACCTAGCAGTATTTTTATCTGCGTACTGAACTGTGCTGGCCGTATTTGGAGCATGTACTCAGGCTTACAGTTTAAGCTCTCCAATGGCTTCAATTCTGGTTTCAGCTGTGTTGTTCAGACCCATCTATCAAAAGTATAGGCTCTACCTAATAAGGAGGTTTGGTGACTTTGCCCATCATCACAGTGTGAAGGTACTTACCTGTTGTTTCTGTACTCTACCAAGGTATTCTTTCGCACAAAACACACTGAACAAGTRTATTTCTTGGTTCAGAATTTAAGAGTAGTTCTTAAGACAATCTTATCTTCTCTGACGCCTGAATCAATTTTCTTTTTTGTAGATTTTTCACATGAATAAAAATTTTTTATTTGAATATCATTTCAGCCTCAGCAGAAAAATTGGTGACTAG
Organism: Oceanodroma leucorhoa; assembly: GCA_030449065.1. Classification (NCBI taxonomy): domain Eukaryota; kingdom Metazoa; phylum Chordata; class Aves; order Procellariiformes; genus Oceanodroma; species Oceanodroma leucorhoa. The sequence goes on along the minus strand of JASVER010000005.1, from coordinate 5,089,916 downwards.
CGTTACCAAGAATGTGAGGCTAGGGTTAACTGATGTGATAGAAAGTAGAAGAGAGAGGTTTTAACTTGCTTGGGCTGAGAAGATCTAGGAATTAAGACTAGCACTTCCTGATGCAGCACCTAACTCGCCGAATACTCTAACCGTGCAAAAATGCCTTTTTCTGTTTCTAAGTATACAAAGAATTCAAATATGTTTTTATAGGCTCCCAAACTGTACTTGGGAATAGTAGTCTGTATTCATCTCTGCCTTACATGCCTGAAATCTGCCTAATCTCAGTATACAAGAATATTTAGTAAGATATTAAACTTCTGTCCTGAAAACAGGAGGTGTACAGAATTGCGACTGTCATCTGTTAATAGCACTGTAGAAAAGACAGAAACCTGCATGTGTCAGGGCTCAAAGAAGTTACATTTGGGCATTAATATCTGGCTTTTAATATGAGGTGACAGATTAATCTGCCTCTGGATTTTGTGAGCATGCTGAAACATTTGGTAGCAGATACAGATGGACACAAGATTAAAGATGGGTTATACTGATTTTCTGATTTGACCTTTATGTTTTGTGTTCTTGATGGGGCCTGATATTAATGTTTGGGCTGGAGATTTAAGAGGGTATGAATATCTGTGTCTTGAATATCTGTCATAAGTTCTGAAGTAACTATATAATGGTAAATGATGTAGAAAGAGATTTATACCTCTAGATAACCTCAAGTGCCCCTGATGACTTACAACTGCACAAAGTCACCTACAGTGTTTTATGCACAGCTTCCTTGCTTGCAAGCCCACGTGTAAGGCACAAGCACTGGGTCTGTATGTCTGAAGTAGTGAACTGCAGCAACCTTCAACTTCCATTTAGGGGTGAGAGGTGGGGAGGGAATAGGGCCTCCCACCTCACACAGACTATGTTCCGTCCAACAGGAGCAGAACTGACTGATATTACTTATTGGTATTTGTGAGCATAATGGGTAGGTGCGTATGTGTGTGTATGTGCATGAGGAAGGCTGACTTCTGATTTCCTGAAATTCTTTTTCATAGAGAAACAGATAAATATGTAGAAAGAAACAATCCCACCCCCCCCACCCCCCCAAATCCACCATGCTTTCCATCTAGTTATATAATTAATTCTAAAATATAAGCAGCCGCATCGTGTGCGGTTAAGACATCATTGTGGAGAAGCACAATCACATACTTTGTTCCATATAAATAAACTTTAGAATAAAGCTTGACAGTGTAAAGCGACTGTAATTTCAGAATATGTTGATATGACTATGTATAACTAACCACAATTTTGAAAAAAAATCTTTTGTGTTCTCCTGTACATTTTTGCAGATGTTATAAAGCTCAGTCTTACCACAAATTAATTATGATTGTGTGACTCAATTTTTGTGAAGAGCGTTGAGATCAAAACCACTCAGGAAGAAGAAACATGTAGATGTTTGATGAGATACTAGGTAATGTCAAGATATGCTCCCGTTCATTGAGAACTTAGAGTCTGGAAAAAAGTTAATGACAAAAAATGTGTAACATGCTACACTACACCGCATAGCACATATTGTTCTTGCTGTGCTTCATAAAGTATTTAAGTTTCAAGAGAGCCCCATTTATCATGGACATTCTCCTCAGATGAATAGAAAAAAAATCAGAATTACTTTGGGCAGATACAATCTCTTTGGAAACTTGAATATGTATATTTGCATACAGATTTTACTTGGGTTAATATACTCTGCTTTTCATCATGGTTTGTGATATATTGATTGTAGCAATACAGCTTTTGGACTGGAGCTGGCTTGTGTCTGGCTGACATGGACTATGGCAATTTAATTGTGACTTCTAAATATAGCAAATCTTGGATTTTAATATAAAACTGAATTTAGGAAACGGATATTGCTTTGACTTAATGTCTTTATTTTTATCCTTTTTGTACAAATATCAGGGAAGAATAAACATAGTGTCATCATATTGAAGATGCATCTAAATTTTGTAATGCTTTTCAGGAAATGTCTTAGTTGTCCTCAATCATACAGCTTGTGTGATGATGTTCTGGCTGCAGAAAAATGCCAGCTGAAGTTGAAATATTATTGCATCTTTCATTTAAGTTACCTTCAAASTCTCTGTTATGGTACAGTACACAGACTACTAACCCAAAAACCTTGCCAATTGATGGTGTTACGAGATATATTTTCTCTGTAATTGGCCATTATATGCTTTAAAAATTAACCTTAGCCTAATTTTTCATGTTTGTCAAAAGGATCAACACTGACTAAGCATTCACTAAGCGTTCACAGCATCACTGAATATTCTGAATGAATGCTCATCACTCTCATTTCTGAGATGCAGAATAATCTTGTCTTCTATTGCAGTGGACATATTCAAAGAGTGGGGTGCATTTCTTACATGTCATTATTTACAGGGAATTGTTACTACTGGTATCAATTTATCTTGGCACTGCTCTGATTCATTGGACTATTTTAAAAGCCACTGCCACAGCCTACACACTATGAAAAACAGCCAGTACTGAAGAAAACTGTTCACATGGGCATCTAAAAAAAGGTCTTTCAAAACTCCTTGAAAAAAGAAACCAAAAAACTCCACAACCTGAGTAATCTCTGTGCTTTAATGGACTCTAATAGAGCATTAGGGGCTGTGTGGAAGAGGAGTCTCAATTCTTAACCAATATTTTTTCCCTAAGTTGCCACTAATCATTGCATCTTTTTGGCTATTACATATTTATTAAGAGAATAACAGAGAAAGTTATCAAGAGCATGTGGGGTAGTAAGCAAGCTCCCTGTATSTGACTGCACTTTAGAAATAGTGACTGTGCTGTTCACAGTGGAAATCTTTCATTTGGGCAGCTGCTTATATCATCCTCTGACACACATCTTGGCAACAAGGAACTGGGTAATACAGACTGTGAAGAAAATGGCTCTGTTCTGCCACTTTACTTTTGGAACTTCATTTGTTAACCTTGACTTTGCATGTGAGCTCCAACAGGCCTTGGGAATGAGTATTGTGTTTTATGGTGGTAGGAAGCACAAAGTCCCGAAAGTTTCACTAAAGGTTCTAGACTGTAAATCCTTCAGCTGAGTCCACATTAACTCCAAGTGTGATTAGATTTGTCCCTGTACTCGGCACTGGTGAGGCCGCACCTTGAATACTGTGTTCAGTTTTGGGCCCCTCACTACAAGAAGGACATTGAGGTGCTGGAGCATGTCCAGAGAAGGGCGACGAGGATGGTGAAGGGTCTGGAGAACAGGTCTTATGAGGAGCGGCTGAGGGAGCTGGGGTTGTTTAGCCTGGAGAAGAGGAGGCTGAGAGGAGACATTCTCGTTCTCTACAACTACCTGAAAGGAGGCTGTAGTGAGGCGGGTGTTGGTCTCTTCTCCCAAGTAACAAGTGATAGGACAAGAGGAAATGGCTTCAAGTTGCGCCAGGGGAGGTTTAGATTGGACATTAAGAAAAATTTCTTCACCAAAAGGGTAGTCAAGCATTGGAACAGGTTGCCCAGGGAAGTGGTGGAGTCACCATCACTGGAGACGTTCAAAAAACGTGTGGATGTGGTACTTCATGACATGGTTTAGTGGGCATGGGTGCTGAGTTGACAGTTGGACTCGATGATCTTAGAGGCTTTTCCAACCTTAATGATTCTATGATTCTATGATTCTAGATCCCAAAAAATAAATCTTTCATCTCTCGCACTAAATGTGGAAGTGTTCTCCTTAATTAAGGAACAACTGTAGAAATGCTCTGTGGTTGAGGCATCACATATAATTGGGCTACTCATGCTTTCTAAAACACACTGGAATTAATGCAAGGTGCTCTGCTACCCCTGGGGACAGGGATGTCTGTTCAGTAATAGCCTATTTCCATAAGGTCTTTAATCTGTGTTAACAACTAATGGGACTAAAAAACAACCAATTCGCTGATTCCATTCCACAATAAACCGTAGTCAGAATGAAGGATTTAAAGAAAAATGTTATGATAATACACTACATAAAGAGCCTCCTAGTATCTAACTTTTGTAAACTGGTTTCTGTCATTAAGCGTGATTCAGGGAGAGGAGCACAGGTCACTTGAGATGCTGTCAGTTGAGAAATTGTTCCTGTGCTGGTGATTCAGATGGAGTATATAGTGCTGCCTGATCCAAACAGATAACTGCAAATTCAGAGAACTCCCTGGCTCTGCTTTTGATTAGATGGTGACTAAGGAATGTAGGACAACATAAGACCAAGATCACTAAATTAGTATTTACATTCAAAATAAGCGGTCCAATTTCAGCAGTGTAATAGGGAATAAACGGTGGAAAACAAGGGGCTCATTTTAAGGATACCCAGMAAACACAGAGAAAAACAGAAAGGAAACCCAGACAGAGGAGAACAACCTGTTGGAGGAGGAAAAAACAAACCAAACCAAGCCTTCTGCCATACAATTCCCACATAATTGACTTGTTATGAAAATTGCTCAGGTGTAATATCTGTCAGTGTAATAAATTGCAATATAGAAAATTTCTGATTAAGATAATATTAACATCATGCCAATCTCATTTAGATGTGTCTTATTACATCAAATACCATGACCAATTTACTCATTAACTTTCCTGCTCCTTAGCAAATTCTCCATTGGCAAAGTATTTACTGGTAGTGCGCCAAGTTCTCCAAGGACTGTCTTCAAATGAGTAATTTGGCTTCACACTGTGTTATGTAGAATTAGTGAATTAGCAGAAAATTAATCAATCTAGATCAGATATGAAATATGTTTTATCATGACTGTAAGCAATGAGTACTAGGATTTCATCCAAGAGCTGAAAAAGAATTATGGAACAGACATGACTGAATATTTTGAATGGTGAGGCAGGGAAAGACCAAGAATGGGAGTGGTGTAAACGACTGTTTTCTTGATTCCCCCCCCCCGCGTCATTTTCTTGAGGTAAAATGCACTTAAGCAATCTTAATTCTAAAATTGTCGTGTCCTCTGTATAGAATATAGCATTAGTTGCACAGAATGTGTAAAAGTTTTAGTTTGCTTATGAGTGAATTCAAATAACAAACCAAGCTAATCTAATCAGAAACTTTCATTAGTTTGTTTAACCTCTTGGCTACTGTGCTGCTTGTTACCTTAGTACTCAACCTTTTGATTTGCAGTTTTGGAAAGTCTTGTCTTTCTCGGGGTTATTTTTTTTGTTGTTGTTGCAGTAAATGAAATATTTTGAAGGAATCTGCTAAAATCATTGATTTTTGCTGCCTGTTTCTCTTAAGCCTGCATTTATATTCATAATTACTTACAGGTAATTTACAAATAAAGTGGTAACGCTAGGCTAAATTAATCCTCAATATCATATAAAGTCTTTAACAGAGGTGTATTAAGTATGGATTTGTCATGCAGTATGTTTTTAAACAAGATTACAGAAGCTTATTTATTATCTGGAATAAGAAAAGAGATGTTTTGGATACATATTTGTCCCCGGATTCATGTTTTAATCTATGTTTTAAGTTCTAAGAGATAAACAAATAGAATATGAAGAAGAATTCCCTATACTGCCTATTCAAATACTAATTTTTTACTGTATTAAGACATTGGCTTGGTTGTGAAGGATTTGGGGAATCAGTGCCAGGCCAGAAGTAAATCCTTCACAGAAGTGGTATCTTAGCTGAATATCACGTGTGAAGATATGCTGTGTTATCAATATTACTAGTGTTTTACAAAACATAGAAGTAGCCATAAAATAACAAAGGGATTATTTAAAATGACATGCCTATCTGGATTCCATTTAATACCCTGGTGTTTTCTTTGTAGCTAATAACCACAGTAGCTGGTGAAAAAAGATTAATATTAGGAAAAACCTTGAAATAATTAACTTTAGAAAAACCTATTTTTTATGTTAGTAATCTCTTTACAGTAGTACCATAACTGAGAAACAGAAACAAGTATTTTGGAAATGAGAGGTTGTTAATATCTTATATTAGCTTTGCTGTTGAAAAAAAAAAGTGATGTCAAATTGTATTCTTAAGAGTCATTTCTCATAGATAATTGCTGCAAAATTCTTTGGAATTGTTCATGATTCATAATATGTAGGTACCTAAATATACCTAATAATTTAATTTGCAGTTTAAGGTGTCTTGTACAAGAAGATATAAATTTTGAGAAATGGGATCAGAGGAAATCAAAATGGTACATATATAAACAAGTGAGCCAACTGGAAATGTGATGGTGATAAAAATTATTAAGTTGTCAAGACCAGTATGAATGACTGAGAGTTTGTAAAATGAAAATGGCACTSAGGAGAATGTTAAAGTACGGGCTTAACTTAAAATGATACATTTTCAAACTTTGGAATAAAAGTCAATGCAATGCATGGAACTATTCTCTTTTGAAGCTTCGTTTTGGGTTCACTTCTACTGTTTGGGTTCACTCCTCCTCGGCACACCAGGTACACAGTAGCCAAACAGAGACACTTTGCTAGGAGGCTGAGAAAGCAGTTCAGTGGATTTCCCATACCAAAGAGCAGGACTCTGATGGGCAGCAAAGAGGATAAGAAAGTGGTATGGGGCCCTTTTTCAGACAGAAATGTGTATAGAAACAGTGTGGCTGAAAGGGGAGGGGAAAAGGAGTGCCCCCATCCAAGGGCTTTACAAGCTGCTTAACCCTCTAGCGCTCTGAAGAGACTTAATTTTTAAAGGTCATTGTGAACTGGTGGAGGATTAGTGATCTTCTCTGGAAACACGGAATTTTCCTGTAAAACTTTTTGATGACCCTTAACTCTATCTATTGCATTTCAAAGGAGCTCAGTCACTGGTTTTGACCTTTGAAAATATCATGGCCAAGTGTTGGGGTTTTTTTGGCTTTCCAGTACCTTTGTTAGTATTTCTTAACAAGTGATACAATTTTACTCTTAAAGACCTATATCTGATTGTTTTGTTGGAATAAACCTAAAAGGTAACTTGGCAATGAATACTACTTATTAGGGAAAAATACTGTATACTACAGAGGCAGTCTCCTAAATCTGAGGTATAAATTAGGCATAAATTTTAACAATGAGGGAGATTAGTCACTGGAGAAATAACAAAAGGAAAAGAAGATTTTTTTTGTCTTTTGTTAACAAGCGTAGATGACTGGCTTTTCAAAGATGCATTTCAGCCAAACAAAACTTATTTGGATCAATAATGGGATAACTGGTGGAAAGTCGATACCCTGAGTCATACAAAAATTGAGGCTAGATTGAATGCTCCTATCAGTGCTATGAATAATGTATATAAGTACCAGGAAGTTTTTGCTTATGGCTTGCATACATTTCCCCTTTCATAATCATCTTTCATTGTGCTACAGCAGAACTACTTTTGTTATATTGAGTAGTATTTCTCTTACTATCAGAAGTAGTAGAACTTATCTTTTCAGTCAAAATTATCTTTCATTGGGAAAATGCTGTTTCAGTATTTAGGGACATTTTCAAGTCAAAAAAATTCAAAAACTTCAGTAAGTAAAGATTTTGGATTTTGGTACTTTTTATGAAATAAACCTGATCGATTGGTTTTTATTGGTTTTTCTCTTCTTTTTTTAATGTTAAAAAGAAATTTGAATTCTATTCCTATTTTATTTAGTGCGTAAATCTGAATGCTGCCTATTGTCATATCTGCTGCATTCTTGGAAAGTATAGGTTTGTTATTACTTACATACAAATCAATATTGCAATTTGATCATATCTTGCAGTGAAATCTTAACTCTCAAAACTAAGAGAATATCTAGAATTGCAGCTTTCATTTTTTAAGGGACTTTTCCTACCCATCTGACTCTAAAGGAAAACTTTAAAATACAAACTGAACGGGTGGAGCCTGGGCATTTCCATTCTGTGAGACATTTTGAAATGTTAGATTTTTTCTGACCCCTTTCAGATAGAGAGTTAGAGATATCTGAGTGTTCCCTCTGACTTACACTGTGATTTTTAGGATTTCCAACTCTCTCTGMTGAAGAGAGAAGAATTTAATGCTCTTACTTCATAGCACAAATAAATCCTTAGTTTATACAGGCCACGAGAGATCCAGCTAAGTCTGACAGAATTAAGATTTTCAGTCTTCCTGCAGCAGAGGACCAAGCCCTGACTAGAGACTGAACTTCCAGGACTGCCTGGCAATCTGTATATAGGCCTCATTTAGAAGGATAAATATGAGAACTGTAATTAGCCCATCAGGTACACTGACTGGAAACAAGAGAGTAGCTTAATGAAAATTCACCAGAAGTAATATTTGTGAAAACATCTCAGCATTTATGTGTTTTCCCATATCTCTGTATTTAATCAGAAAATTCTGGCCTCCTAATGCTTTCAGATATGTATCCAGAAGTTTATATGGGCGACTCATGCCCTATTTCTTATTCTTATCAATCCTAAACTACTTTCAACATTTGAAATAGAGCAGGATATGYTTGAGAGCAAAAGTATGAGTAGATACACACACACAAGCACAAATACACATGCACAAATATACAGACACAAATATATATACATGTATATACATACTTATATAGGTAAAATATTTACAAATATAAGGAAAAGCAAAACTGCAGAGCTATACCTAGAAGGACGTAAATTTAAATCACAGATAGAGACAGGTTCATAGGTTTGATCTGAATTTAATGTAGAAAGAGAACTGAGGCTAGTGAATGCATCTTTTGCATATGTAGGCTAATATCTTGTTTCTAGCTTACAGGCTGAGATAAAGAAATTCTTACAGGTGAAAAAGTTAACTTCTGGACCATCAGCTGGGATTTTGATATTGCACTGTTTTTAAAACCTCATTCCTGCTCAGAATGAGTTGTTTTGTTTTGGTTTGTTGGTTTGCTTTTTGTTTTGTTTTGTTTTGTTTTTTTAAGTTGAGGAAATAAATAAAAGGTAAATGTTGAGGCAAGGTGGGTAATTTCAAAGTGGTTAAGTTTTCAGGGTAGAGAATTAAATTCTCAGAGAAAGTATAGTACACAAATCCAGAGAAGACATGCAATTCCAGTGATGTGGATACGAATCACCTACAGTTAGTTATGTAATTACATTAACATTTGCTAGCTGCATGTAAAATAGTGGCAATAACAAGAATAAATTACTTCATATCTCATGTCATATAAAACCTAAGCAGTTGTCTTCATGACTGTGTGTCATGGTTTGAAAGAATGAAATTATGGTAACATGAAATGTTATATATTTTCCATTATCTTTATAGGCAGAAGACCTACTTACAGGACAGAATCAAGAACGACATATAATTTCTTTAAGTGTTCACAGAATAGTTAAATTGGATCCACTTTTTTCCTCACACGGATAGCACAATAATTTAATAACAAATATTTGTTATCCATTTCTCTTCTTTAAAGAAATCTGGGAAATTCAAAACTGGGCTTCAGAAAGTGTCCACAACATTTGATCTATATCCCTGTTCAATAAAGTTCTCTCAGTACACCTCCTATCCCTCAGAAATACTCAGTTTGCTGCTTCATATTAGTGTATCACTTGCAGACGGGCCTGGCACGGTTGAATTAGAGAATGTGTATAAAGCAAATGGCTCTGCTGGGATCACGGACTGAGTAATTACATCAAACTGTGCTGGATAAGAAGAAACTCTCCTTAGCCCTGATACTTGAGCTACATGTAGTAATTCCTTACAGAATATTCTGAAAAAGAAAACACCAAAAAAACTTTTACTTCTTGATAGTTCATGCTGATGTATTTCTGGTTTTGTTTTTTTGGAGGCTGTTTGGTTTTTTTGGGTTTTGTTTTTTTTTTTTTTTTACATTTAACTGTTCAGATTTAGCCACTGTTTCAGCTTCATTTACTTTTCAGATATGTTCCATGAATAATCCAATGATAATATCCAGTAATCAATCAAAGGCTCTTTTCACACATAGTACTGAGCATATTGCGTGTTCTGGTAATAGTCTATGGCGTAGGTAATAACAAGGAATCGTCTATATTCAAAGTGCTCAATGTGCAACATACCGTAAAAGAAGAACCTCATAGATGGTTTTGAGTACACAAAAAATGTCAACTCCAGTTGGCTTCTGGAATCCATATAACAACCTATTTAGTATGAATTTACTAAGACGTCATATGTCACTGCAGGTAGATTGGACATCAAACTTAACTGGATATGCGTTTGAGTAGACATGCATGAACTTACTTTGGAATTGCCCAGAACTGAGCAGTAAACAGGAAAAATAATTTTCATTTTCACTATTCACTGAAATGGTTTACCAGCTCTCTCTACAACTCCTAATTTTGTAGTCATGGAAGCACATACTTGGTTCCTGTACTTATGTCTGATTTTACAGACTTCAAAATCTGTTTCTGATTAGCTTTTTGAGACAATGATGATGTGATAGTACAGAAGACTGAGGAGTTAGGAGGCGACATAAAAGAGCTGATGTAGTATTATATGACAAGTCAGCAGAACTGTTATTTTTGATTGAATTTGATAAAGTTGTTCATCAAAGTCCAGCAAAAATATATAATGATATTAAGAGCTGCTGCTATCTGCTAATGGTATTTATTCTGAATGGTTAAGACAGCTGTTAAAAAACTTTAGCAGTAATCTTTAGAACTACAGATCAAGTCACATTAATAAGGTCTGCCTTACCTGTAGAAATAGAGGGCATCTGCCAAATGATTTTTTTTGTAGCCAAGTATGATTTCTGTAAATTAAGCTATGTGTTTCAATTTAGAGAAATTTCTGTCTGTGGTGTACTGGAGAAAAAAGGATACTTTGGGAACAAAGAAAATTCAGATAAAGGAATAGACCAGCTGAGCAAGTAATAAATTAATCCTTGTCAATAGTATGATTTGATTTGACTTGTGACTGAAGAGCAATATTTCCATCCATTTGGAACAAGTACTCCGAACTTGAGTATTAAGAAGTAATCTGAGTTGAACTGAGCATACAGGGTTCTTTTCTATCAACATCAAGTCTTTTGAAAAATAATGTACTGGTTAGAACATTGATACACACAACTGGAGATACATCTTATATGCCTTTCTCAATCTGACAGAGGTCAAACCATATCTCTTCTCATAAAACTATCCTAGCTAGCAAGTTACATCTAGAAGAGTAGCTAAGCAAGGTGGGTAGGCTCCATTGTTCTGCTTTCCGTTCATCTTATAATAGTCATGTCATTGTGAGACTATCAAGAAAATAAAGCCATGTAATTAAAGTTCTTGCAGCTTGGATGAGAGAATGCCAGAGGAAATATTGCTGTGAAACCTAATGATGATGTCTGAGGAAGAATAAATCTGGGTTTTCTGAACAGGAGATTATAGTCTGAACTTCTCTGACTCTATTACTTTTAGGTTAGATGGAGGGAAAAAAAAATCTGGAATATTTTTGATAAGAGACTGTTTTTTCCAATATGATTTAGTGAAACCAGTTGAGGGGGTTTCAAATGACCTTCTTTGATCTTCCAACATATAGTCCAGATTAAGCCAAATTTAGACTGAAGAAACTCCTACCCTGAGGATGTACATGCAGCCTTTTTTTTTTTTGAGTGTGTTGCAATTTCTTTCTCTTGGAATAATTTTATACATGATCATTTAATCACCCATTTCTATCCAGTCACGTTAACAGATGGGAGAAAATAAGTTGCTGAGCTTGAGGGTGTGCAGCTGAGCCAATGGGTGAATGTCTCTCATTGAATCAATTTTATTTATAGCTTAGAGGTGTTTTTTTAGAAATGTGTGTCTAATAGAGTACAAGAATGAATGGTCATTAGAACAGAAGTGTCAAAATTTATATTTACTTTATTATCCTATGTCAACTGAGAGCCACTGAAACTCTGTTCCTCTTTTCCCTCAACTAAAAGAAWATGAAACTAGCATTTTCTTCAGGTAAATGGCTCGTTATCTCAACCCTTCGTGCCCCACGTTGGGCACCAAAAAGGACTGTAGTGGTTTAACCCGGCAGGCAGCCAAACGCCACACAGCCGCTCGCTCACTCTCCCCTGCCCCCGCAGCGGGACGGGGAGAGAATTGAAAAAAAATTCACGGATTGAGATAAAGACAGTTTAATAGAACAGAAAAGAAAAGGAATAATAATAATAACAATGGTAATAATATATTAATAATACAATATATGAAATGAGTGATGCACAATGCAATTGCTCACCACCCGCCGAGACAATAGCCAAAGCGATCGCCCCTTCCGGGACCCCTTCCCCCCTCATTCATATACTGGGCATGACGTCACATGGTATGGAATACCCCGTTGGCCAGCTGGGCTGGCTGTCCCGGATCTGCTCCCTCCCAGCCTCTTGTGCGCTTGGTAGAGCATGGGACGATGAGAAGTCCTTGAAAAGTAGATTACCTAGCAACAACTAAAAGCATTAGTGTGTTATCAACATTCTTCTTACACTAAATCCAAAACACAGCACTAGGAAGAAATTTAACTCTATCCTAGCCAAAACCAGGACAGGAAGACATCTCCAAAATTGCACAGGTATTTTACACTGAGAAGAGAGAGTTTTCATTTCAATGATTGACAGAAATTCATGTTCAGAAGTCAAGCAATTTGTCAATTTTATTATGTGCAGGATGAAGATTAAAAATTGAAATTGTTAGTTGACTCAGATGTATTAGTGCAGAACAGCTGTTTTAACTAAATCCCTCAGAATTACCAATTTTCAACAAGTATAAGGGGATTGCTTTCAAGCAGTCTTGTCAGAAATTGCTTTCTAATGCAAAGAGGCTGCTCCAAAATGAGTATTGATGAGAATTTTCCACACTAAAAAYGTTCTTTTAAAAATACATTTAAAGGCATTCACTATGTGTGGTTTTTTCAAATTTTTAACCACTGTAGCAGAAATTATTTTCCAATAGAGAAAACTTTGCTTCACTTTTTTTTTTAAACTGACATACTCCTTGGGTCATTGTCCCTTTTTTTTGAGAAGCACATTACAAAGTCTTAAAATAATTAATACTGAAGGGTCACGTGTATTCTTTCAGAAGCTAAGTGATTCTGAAGGAAAACATCTTTCTTTCTGAATATAGTTTTATATATTTTATCTTTATTTAAATTTTTAGATTTCAGAAATGTAATTAATTAGAATGATGAGACACATGAAAAATACTTTTAAACTTGCGTTAGGTACATGAGAACTAATTATTTTCAGCTTTTATCTGTGCCACCCTCCTGTGGTCATTAGTCTTGATTCAATCCTTCTACAAGCACACCATTTAGATGTGCTGTTATCACTCCTCGTGCAATTGGAAAGGCCAGTGAACTTCCCTCAGTTGCAAAATAAAAAWAAATAAATAAAATGCAGTACATGCTTCCCCTAGAAGGCAAGTTAGTCTGTGTCTGTGATATTCCAAAGAAGAACCTTAGGCAATGTGTGAACCTTGCCATTTCATAGTGCTAACAGCTCCTAATATAGCTTAAAAAAAAAAAAAAAGAAAAAAAAAAAGTGAAGGAACTGTTTTGTTGAAGGCACTTGGGTCCTGATGCTTGTGGAGCAGTAGCTCTGCTCTTATTCCATTTGTCTCACAGCAGTTCTTCAAACGTTCAGTGTTTATTATCACTGAATGTCTTTTGTCTAAATTGTTTAGGTTTCCTCCTTCTTRCTGAAATATTTTTCCCCTTTTCTATTTTCTATATAAGCTATATTTCATCTATATTTTTCTGTCTTCCTATTCCTATGCTGTGATAAGAAAGAGAACGGAATCTCACTGAATCCATTTTACAGTCATCTCTTCATTACAAACATGAGGCATTCAGATGCAGAGCAGCTGTAATCTAGCTAACTTAATTTAATTAACAAAACAAAATTCTGTTACTGATTGAGGCCTGTGGGAATTCCTTGTACAGAGTTGGCTGATCCGTACTTTTGAAATTCTTGCTGCAATTCTTTCCAAAATAAGTAAAATAAAAGCTATAATTTACTTTCCTACGCATACTGATCATAGCTCTGATTGCCATGTTTTCATACGCATAACTCCTACTGTGTGGATTGTGTATCAATTTTAAAGGTAATTTCTTTGTGTGACCAAGCATATGGTGCGGCATCTGCAGACTAATCTATGCTATAAGCATCTTACAAGTGAGGAATTTCACACCTGCTCTAAAATCTTATTTTCTTTAATATGTTAAAGGCTGTTTTTACTGCCAGCCTCTTCCACTTAATACCATGTTTTATTATGGTTTGTTAAAACAAATGTTGATAGATCCCAGTTTTGGTGTCCTCTCTGGAAATATTGGTGCTAATGCAAGGTACTGTGTAGTGTAAAGCTCAGGGGTATGAAAAAATCAATTTAATATTGTTATAAAACATATTACTTGTTTCTTTTATTTTCAGTTGCAATTTTACTGGGATGAAAATATTTACTCATTTTTAATACATTATATATCACAGGCTTTAATCCATGCAATAATCCTTGTAAATACTAAAAATGTGGAGAGAATTGGAGATAAGCAATAAAGATCTAGAGTTATTGCTCTTCTGACATGAGTCGTCGGGAGAAGACAGAAGAAAGTACTTCAGCACATAGTTTGTCTTTTTATTCAGAAGTCCCATGGTGGAACTTTAGTTAAATGGGAAAAAGCTTTAAATTTTAGAAAGTGTTATTATCAACACAATAGTAGAAAATCATAATAGATTTTACAGAAAGGAAATACTGGTAATGGAATTTCATTAAACTCCCAGTAATGTGAACACTGAGTGGATTGCTTCAAATCCATAAAGCTTCATAATTTACATTTAAACAAATGAAATCACCCAAACTAAAAATGCCATGCATCTTTTGAAAGCTACGTAGTAGAGAAAAATGCTGTATTTTTTAAGAAAAATGATCACTTAAGTACCTTTCTATTTAATTTAAAAAAAAATTCTAAATTGTATAATATTCTATAATATTCTATTGGATACTGATTTCCTCCCACTACAAGAACATTCTGGCTTACAAGAAAATAGGAAGATAATCATTCAGTTGTGGGTTTCCTTTTCCTATCTGTAATACTGTGTTCCTCCTAATTCTGTTCCTTCCTCCATTGCCCCTTACATTCCTTGATAACATGGGGTCTTTGCTGCCTCTTAAATTCTTTTTCATTTAAATAAAGCTCCTCCTTTATGATGTGTTTGTTAAGGTCATAAAGAATCATGCCCCCTGAGGGCCTGGTCAAGATATTGTGAGCCATTTTAGAGAGATTTGGATTAGGTTCACCGTGAGTAAAATAAATGAAAATAGAGGTTTTGTAGCACTCACTTCTCTATTACAGCTTTATCCATCACAAACTTTTTAGCTTTGTTTGGAACACTTGATGTAGAACAAAACATACTTCTCATCACATTAGTACTCAGTTTGGTCTTATTTATTGCCTGCCCTTCCTATCCTGAATATATTTTGTCAAAATATTAGCACACGATATTTTGGCAGTTTATAACCTTATCACAGTTCTGATCAGAGCCCTTTTTTTTTTAGCTTTAATGTAAAGTGAAACAGATTTTGTGTGGTGAAGTAGTAATATTTTGCCTACCTTAAGGTGAGATGGACTAGAAGATTCACCTCATATTTCTTGTGACAGTCGAGGCCACACACAACATTAACTTCCCATAGTTCTTCATATAAAAAATAGGTTGTTTGCTTCAAGAGCATCTTATTTAGACACTGGCATCCCAAAGAAAGAGTTYGGAGGTTGGAGTATGGTATTATGCTTTGAGACTCTCATAGCAGAGTTGATTTGAGAGCCATAAAAAATACTGACTGCCACAGAAACTCAACAATTCTGATTATGTCAATAGCCCAAATACCTCTAATTTTACTCCTGCCTGCTGAAAAGGAAATCTAACAGTAATATTTGCCTCAGTGGGTATTTTATCCTCTGGATCGTTCTGGATCCTTCTTCTTGATTAATCATATTCTGCAGATAAGGTTAAAAAAAACCCTAGAACACTTACTGCTTTGTAATTGTTCATGTATAAATTTTCACAGTTAGAAAACTTTTCTATGAGGTTTTTTTTCAACTATTTATGAGATGAAGTTTAACAGTGTTATATCAGAGGATGACGTGCTTTGATTTCCTACAGAAGGGAAGGAGGTTAAAGGATGTGCCCTTCAAGGATGTGGAACTTCCATGAGGTCAGGCTCATGGAAAAGTAAATTCTAAAGAAGGACAGAAATGCCAGATTTGAGCCCAGATACTTTCTACACTGGTAAATTTAACAGTTAACTCCACAGTCTGTCTGCAGCTTATGCATATGAAAATATATTCAGCCTTCCAATTTTTGTTTGTTACTAGAAAAGATAGAAACTACTGAATATTTTTGGAGTTTCTCTGTTCATTGTTGCACAGTGGAGTTTCCCTGATTTACTATTTTTGCCATTGTCACGCTGGCAGATTGACCTTAACTAATGATGCTTTACAGCCATCTAAGTCATTCTCAGCCACTTTTGGAAGGACATAATACTATGGAAGTATATTTTTATCTGAAAAAACATTATTCAATGATAAGCACTCTAATATATAAAAGGGACTAGGGTGAAATGACTATAGGAATAATTGTTTATGTCTTCATTCAAAAAGAATTAAAAATATTTCTATTACATACTACATTTTTAAAGTAAGTTATCACCTATAAACAGGAATAAGCTGAGAATTGTAACAAGAAAAATCTGTTTACAGCATAAAATGCTGCTAACATTTTCTGAAGATATATTGTTTTACACTTTACAGCTTTATTATTCCTCATTTATTCCAGTGTGAAATCTTGTGCCAGGAAAGAGAATATGATTAGGAAGTTTGATATCTCTGTTTTTTACAGTAAGATTATGAAAGTGTCACATTTTAGGTATAGCACTTAGCTGTTTCTGACATATGCAACTTCCTGGCTCTTCACCAGAGGAAAATTGTTTATAGTTGAAATGATCAACCATACTGAACCTAATGTACCTTGAGAGTTAGTTATGAAAGTCAGTGATTTAAAGGCCATTCAGCTGTAAGCTAATGGTTTCTACAGTGGGATGATAGAAGCATTGATACAGAAATCACTGAGAGGGAGCAGAGAAGTACGTGCATATAAAAAACCATTTCAAAACCTGCTGGCCATCCATGATTTCTTTTTTCCTATTGTTCAGCTGATGTGCGTTTGTTTTGAGCTCAACCATCATGGTTAAGGTCATACAAGCAGATTCTGTACTTAAGCTAGACAATGTTCTGGAGAAATTTTCAAGGTTATAGGATTAAAAATATTATTTTTTTTTTTTTAGGTAGAAGAGGGAAAAAATAGGGAAGTGCTTCTCTCAGGAGAGAAGAATATGTCTTCTGAGTAGCAGTAATCAGTTGGCCTAACCTTTTTTTAGAGGGACTCAGTTTTATGCGTAATCTCCCATTTTTTTTCTCATTGATTTGTAATGTGATCAAGAATGAAGAGCAGCCTAAGGAGATGATAGCTGCTACCTGTATACTTCCAAATAAAAGAAAAAAGGGAGAGAACTGTATTTTTTTATTGCTTCCAGAACAACATGTTAAAAAAGAATGTCTTTTCTTTGTAACTCTGCTTACCCAGCTTCACTAACATTGCCCTTTGAATTTAATTGTTGTTTAGAGATGCTTGATGGTAATCCAGAATATTTTGACGTTCTTGGACATTCAGGATGTGAATTTTCAGTATAAAATCCCACTGTACCTAATTGGAATGCTCTTCATTAGGATTCATTAATTATGATTTCTTCCTGCAAATCTGCTGAAGCCTAACTAGACTTAAAAAGTAACTAACATTTAAAAGCAGCTATAATTTGCTTTATTTCAGTTGTGACACATAAGTTAGTGGTACTTATGTTCCTTTTGTGTGCATCAGTCTCAGAAAGCTCGATTATTCCTTAGCTCTGGTGAACATAGAGATCTTATTTGCTGCTTCAGTGCCATCTCTTCCTATATCCTCTTTCCTTTGTCTATTTTAAAGGTTTAAGGACAAGTAAAGAAGTAATTGAAAACATTATGGCCTTGTTTCTGTGTTCATATGGATCATCAACATTATTTTTTTAGCTTTCCTATTTGAGATATATCTTTTTGAATTATCTTTTAATCTAACCTTATATCCTAATGAGAACATCTGATTTAATTGAATGAGAAACATTACCATTAAGATCTAAGCATTGTTCAGCTCATTATTAATGTCAGTGGATCTGCATGTGTGAAGTATAGTACAAGTCCTAATGGCATACTGAAATTAGTCTCACAARGTTGGAAAGGCAGGATTATCATGTGAAAAGTAAGGGTTAGGTGCCTAAACTAAATGCTAAATCAAGATCTTTGTGAATAGGGGAAATCCCCAACAAAATTGTCTTTTGTGAATATGGCTAAACTGGAGGAACTTGGAATGCATTCTGACCACATCCTGACTGTGTGTTGGGATGGGATCTGCATCCTGGCCATTGTGCCCTGCTGCCCCTCATGACTAGCTGTGTGAGTAGAGAGGAGTGGGATAGTGGTGTGCTTCAGTAAGTTCCTCAGTCTGATATCTGGGAACCAGAACTGAAGGTTTCACTCTTCTCTGAGTTGAGGTACAACTAGGATGCCTGTCCTAACAAAGCAAAAGGATAATTTCTAAAGGATGTCTTGAAGAGCAATATCTATTTTCCATGGTCCCCCAAAGCAATTAAAATGTATTTACATGTTTAAGTGGGAGCATATAGGTGTAACATAGTGCCTCGGAGTAGCACTGAAGGAGAATAGACGGCTTAAGTATACCTGGCACAAATGTGATGGTTTGCAATGATGCAAGGCATTTTTTTAGTTCACAGTATACTATCTAACACCAGCATGATGCTCTATTTCTGTTTATTGACCCTGTTCCCAACAGCACAAAAATTACTCCTAATCTGGGCAAAACAAAATTTAATATAAGAAGAAAAAGAAAGCTAGACACTATTTTTATAAGAAAGGAAAAAAACCATACCTCTTCATTCATATATCTATCTAATGCATTAGATAACATAGTAACATCTATGATAAAGTAAGTACAAAGCTACAGGTGAAATGATCAGCAAATTCTAAAAGACTAATGTTACCTTTATTTTTCTAACATTTTAGTATCTCTATAGGTGAAGTCAACATAACCAAGTAAACTGTCTCATCAGATGGAGCGATTTAATCATTAAAGAAAGGAAATAATATTGTTAATATTTAAAAAAACCTACCACTTTGTTTATCAGAGTTTGACTTCCCACAGCCTTGGATTTGTCTGAAAGTGTTTTTTGCTGAACGCTCAAGCTAATCTTATCATACTGGATGCACAGATGGAGATATTTCTTTTGGACAATCAGGCATGGTGTCCTGCAGTCCCTCGTGCTGAGGGAAGAAAACAAAAATTTTGGAAGCTTATATAAAAAGGTCCTCTTAAGGACCCTCTTGCCTCAGGGACCCAGAGACTATCCTTTGGGCCTAAAAAGATTTGGGGAAGCTTTGGGGGATTGCCAGGGAGAAGAGATTGCAGGAAGGCAACCTTAATCTCTACCAATCAAGTTAATGGGTAGAAAGCAGCAAAGCTAGGTAAAAGATCTGGAGGAGTGGGGCAGCTTAAAGCCTTCTAGATACCGTTTGGGGAGAAAATCCCAGTGCATGGATGGAGTCAGATAGCCAAGTAGATCCATTTGTTCTGGGAGGTACGGGCACAGTGCACTGGATTTCTGTAGTTACTCAACAAGAGAAAAGAATAGATTTCATCTACCATGTCTCTGGTGGTAGAGCTACACAAAGATTTTATTAACTTTGAAATAATTTATTTTAATGAAAGCCAGAAAAAGTTGCCTATACAATTCGTGAACTACTTACGGTCTTTATTCAAAGGGTGCAATGTGAGCGCATTTAAGGATAGCTATTTTTTTAAGTTATGCATTCCTATTCATATTAATTCATATTCCTGCTGTACAAATTACAACTAACTAATCTGTAACTACTTTTGTTTAGTAAGTTAACCATGTGCTTAACAGTAGTACTGAATGTTAAATCAAAGGTTTTGTGGTCCAGGCCAATGAATACCTATGCATATGTACACTGTACATTTCTCTTGATATAAATACATAAAAATAATGAAAATTGATACGACAAGAAGCTCTGCTGAAGACTTACTTGCTAAAAAAATCTGTTTCTTGTTGTCAAAGGGTTAAAAAGAGAAAGTTCCAAGATGACACTGACATTTCAAAGGCAAAGAGAAACTTGAGCTTTGCAAATTCACCAGAGTTTTAAATGTGGGAAAAATTACAGGAACACCTATAAGCTAGAATTATGTGCACCTCTTTTAAGACTTCAGAAGTATTTTGAAGAAATCTATGGAGTCCATCTTCAAATAATAGATTTATCTTTATTTTACTTGTTGCTTACTTTCTGCTTCTGTTACAAGCTACTTCAGAAATAAATATATTCTATTATTTTTGAAAAAAATATTGCTAAAGAGATCTTGTCTTGAAGCTAGGCTGTTGGTATTCATTTCAAATTTTTCCATTGCTAGGCATACGTGTTATCAGAAAACAAGTTGACTGGAAATCTTTTAAAAAATTCCTTCACATATTCTGAAATATGACTGTACCTTTGATGGCAGAGTTTATAACAGGATTTCATATCTACGTCCTGGATCGTTGCTTAATATATTAGAAGGATATTAGGAAAATCAGATATATTATTCCCAAATCACTAATGGATTGAATTTTGAGGGAATCGTCTCCTCTTTCTTTTTGAAGAATTTTACATGTAATTTCACCAAGACACAGGTCAAAGCAAAACAAAGCTATAAAAAAAATCTCCATTGCTTTTAACTGGTTTAAAATTCAGAAAATCCTGAAGAGAGGCCAAGGGTTCTTCCTTAGGAATTTTCAAGGGATTGGATTGTCCCAAATGGATTTGTGGCACAGGTCTCCTTCTCTGTCAGCAGACCTCTCCATCTGAACAGCTGCACCTTTTATTCGATCCGAGTTTGAACTGTTTGTGTTGCAGCAACCTTGCAGCAATGCTGTCAAGCCAACTTATGAGTAAATGTCTGAAATATAGAGGAAAGACTAAATACACAAAATTCTAAACATGAAGAAAATAGTGTAGCATTATCCTAGAGGGAAGTAAATGTTTGAAATACAATGTGTTTATTCTGTTATGGCTCCTTGAATACAAAAACATTAATCTCTTCTGCTTCTTTCAAAAACAAGGATCCTTTTAATAGGATATCAAATTTTGACTCTCCTCTTGTAGTTTATCTGTAATGTTCAGGAAATTAATTACATCACTTTACAGAACAATGCCGTGTATTTCAAAGGCTCATTCACTGTATTTATTCTATTGTATTGTATAATAAATGGAAATGGACACGTTTATGGTAAACTAAAACCAGTAATTCAACATTTAGAAAGTGGAAGTAATTTATTTTAATGAAAAGATTTTTTTTTGAAGGTTTCTTTTCCTTTCTTTTAACTGTTCTTAGGCTCTTAGCAATGAATATTAATATCGTTGTCAGTCTGATAAATACTGAACTAAATAATTAGTATGCATGAGGTACAAATGATTAAAGTAACTTGAAAAGAAAAGCCCTGATTTGTCCAAGGGGGAAGGGTAACGTTTTTTCCCTTCTGTCGTATTGAATGACTTCTTTGATATTGATATTTCACTGGCAAAGCTTTTACTTTCTTCTACAAGTCAAGCATCTGATATTTAACCTCGTTACTGAATAGAGGCTATCTGAAATAACTGCATTACTAAACAGAATTAATGATTTCCTTCCAGGTTCCCAGATCTTGATGCAAAATTTCATTTGAATGCAAAAACTATATCGTTTATTGATACATTGTTTAATAGGTGCTCTTCAGTTTTAAATTGTCCTCAATGGTTTCATAAAAGTACTGTCTTAAATTCCCACTGGCAGCTAAACTCTGTTAATAAGGACAGGAAAAATATAATCAGAAATGTTATGCTTTCTTTTTCCCTGGCACAGTTCAAACAATAGACAACATTGTGTAAGACACAGAAAAGACTTTTATGGAAAAAGAAGTATCTTCTGTCAAACAAATCACAGTGGGCACTTTAAGCAAATTTAACAAGTAGGTAGAATAAATATGGTGCTATATGATACATTTTTTATGAGACCGCAGGCCCTTACATATTTTTTCATAAATTTTTAAACGTGTGCAATTTTCCACTCCAATAATTTAAAATGAAAAATATTTTACCTTTAGAGAAAATTAGTTAAAGCACTGAAAACCATTGTATGAATAAAGAAAATTTGTTTAAGACAAAGAAAATAATYTTTTTTTTTAAATGAAAAACCAATTTACTAAGTGCTTGAAGTAGAAAAGTGCATAAGCAATTTAGGAATGTAAATTGTCCTGTGTCCGTTAGGACTTCTTGTAAGTTACAGTGATGTTTTAGAAAATGCTCCCCATTGGTTACAAAACATATTTAGGCAGGAGTCCTGAAATTACTGTTCTAGATAAGATAAAGCACATCAAGGCTTTCACTGACCAAGCATCAYAGAATTCAGCTTTTCAGTGAAAAGCGGGCTGAATTGGCTGGCTGGTGTCCTCAAATAATGTGAAGGAGTTTTATTTATTTCTAACTTCAATACGCATCCTGGAAATTGTTTGTGATGGGACTACATATGAATAAGTGTATTCTATTTGTTTGGAATAAATTCTGTACTAACTTAGGAGGAAATGGACCAATGGCAATCATTTACTAATATAAGAAGTTTTTATAATAAATCTATTCCTGATGACATAAAGATACCGTATTTCAGATTGATTATGGTGATGAAAATCTCAGGACCCTATTACCTGTGAAATGAGAAATGAAGAGTAAAATTCTGTCTAACTTTAGCATGAAGAATATTAAACTCCTTGAATGAAGAGGATTTTTCAAAATTTTCACTCCTAGTAGAATACCAAAGCTAAATGTTTGTCTTCTTCTTTTGCAAGCCTAACTTTATAGGTGTTGGCAACTGTAGTATGTTCCTTCTCGAACAAAATGACAAATATTGCTAGTTGTTTTGAAGCATATGTCAAAAGAGAACTGTGATCTTAACTTTGAAGGAAACTGTGATTAAATATTTTTACATTTATATAGATAACACATTCCAGGGAGAATAAAAGCATCTTGGCAGGACATTCAGTCTTAAAACATATTGTAGAATAGTGGCTTACAACCCCAGTCACTGAAGATGTCTAGTAAGTTTTTTAAATGGTGCTGTATGCATCAGAGCTTTAATAGGTTGTGGACTTCTCTAAGGTCTAATATAATGTTGCAGACTGCACCCAGTCATGAAACCTGATTTTTCAGACACGCCCCATGTAGTGTGACAGGTCCCACATCAAATCCCATTTGTGCATTGTGGTTTATAATAAGAAAACTTTGGAAACTACTGCTTGAACACAAGTAATAAAGTATAAAAATAATTTATGTTGTTGCTGAGATAGAAAGAAACTCTATGTGCAAAGGGTTAGCTATGAAAATTCATCTGTGGTAGTTTCATAAGTTAACACAAGACCCGATACAGTGGTGAATGCACAGTGGATTGTTGATATGGATTTGTTTGCTTATATTTTAAAACTAAACAATATCAAAATACAGTAAGTGTATGTTGTGGTTTACCCTGGCAGGCAGCCAAACACTACACAGCTGCTTGCTCACTCCCCCACCCCCACAGTGGGATGGGGGAAAGAATCAAAAAAAAAAAAGTAAAAGTTGTGGATTGAGATAAAGACAGTTTAATAGAACAGAAAAGGAAATAATAATAATAATAATAATAATATAATAACAAGAGAATATACTAAATGAGTGATGCACAATGCAATTGCTCACCACCCACCGACCAATAACCAAGCAGCGATAGCCACTTCCTGGACCACATCCCCTATTTATACACTGAGCATCACATGGCATGGAATACCCTGTTGGCCAGTTGGGTCAGCTGTCCTGGCTGTGCTCCCTCCCAGCTTCTTGTGCACCTGGCAGAGCATGGGAAGCTAAAAAGTCCTTGACTAGTAGACTATTCAGCAACAACTAAAAGCATCAGTGTGTTATCAACATTCTCCTCATACTAAATCCTAAACATAGCACTAGGAAAAAAATTAACTCTATCCCAGACAAAACCAGGACAGTGTATAATAAAATAATAGAGTTAGTAGAATAGAAAAAATATTCAAGAAAACGTAAGGGTTGTTTCAAGATAGTGAGCACCTTACATCTGGGAGTTGATTTTTGTTTATTATTTATGTTGTCATAGTGTTCAGGAGTTCTTGCTATTGACTGAGGCCTTTCATACCTAAGAGTATGGAAGCAGAGCTTCAGAGAATTTG
Organism: Oceanodroma leucorhoa; assembly: GCA_030449065.1. NCBI lineage: Eukaryota > Metazoa > Chordata > Aves > Procellariiformes > Oceanodroma > Oceanodroma leucorhoa. The sequence continues at coordinate 5,065,628 of JASVER010000005.1, read as the reverse complement.
CAATTTTAAGTATTTGTTAAGTGGTGATATGTGAAAATACAGAGACTCTAGAGGACATGGGAGCAATCAATATTGGTTAGCTATGTAAATAATTGTGTCAGTACAATGCAGACTAAACATACTGAGTTTTTGCAGGTGTTACAAAACTGAATGTTTAAGTAGAATTAAAGGGAGAATAATTGGTTAGTTACAGCATTATGAGAGGAAGCACAGAAGTGTTTGTTAGAAAATCTAGAATCAAAAAGTAATTCAGGTTGGAGGGAGTGTTATGGAGTCATCTAGTCCAACCCCCCGCCCAAAGTCAACTGGTAACAGATGCGTTCTAGAAATTAAGGGAATTTTTGAAATAATTTTGGTACTGAATTTAAAGACGTTGGCTGTGGTTACAAAAGGTCGTAAAGGGTTTGTGCCTTCAGAGTGAAGACACATTAATGTTCAGTGTAAAAAAATATGCAACTTGGTGAAGAGATGTGAAGGAATAGGTATGGGGCCAAGCCAACAGACTAGAAAGTGATCCTCATTGAAGCAGTTTGAAAGGATAGGAGAGGATTAATTCAGTGTTTCTCGGTACCAGATAATCGGGTGCTGCAGTTTTTGAGATATGACATAAAGCCTGGCTGAGAGTGTAGGTTGAGTAGGTAGGCAGGGAGAGCCGTACACTAGTGGTACTGCACAGAAAGGTCTCAGCCAAAGGTGGTTGCTGAAAATATAGCCTGAGGGTCAGCAGAGTGACATTGCAAACAGTGCCTGGGAAAAGATTAGGAATTATTGAAGGGTTTGCAAGAGCGCTGCTTAGTCATATTCACCTTTAGCTGATGACTAGATCTCTGTGAGGAGGTCTTAGAGGCAGACAGTAAGATTTCAGTTCGGAACAGACACACAGATCCTTGAGTTTCTGCCATAAAGGTGGTGGCTAATATGTGGTGATGAATGTGGGATTGTAAGAGATGCTGTGCTAACATAGGATCTAATTATAAATTAGCAAGATTACAATTTGCCTCTGCTTTTTGTTATGCCATTCTGAGAAATGGTCATATAAACTCTATTTTTACAAGGGATTGCGTTCCTAGGTATTTTCACATAAAGACTTCCATGATTTCTATGTCATACTTTCTTTCTTCCCCATGTGAAATAAAGAGATTTTTTTAGCTGTGAAATAACACCAGACTTATTTCATCAAAAAGAGCAATCATACAGTCAGACACAGCAATAAATTTCCAAGGTACATAGAACTTACTGTTTATTAAAGTCAGAAAATTTCATCTTCTGAGTTTTACTTTAAATTTCTATTACTAAATTTCTACTACTGAACAACTGAAGCATACTTGCTAAATGTTACTATTTAAGTAAGAAGCAAACAAAAAAGAGTTTTGGAAAATCCTTTAACAGAGCTAAATAAAATAGTTTTCTCCTTGGTAATGTTGTCACGTAGTACATGATTTCTTCTTTGCAGAATTTGTTTTTTATAGAAATCATTGCAAAAGGAGAAAAAGAGGGCTATATTCTAAATCTTGTTCTATTTAATTGTTTATATCTTAATTCTTTTTATATTTTTAATAATTATCTTTTGAAAAGTCATTTCAAATAATTTCTGAATGTTCCTTATATATTTTAATGATAGATTTCTATACCAATTTGTTAACTTCTAAACAAAATCTGAAATTTCTTCTGTAGCAATCAAGTGGACAAACTTGTCCTGAGGTCTGAGTCACCTTCCATTCCTTCCAGCTCTCACATTAGCTCAAATAATGATTGGCAGCACATCTTGGTGTATTATACTTGCCTAAAGATATATTCCGTTGATTTGGTCATCCCTGTAATACTTACTTTCATTATTGTAGTTAAATACTCACACTTCAGCTTTAACCTTTCTCTTTGATATCTCTCTGTGTATATTAAGTTATTCAGCTTAATGTGAATATGACCAAAACATTTCTTAATCTTTCTCCCCAGCCTTTTTTTCATTTAAATTCTTCCTCAGTTAGTATGAGCAGCACCTGTCTGTAATTCAGACCTGTAGCTTGGAAGCCATCCACAACTCAGTCCTCTTAAAATAACTGTAGAGGAAGAAAAAAAAAAAAGGCAGAAAAATAATCTGTATGGGAAAGGAGGGCATGAAGAAGGTCTGGAATTTGTGCCCCTTTCTTGACTTTTTCCTTGCTTGCCCCTCCTTTCTAGTGCTGCCCATTTTACATTGAAAAATTTTTTCACTGAAAGGGTAGTCAGGCATTGGAACAGGCTGCCYAGGGAAGTGGTGGAGTCACCATCCCTGGAGGTGTTCAAAAAACGTGTGGATGTGGTGCTTCGGGACATGGTTTAGTGGGCATGGGTACTGGGTTGATGGTTGGACTCGATGATCTTAGAGGTCTTTTCCAACCTTAATGATTCTATGATTCTATGATCCTATTCTACCCTCTCTTCCATTTTCTTTTGCCAACCTCACATTAGCAGCATGCAAAAGTATTCTTTTTTTAAAAATCATATTAATTTCTCTGTTCCATTTCTCTTGATAGAGTCATAAACTGTCAGGTGCCTTAGGAGTTTTAAGAGACAGAACTATAGGAATTAGAGATGTGCCATTAGAAAGTCCTGTCTTCTCACTTCTGCCTCTGAAAAGACAAGTCTGTAAATTTTAGTATTTGTTGCTTCTCATTGCCAACTCTCAGTCTAGGACCTGGGGAAAAAAAGTAATAAAAAGTAATGAAGCAATTTTTCTTTCCTCATATGTCAACTTATACTATCCAGTCTTACTCTACAAGAAAGAAGTTTGAGATTTTCTAACAGAAGATTAGAATCTTGCCAGTTTTTTGCTGTTCTACTTGCATTCATAGTGTGCAATGGAATATTATGATATAAATAATTAAAATTTTTATACATAAACCAGAAAAAAAATACAATCCTGTGCTGAACACCTCTGTTTCCTTTACATCCTTCTTCAGGAATATATACGCTGCTCCATGCTGCTTTCAAACTTGCTAGAAAATCTGAAAATTGTCTTTGATCTTAATCTACAAAGAGTGAACATAACACACGTGTGTAAAGATTTTAAAGCAGGCTCTTAAATCAAGCTCAAAATTGAAAATCTGATGTACTGCTTAACGTATGATTGAAAGGCATTTGGGGACCTTTCAACCCTTGGTTGATTTTTTGGTACTTTGAAAAGTACTAAAACATTTTAAAGTCTTATTTTAGGTAATCATATATGACTCACAATATCGGCAAAGATAAGAACTTTTTAGTAAGAGGGGACTATTTTTAGATGACCCTAGAATGCAGTTGTGATGATAAAAGGAGTTGAAAGAGTACATTACAGCATTTCAGCTGAAAATACCTATTTTTATGAAATATATTATCAGCTTTTTTGTGTCAGTGGGCTTTAAAATATGTCGTTGAGTGTTAGTATGTAAAACATTCATGGTAATTGGAATCTGGGCTGTTCCAGAAGGTATTTTAGTAAGCTCTACTTGTCATTGTTTGCCATTGTTCATTTTAGCGTTGTTTTTCTAAGGGTCCTTCGCATAAGAATAAAAACTTATTATCACTAGAAAATTGTCTAACTTCTTATTTTTTACATTTACAAAGTGCRCTGCCCTGTAGAGCATCTTAATTGTATTTGTTTAATGCAAACAGAACAGGGCAGCCTGAATCATTAATTACTAAAATGAGTAGTTTAGCTAATTAGTTAATAGAAGGGTCCGATGGTGCAGTCATTCACTTAGGAGAAGGAAATGACATCGACAAAAGCAAAAATTCAGTTCTTATTAAATAATGGCATAATTTAATGAAAGATGAAACTTAAATGTGAAAATGTACAAAACCACAAGTTGCTTTTGACAATATTTGGTCCTCTTGTTTGGTCACCCATGCATTTAGTTTCTTTCTTGTGTTTGTGATTTGCTTGGATTTTTGTTTGTTTCATTTTATAGTCTTTTTACATTGATGTACAAATACATGATAGTCATCAAATCCAAATCTCTTAGTCAGAAATTAAATAAAATTCAGAACTTAAATTGCTTCCAAGAATTATTGCCCTACTACAGCATAGAAAATAAATATTTTTCAAGTACTTTGTCTATGCTGGTTTTAAATAATATTATGTTTTGTGATACCTGTATTTCTTAACCTATTTAAGGCAGTGTTGAGTTTTCTGCGATAGGAAAGGTGGTGTTATTAGATCTCTCTAATTTCTGTTTTTACAAAGAAATATATTAAAAGTTGCAGAGATCAATATAACATCTGGCAACCGYTGTGCATTTGAAAACACAAACAGAATTTATTTAGTGACCTGCCTGTGAAAACAGCAAAACACCATCTGCAGTGTGCAAAAATATTTGATCTTTGATCCATAGCAAAAATTGCACCAGAGACATGGATTCTTTACAGACCTCAAAGCAATGAAAGGGGAATTATTTGAGGAAGGTTTTTTAAAGTTTGGGAATTTGCTGAATTGAGATATGGAGTAATATTTGTTTAGAACTTTCAATAAATATTGTCTTGATTTGCTATTTTGTTTGTTTATGTAATAAACCAGATGTAATCATGGTAATCTTTTATTTTTATGATGTTTTATTATATTGTTTTATCATTATTATACTATATTGGAAAAACATGACTACTGATAAGCAGATGCAATGAATGGTCACTCTTGGACTGCGATTCTGTTTGTACAGCCCATAGTAACACAAATATAAAAGGAAAGATGCATTATAACTCATGTACCTTGCTGAAAAGTGCCAATGGTTACACATTTTCCACTGATGAAGTGTAAGTTCTACAGTCTATAATGGGGAATAACTTACCCACGCAACAGAAATCATGACAGTTGAGTTTCGGACTGCATCAATGGCCAATTTATGGGGAAAAAAATCTGATGCTGCAGAAACAAACACATCCTGTGTAGAAGGTCTTAGACGGGAGTTGTTCAGATCTGCTCCAGTGCCTTCTCTCTTGAAAACACAGCACTAAAGGAAGGGATGGTAGAGGCTGACTACTGATGAATGAGTAATTGTTAGGGTATACTGTAACTTTTTTTGCTACTTGCGCTAAAGGAATAACCAATAACATTAAGTTTAGAAGGTCTCCATGAAACTCTGATTCCTCTCCACATTTCAAAAAGTCCAAGCTAAAAGCAATGCAGAAGGATGCTATCAGAATCTGCTGGATCCCATTCAAATGCTTTACTTGGATCCCATTCAATTACAGCAAAGCCCAAATAAGCCGAACAAAAACTGTGCACATATTTYGGAAAAACACCATTATTTCAGTTTTCAGTCAGAAATTACTTACTGATAGACTTACCCATAAGTCTAACACATGGGTCTATCTGTAAAATAGACCATGAAGCAGGAAAAAAAAATGTGCTTACTCAGAGGACTAGATGATGAAAACTGCATTTCTGGAATATTTTGTATATTGTCTGCAATTAAGTTGTATGAATATACACTCATAGCTCTGAAATTAATACTTCTGAAGTTAGAAAGTGGGCAGCCCTAAGAGTTCAAAAGACTGGATAAACTAATTGTGAGATAGGGAAAATTGATGCACAGAATGATAATTTGTCAATATAATGCTGGGATGGGTTTTATGTAGCTGGAAAGACCAAGAGAGAGAAAAAGCAGCCTGTAGCAGAATGCAAGCAAAAAAAAGAGAAAAAAAAGAGCTTGAAAGGCAAGTATAAGATATTACATCTTTTCTTACTCTTGATACTGTGCAATAAATTATATCATATTTGTTGCTACAAAGTGAAATGAAGGCTGATGCATTTTCCCACTCTCATTGTATTTCTATATTAGGACAAGAAATTCATGCTTTGATACRTGTCTCATTCTATTAACAATGTATATTTCTCCACAGTATCTGATCTAACAGGAAATTCACTTTAACACCCTCTCAACATCTCCAAAGGCATCTTTTTTACAATGATTGCTCAGTAATATTTCTTTGAAAAGTATACATAGCTGGAGCAAATAATATTTGCGTCTGGTTAGAATCTCTGAGTGAATTTTCACACAGTGTGACTGCTATGTAGGTGCTTGTAAAAACTGTGAAACCATCTCATGTCCAGTCTATTGCCTGACATAGTTTTTTTTCTTATCTCTAAATAGCCTGCATCACATACAAACACTTCGGTTTGTATTATCTGATGTCATACATTTTAGACTTTTAAATGAACCTTAGCATCAGATGCATCCTTTACCTAGCCGGAAAAAAAATTCTTTTTTGACACTTGAAACTCCATTCTCCTATCTTCAGTGCAGACTTCAAACAGTATTCCCATCTTTAATAACCTCAGTCATTATYACTTGAAGCACAGTGGGCTTACCTGAAATGTTACACTGTATATATGGTGTAATATATATATACACTATGTTTTGTGGTTTTGATTACATATCCCAGGATATTTTTCTGGTAAAATTAAGCAAAACCAATGAGAGAAGAATTTATTTGCAAATATACATACACAAATTACATATACACATACATTAATTATTGCTTCTCTTTGCAAATCAGTAGCATGGAATTAACATGCAAATTTTCTGTCTAGCCACAGAATCACTGCATTTTTTTAAATTACTGAGTTCGGTATCTATAGTCAATGGTGTCTCTAAAGCAATATTGCTCTTTACTAAGTATTTCTAATACTAAGTATTTCACATGCAATGAAATAGGCAGTTTTGTGGTTATTTTGAAACAGAGGGAATTAGATCTACCAGTGCAAATGCTCACATCTGGATATTAAAAATACAAGTGCTCTCATTTTGTTGTGAAAGTACCAATGACAGCTTTCTTTTCTGATCTTGTACTTTTCGATAATATCCCATTCCTATTAACTGCCTGTATTGCTTTGAGACTGCTAAACATACAATTGATTAGAAATACTTTTTTAAAATGATACTTTGGATTTCTATTTCTCATTTTCCTATGAGTAATTAAATCCTTCATTGTTGAAATTAAACAATTGACTATGATACATTATGTTTCTTCTAATACATTAGGATTTCTTACTTTGTCTGCTAGAAACCTAGCAGGTGTGTTGTCTGTTTCCTAACAGGAAAGAGTCTTGCTCAAGAAGCAGATCAAAAAGGGAATGAAAGTGTTTTTACTGAGGATCTAATGTCAAATGCTTGACATTACTAGTTGGTGAGGGTCTTCAGAGAGTTGTGTCTTACTGAGGTGCCACATGTCAATGATGGCACTTACTAAAATGTCTCGTGAAATGTTATGTTATTTCACTAAGATACCCTTTTTCACTCTTTTTCATGAATCTCTATAATATTTGGCATGCTACCTGCATTTACACACGCATGTGCTAGGTATTGCTTTTCAAAGCACTCTCCCCAATCTGAAAAGAAATTCCGTCCAGCTGGGAAAGACTCTGCTTGTATTACCCTGAAGGGAATCTCTTACACAGCGTAATTGTCTTCTTTTCTGATGATCTACCTCCTGATGTTGTGAATATTCTTATGTGGGGTATTTTTTCTCACATGTTTCACTTTTATATAAGAAAGTCTGAGAATCTGAAAGTGTTAAGAAACGTATTTTATAGCAATTTCATGTGATATTTTTAACAGGATGGGGAGCTGGAAAGTGTTTTCTGTGTGTCTGTCTCTCCATGACCTCTCTGAAGCTTCCATATCACAGTCAGATCTTTACTGAAACAGCTGTTGAAATCTTTTGAGTTTGAACTTACATAAAGATTATCTCCATGATTTAAAAACAAAAGAAACCACAAAAAAAMMCCCAAACAACCCTCCTAATAAAAAGGTAGCTGCTCCAGTGTACTGGTTTTGACTGGAATAGAGTTAATTTTCTTTATAGCAGCTGGTATGGTGCTATGTTTTGGATTTGTGATCAAAACAGTGTTGATAACACACCAATGTTTTAGCTATTGCTGAGCAGTGCTTACACAGTGAGTAGGCTGGGGGTGCCAGCCTAAGAAGTTGGGAGGGGACACAGTGGGGACAACTGACCCCAACTGACCATAGGGGTATCCCACACCATATGACATTGTGCTCAGGAATAAAAGCTGTGGGGAAGAATGAGGAAGGGGGGACGTTTGGAGTTATGGCATCTGTCTTCCCAAGTAACCGTTATGTGTGACAGAGTCTTGCTTCCCTGGGGATGGTTAAACATCTGCCTGCTGATGGGCAGCAGTGAATGAATTCCTGATTTTGCTTTGTTTACACACAGCTTTTGCTTTACCTATTAAACCGTCTTTATTTCACCCCATGATTTTTCACACTTTTATCCTTCCTATTCTTTCCGCATCCCACCAAGGGGGAGTGAGCAAGCGGCTGTGTGGGGTTTGACTGCCTGCTGGGATTAACCCACAGCATCCAGGTTGCACGCTTTCACTAACTACCTTTAGCTGGCTCTGGTGTTTGTCAGAACTCTCCTCCAGTAGATTCAAATTCCTAATGCAACACAAAGCTGCCATCCCTTGTTCTCCTCCACCACCCTGTTCTGTTTGTTTGCAGGGATGGTTTTCTACTGTTTGRTATGTGACACCAACAAGTGTCACAGTTTGTGCAAGCAACTAGGAAATGGTGAGGTGTCCTTCGTGATTACCCTCGTCTGGTGACAATGAGCTGCTGAATTACTCTGCTTGCTTACTCTGGGAAACAGAGAAACATAAGCAGCAAGATAAGTAACAACTCATCCTTTTTCGTGTTCTCCACATACTTAATTTTCTCTCTCGGTTTCAGTATCTCTGCTTCAGTTTCAGAAAGGAGAACAATGTTGCCATATATGAAGTTACCAAGATTGTATCCCACATCGTTTAACCTATTTGTGTGATTGCATATGTGTATGTAATTCAAGCCTTAAAATATTTCAGTAACAATGGTTTAATTAAAATAATAATCACTGGTTTTACCTGTGAGAGAAATAGTAGTCTAACTATAGATTTATTGAAAARCAAACTGTGAAAAACTCATATACTTTGCTCTGAATCTTCAATCATGTTCAATGCTGCTTTTAATACAGCTAAGGGTTTGTTTTATTAGCCGGGGGAGTATATATTTCTTGGTTGCTCTCAGAGGAAGCTGCCTTTGGAAAACTATAAACTGCTAGTCACTGAATATATTTCTGATCTTTATCTTTATTTTAATTTGATTTTTTTCAGGGTCAGCTTGTGTGTCTTGAAATTGCTTTTTTAAACTCAGATTCTTATAACTAGCTTAATCTAAAAGCTAGAGACAAAATAATTGGGATTTTTGGGACTCAGTGCAGAAGCAAAGGTGCAGTGTTTACAAAGAGTTGGGAAATTAAAAAAATCTGACAATACCCAATCTTTCATAGGAGACTCCTAAAATAAAACCACTAGCTATCTAGGACTGTCTGATATGCAAACAGAACAGATTTTAGTCTTTTTCCCAAATTGTTTTCTTTATGTCTCCAGGAAAATGATGCATCTGTCGATCTTCCACCTGCAACCTTTTTCTGGCAGTAAATGTTCTCTCTCTTTCTTGTAAAGAAATGTGTAGAATTCACCTTACCCAGTTCTTTCAGCACATTTCAAAACAAGCTTCTTTACAACAGTGTATTATAAATTATTTTATAAAAATAAATTMTTTTTCTAAATATAAATAAATACCCCTTATTTGCAAGGGAAGCTGAGACATGACCACATCTCTTGCCCATTCCTAGAAGAGGTTTTTGTGTAGCCTGAGGAGGACAGAATTTAGCCAGGCTGCTGCAATAACCCAGCTCCAATGGAGTGATGCTGAAACAGAAGTGATACAGGCAGGTGTTCCTCTTTTTCAAATCGCTTGCATTGCTAGATCTGGTGTATATGGCATTGGATCTACTGTGCATGTGCGGGATTATAGCCATGTCTGTGGGATTTCCAGACATTGGCAATTCATCAGATCATTGCTTATATAGAATTACCATTTGCCACCTGCATAGTCTTTAAATGATAATTCTCAAAGAGAGGAGATGATAGCTTATTATGGAAGAGGACCTGTAGAGAAGTTTGAACTGTTTACCGGCAAAGTGAAGATTAGTCTGTTTAAATCCTGAAGCGATGCAAAAAGTTATAATTGGGACTTTTTGCAGACTGTTCCATTCCTCCTAACAGTTGTGACTTTCTGCCATAAATGTATTTATATAAAATGTAGGCAGGATAAGCAAAATATCCTTACCAAGGGTGGACATGAGAACTCAAGACACTTTGTAGATGGATTATAAGAACAGTTTGGTGCACTAAACCTACAGCATTTTCCAGTGTAGGTAAGTGGGTGATTCTTTTATTTCACTTTAACTTAAAGAACTACAGAAGGTAAAGACTATAGACAAATATTTGTAATTTTAAGAAAGCTAACATACTTGTAAGAGTTCTTCACACTATTAGAAAGATTCCTGCCTTTAGCCATGAGCCGTATTTTCTGTTTTTCATTTTTTGCTTTTCTGTGTTTTGCCTCTTGTAAACTGCCAGAATGTATGATAATAAATGAACGATATGGTATTTTGTTCTGACAGATGCACTATCTGAGTGTAAAACAGCTGTGGTTGGGGTGGATTAACTGAATGGACAGAGAAATTGAAATAATGGTGTTAATAGTAGCTGCTTTAGAATTTACACATTTTCATTTCTCCGGATTGGCTATAATTTTCAGCCTACTGAAGCTGACTGTCCATAAAGTCTTTGGCTCTGAAATGCAGGTGAAAGYAGAAACATTTTTTTGAAGTGGAATCTGTGAGTTAGGGAATCCTAGATATTTCTTGTAGTACCATCCAAATTAAAGGCAACTCTACATTTGAGTTGTCTACTCCAGGGAAAATGCTCTTAAAATAAATGAGCTCCTTGGCTTTTGGGTTGGTTTTGTTATTTTTCTGAGTCTCTCTCTCCAACTGTGCATGCAAGGGCTGTGAAAATAACAACTGACTGGAGAGCATATTAATGAGAAACAAAATGGAAATGAAGGTAAAAATGTATTCCTATTATTTACTAAATATTAGCATGCAGAAACAAATTCKAGGCTTCCTTATTTGAAAATGAGAATGAATTTTCTGTGATAGGTCCAGGTTAAATTACTGTAACCTTGCAGCCGGCAGCCCAAAGASTCTGTCAAGAAGTTGGTCAGTTTTTCCTTCATCTTGGATTACTTTGTCCACTTAGAGTCACTCCAATGGTGTCTTTTTAGTTTTTTACTGAAGTGTTTCAAAGTGCTTCTAAAGGTCTAACCTAACTTTCAGCGATAACATGAGGAAAAAATGCCTGGTTTATAAGTATRTTTGAAAAAGGATGTCAACTAGATTTTAGCTGACATAGGCATAAGTCTACTGCATTTACTCCAGTGTCCACAAGTTAATTGTTGAAGTTTTATAAACACATTCATTTACTTATACAGCAGTACATCTTGTTGCTGTGTTTGCCAGAAAACAAAGTGAAGCTTAGTGTGCATAAAGTAATCTCAGCCTGACAGCATTTCTACTCACTAAACTTGCTGAAATATGTGCAAGGCTTATGGCCTAGTGAAGAGGCTAGAACTGCTTGCTTGCCCTAGTCCCTTAGTTTAAAAAAGCAATGTGTTCTGGTTCTTTTCTTCTGTTAAAAAAAATGGGTTGTCATCTGTGAAGGAGCTATCATATCTCCTTTAACTGCTGCCACCGGTTACATCCAGAGGAGGAGTGTCTTTACACTGTGTTCAGACATGGGTTGGCAAAACTCCCAGGGATTCGTCTTTATGCTGGAACAGGAATTTTTATACAAGCATATTAAATGAAAAGCTTACTCAAAAATACATTCTGCAATATAGTGATGCTATCAGAGACAGCATGTTATATGGATGAAACTCCTTCATTGGTTGAGCACTCACCGTTTCTAAGGTTGCTGTTGTAACACTCACTAGTCTTGATATAGCTGGAAGAAGAGTTCAAACGCAAGGGCAATGAGAAATAAGGATTCACAAAATACAAATGCAGTCTGTACTTTTCATACTATATATTTTCTATTTCTCTCACACACTCTGTATATAATATCTCTCTAAATTGATTTTTTTTGGTACACAATATTGTCCTTCATATCTGTTTTTCTGTTATGTTTGAATGTATTAATTTCTTTTCATAGCAGATAGAAATGTGTAAGAAATAAAAAATTACAACTACCTATAGATGTACAAGCCACTTGACACAGACCCTGAGTTTTTTCTGGTGTTTGAATGAAATTTCCTGGAATTACAATTTGTGCCCATTGCCTCTTGTCCTGTCACTGAGCACCACTGAGAAGAGTCTGGCTCCATCTTCTTTACTCCCCTCCACCAGATGTTTATACACATTGATAGGATTCCCCTTATCCTCCTCTTCTGGAGGATAGTCTCCCACCCATTTGTTGCACTCCAATTTCTCTTTTGCACAAGGAGGGTAGCACATCTTATATGTAAGTCAAGAATTTATTATTAGTCCAATTGAAATCTTAACAGTCTAATCAAAACATTATTATTAGTCCAGTTGCAGTGTTGCTAGGACCTAGAGTTTTAAGGAAATACAGTTAAAATTAATATACACAAACTTCCGAGTATCCACCTCTTTCTGTTATGCTTGCCTTCCTTCCACTGCCCCCCAAGTCCTGAGATTGATGGCTTTGGGCTGGCAGTGGGCAATGGTGTGGCAAGTCAGCAGCGTCTCGAGTTCTTTGCCAGAAGTATGATGTTGATGGTTTCTTCATCCACATATAAGAACCTACTTGAAGTCGTTTCTACACATCGCTAAGACACTCTACACCTTACTTTTTCTTCCTTGGTTCACAGCTTCATGGTGCATCCACATTTGCCTATCTATGGTATGTGTTACATACTGTTCTTTGTTCTCTTTGTTATCCCCAACACTGTTTTTACTCATCTCCCAGGGCTACATTTCTTTGATAACCAGTAACTGACCGCTGGTGAGTAGCATTGGTGAGTTTATAGCCTTGGTGCCTCTGGTAGCCTCCTGTGACTGTACATTTAAGGCTCCTGCTATAATTATGTATCCCTACTCATTTACATTGTGCTTTATGCTACAGTCAGGGGCAGTTCATTCTACACATAACAACTAGTTGCTATTACTAGCCATCTCCTACAAACCCCATATACAATAGTAGGTGTTATGCCACACACCTCTACGAAGCTAAAGAGAAGCTAAAACAAATTTGGCAATAGTCACCAGTGTGTTAGCTGCTGCTACAAGCCAAATCACAACTCCAGGCAGGCCAAGACAAACCCAAAGTCTGAGATATCCTGAGGCCTGTGTTGTTAGTTCAACAAGCCTGTGGCAGGTACAAGCAATATTTACTGGGTTGCAAATACACAAATGCTTTCAGAAAATAATTTCTGAAACATATATAGCTGTAAAAGAGGAAAATATAAAGTGTTTTGCTATTTTTCTTACTTTCTGTGATCTTGTCTTAGAGTTCCATTAATAAACCCAGTTCTCACTTAATAACAAGGTTTGTAATAAAGTGGAAAAAAGCCTTTCACATCAGAAAGTGACACCACTTATTGCTTGACTTTTGACCTTAGCAGAAATCTGAAATGTGGATATCTCARTGACGACTTAATTTGTGTTGCCGTCTTCCTTTTTTTAAGCATGCCCTATTTATTAAACCAGGCCCTTATTTAAACTTGCAAAATGCAAAGGTGAACATTTAGTTCTGCAGCTATGCTGCATCATCCTTCATTTTTCTCTGTACTGTTTGAATTTCTTAAGTGATAATTCCTTGTGTCTACCAATGTTACATTCTTACTTTTTTAACTGTCCTTCTGTGGTTCTGCAGATTATCTGTTTCTACAGCTGCAGTAAGCACTGAAAATGCCAATTTAGACAGTAAATAAATATACCATTTTTCTAGTTCTAAAAGCTATAAAGCCTAGAAAAAGTCCTTTGCAATTTATAGTGTTAATGAGTTATTTTCGCTTTGGACTGTGTCTTACATGTTCTAAATAGGGAAGTTGGGAATTAAAACTGTTTGGTTTAGACAATCAAACAAGAAAACCCTCCTACAGCAAGGATTTCTTTAGTCCCTTGGGATCTTTTTTTCAGGGCCAGTGAAGTTTCATTGGAACCTGAAGATGCGAGACCTTACAAAACGAGAGAAGCAAGTGAGCACCGACCTCCAATATCAGAATGTGTCCTGGTGTGCAGTTTAATTGGTACAATGAAGCTAACATAAGTAAACTACACCCATTGAAATGTACTAAGTCATAAGGAAAATCAATACRTAATTCTGCCTATAAAATCGTGCCATAGAATCAACATTTTGAAAACATTTAAAATACAAAGAACCATTAACTTCTAAATGGGCCCATGGACATTTCAGCTTATCATTGACCTTTATTAAATAAATAATGTACATAATAAAAGCAATGGTAAGCAATATCTCTTCTTATTAGCCTTATTAACCTTTAGAAGGCTCAGCGTAAGATACAAAATTAGCTAGTGGTAAAGGTATGAATTATGCACTTGGATTCTGGCTTTGTCCAAATAAACCAGAAATTGGTTAGGGTTTTTTTTAGTCTCTGTTTTTTTTGTGCAGAGTAACCAAATGACTATCACATCTGTCTGTCACTGATCATCTCTCCTTAATTTTCTCTAAARCATTGTGTCTTATGACAGCATACTGTTAAAATGCTACTCTGAAGAAAATTTATATATTGAAATGTAAGGTACTATCACAAAAGTTTGGCTATAGCAATCACTCTGGTTTGGGGTTTTTTTGACCATTACATTAGCTATTTAACATAACCTTTGGACTTGTTTGGCTTTTTCACCCATTTATTTTTTACATAATTTAAGTTTAAATCACAGGATACCCATGGTAAACAGCATTTTAAAGGTTCAGAGGGCTCTGCCTTTGTGCTTCCTGCCATGGAACCCAGCTGTTAAAATAGCTTTGTTTCAAGTTATGTTTTTTTGTTCATTGCTTGTTTTAAAGAGACAAATTAATCGTTGAGCATAACTATGAACAGCGGCAATATTGTGTATGTAGCTAGCATTTTTTAATCTCTTCTGTACTTCAGACCTTGTTACTTGTCTTTATGTAACACAGATCACATTTGTTTTCCTTTAATTACTTCAGAGCTTACATCTCTCTCTCATTCGTGTCTGCTTAGAATTTCTTATTTTTCATTTCCTCTTTATGAAAAAGCATTTTTTTCTAACTTGATATAGGAGAAAGATTTTCTCCTTTTACCTACTTCCTCATCTTACTGAAAAAGCAGGGCTGTTTTTCTTGTGTTGTATCAGGATGAAACTTCATTTCTCCTGCTTTCTGCTATTTCTGGTGATAAATTTGTGTTTAATTCCACAGACTTGCAGGCAATATTTTGAGTAGAAGGTATTTTAGCAAATGAAGCAGTTCTCTGGAAGAGTCAATATGGATCTCTGAGCAAGCCATGTCTCTACATACCTCTGCAAACCATTTTTCAACTTTTTTTTTAAACAATATAGGTTGTTTTTACTCCACCTATACCAAAATCATCGTTTGTACAATTTCCACATCTGATATGAGAGGAACTTTCAGTGAATAACATTTTCTCCTCTGGGTCTCAGACACTGTGTGACTTTCTGTTTATATAGCAGCAACCAATCTGCAGTGAAAGGGTTGTAAAGAACTAGAGAATAAATGGAGGAATAACAGCTGTTGGAATAGGTTGCCTAGGAGTAGAAAAGAGAACACAGTTACTAATGGGAAATTGTAAGGCATATCTTACTTCTTATTACTTATTTAATGCCCTATCAAATATGAAAAAAATTAATCAACAGCTTTAAAGTGCTTATGTTATAATGGTATTCATCTAGTATTTACAGGTAGCAAATTATTATTTTACATGTAGGAAGGTACATGTTTTCCATCTTTCTTAAGGCAGAAAGATTACAGGGAACAGAAAACAGAGTGGAACCTCTTTTGCATCCAAATACAGAAACAAACCAAGGAGAAAATTTTGCTGAGGCAGTGGATTTCAAGCCTGAATACATGTTACATTATACACAATTTTTTGTGGTACATGGAAATGATCATTTGAGAAGACATTGGGGTTAGGCATTGATTAATATATTTTAATTTGGGAGTAAGAGTGCATGAAACCTTACAGCTTTAAAGGCTTGCTAAAAATTGTAAAAAAGTATGATGTATAATTAGACACTTTTGGATTTGTTTCCCATTCTTAAACAAGGGAGCAAGGAGATGGATTCTATTCTGTATATAGGAAATACAAAGTGATGTTAGAAAGCAGAGCAACAAACCAGCAAGTTCCTGCTATCCCAGGTGTGGGACTGCTTCTGGGTATCTAAACCAGTCAGCATGGCTGTGTGTTCTCTCTCACAGGGTTGCGGTCACACAAATCAGCTAAATAGGCTCTGCTGAAAGGAGGTCCAGATATCAAGAGAATGGTCATATGGGGATATTTGACTTTTGCGCTATTCAGGTAGTTCAAATAATTCTACAATGTAGGTTCACATTACATTGGCTCCTTTAGAGAAGTAGCATTTTAGTTTCAGGACAAGATTAGGGTCTAGGGAAAGCGATCCCATTTTACCTTTATCCTGAAACATTTAATGACTATTTTTAGACTGCTGCTCTATTAACCCCATATTACTATGAAAGCACACGTGCTTGCAACAGTTTCCTCCACTTTGATGTATGATCATTCATATTTAATATTGCAAGGAGACATTTCTCGAGTTGTCTCATCATTTAAGTATTCAAATACTAACAAATGTACATAGTTTTTATTTGGGATATTGTTGGGACTATTGATAATTACATTAGGGAAAAATATGTGGGGACTCAAAAAAAAAAAAAGAGGTTTGCAAACTTTCATGTCCCTTCTATATACAAAATTTTTCCTAACAGAAATTTAATGCTAGAAAGACATGGTGGTGTCTGTCACTATTTGAATAAATTTATGTTACTTAGGAATGTTATTTTAATGCCAGTTATTGAACTTATTTTTCAGGAAAAAAAAGTCAATTTTGAATGTGGGAGATAATAGAATTATGTCTGTACCTCCATATTGGACTGTTACTTGAGTGGAGGAGTGGAGAACGGAAGAGGGAAGAAGAGGGGTCTTAACAGTCAAGAACAATCAAGATTTACTATTCTAACTTTATATAAATATTTACAGGAAATCTTTCTACCAAGCGGAACAAAAATGTTTTCTGTCCTGAGCTCTTAAGGAGAAGAAACAAAGCCCCCTGCCATGTGATGGGGCTGAGTAGGGGTCACCTGGAGTAGACACAACCCCATCAGCTGACCTCCTCCTCAGACCATGAAGCTTCTAAATAAGAAAGTTATTTTGGGAAGAAACAGCCTACAAAGGAGAATAGGGTGGTGAGCCTCCAGAAGAAAAATGACACACAAGAGAGTGGCAGAAGCACATGATATTGTAGCCACTAGATTGCTCTAGCCTAAGTCAAAAATGCAGTTTGGTAGTGGGTGAGACTACTGAGTCTGGAGTGCTGATCCAGGAGTGCTGGATCCACTTCTGAGACAAGTTAGTCCCTATACCCATACAGTGTGCTGGGGAAGTCAACAAAAATACTTCAGTTTACTGAAGCCAACAGAAATTTATAAACAAACTGAATGACACTGGCAGACTCAAAGACAACATCCAATCCTGTGTCTAGCTAAGAAGGTTTTATTAGGTCAGAAACTGTGACTTTTAAAGACAGGAAGAGTGCATGCAATGATTAAATCAAAAGTGTTTTGGAGGAATTTTATATAGTAACTTGTGCACCATTTGACATTTAATACCCTTGAGATCTAAATGTAATACAAAACATATGTATAGATATTTTATATACTTTTCTTGGGAGCAGCATCGTTCCATTAAGTAGTGCAAAGAAGAGAAAGGGTAAGATGTCCTATTTCACTAGGCTGTAAAACTGATTGCTGGGTCATTCTTTGTTCAGATTAGGGAACGCCCCCTCTTTGTAGGAACAATGCTGTTGTATTTTGCAGAATTTGGAAAAGTACAAGGTTCTTAGGAAGAAGGGTCGTTTTAAGGAAATCCTGCAAAACATGGAATTAAAACAGGAATTTCAAAAAGTGTGTTTTGCGTGAATGTAGTGACCTTTCTGAATGTTCTAAAAAATGTTAAATATTTCATTAAGGTTGTAGTGAGTGGATTTGGGTGTTTTGTTTGGTTGGTTTTGTATCATATTTCAAATATTTTGAATGTGGCTTTCGTTTTTCAACAGAACTGAAAATCAAGGTCTTTAAGGGTTTGATACAGATGAAGAACCTGAAACTTAAGGGCACTTCAAATTTAATCTAAGATGTTAATTCTGTAATAACCTCTTAGACACCATTAGATCCTTATAATTAAAATGCATTTCCACACTGCTACAAACTGAAAAGAAAACCAACTATTACCAAAAGTGTCTCCACTTTTGCTGGTTTCTACCATATGACTGTAAGACATGCAACTTTTTCTTCACTTCATGAAGTCTTACAGGGCTTTTTTCTACTCTTAAATAAAGAAGCTTGAATATTGCATGAGGTTGATGACAACTTTTTCTGTTCTGTTACCTGAATTATAGTGCACTTCCAGCTCAACTATCATGAAGATTATTTTCTCTTTCAAACACTTTATGTTTCCTAAAATGTTATTTGATTACCTTGATATTTGCTGCGTTTTGATACAGGGTTTGTGACTGAAGACTGTCAATAACTGACTAAGGAGTTATGAAGGTATGTAACAGTTGGCTTCTCTGACTTCCTCAGAGGCAAAGTACAAGCATGTTTCTTCATTTAAGATTTGCATATTGTATTTCAATTCTAACACTTGTGGCTGGAATTTTAGCACTATTCCGATTCCGAATAGCCTTCACCACACCGTACTACCTGAATTAGCACATACTACTGCTGTTGGTTAGAGGAAACAATTACACACAAACGCCTCTGCCTGATTAGGAGTTATATGAAAAATTAATATGTGCATAGACATAAAAACTGTCAAAGACATTTCTATGAAGTAACACTAGTGTGACCTGAATGAATCAAAGTAATGTGCTGTGAATCTCACCTGTTGTCAAGGTGGTGTAGGATTAAAAACTAACTTGACAGGGTGGCTGCTGTGGCCTTTTTATTATTGTTTTGGGCAGATTTAATTTTTTAAAAAGGAATTTCAGAAGGTAGTTAACTATTTTCCAAAAGAGACTTCATGACCAAAGTAATATAGATATAGAATGCCACACTGAGGAGAGAAGAATGGTGGAGAGAGAAGGTCTTTAGCAGAGAAATAAATGATGATGAACATTGTTGTGTGGAAGAGCTACCTCAGGTCAGGAAAACTGGAGGGGGCTCTGGAGAGTGAGAGGGAGAATAGTTAGAGAGGTACATGAAATTAGCTCTGAGCAGGGGCATCCAGAAAAGTTTGAACACTGATCATCAATTTAAATTGTCTTTATTTAACAATATACAGTGGAAGAGCTTAGCTTGTGGCTTTGTAATACATATTCTATATACTCTGAATTTTCACACAGAATCACACTGACTCTGGTATCGCTGAGAGAGACAGTGAATGTGTAACATGAAACACAATAAGTCAAAATGTGATGAAGGCTCAGCCATTCATGATCCAAGAGGAAATTTAGAAGTCACCTCACTAAACATTATCAATCTAAAGGAAGTCTGTATCCAATCCAGAACAGGATGCCTGTGGGTTTGCCTAGTCATAACAACAGAGTTTTTGCTTTCCTTATAAACTCTGCCATACCAATGCCTTTGCTGATCTTCATTTGAGGTGACAAGCATCAGTGTTACTTCAGGTCACTGTAGTTTAGATTTTGTGGATCTTTGAAAATCTGAGTCTCAAATCAAGCAACAATGTTTGACGTATGTTCAGCCCTAATGAAATCAAAACTGAGTTGACCTGATATGGGCTGACTCTAAATGAATCAGCAGTATAAGCGTTTGGAGCAAGACATAATTATTGTCAAAAAATTGATAGGAAATCCCACTTTTAATCCTATTTGCATGCATTCTTATAGAGATGAAACTTAATGAAACAGCAAATATATTGATGTAGACTTTTGAGTTAATTAAACGGTCAGTGGTTGTTCTCATATTATATATATAGTTCATCAAATTACGAAGACCAGCATTTTACAACAACTGTAAATTGTTTAATTACTCCTTGGTTTTCAAAGACACAAGATACATGTTGGCATCAAGTCAGAAGAATCTGTTTATGAACATTAACAAGTATCTAATCTGTTTTAAAAGTGAGACTATAATTAAATAGGTGTGGTGGTGCATTTCCCCCCTTTCCTCTGAACCACTCTACGATCTCAGGAATTCCTGTTACATCTTAGCCATTGTGTAACGAGTTGGGTGGTTGAAAGTCCCTTGACCGTACCAGACACTCTTGCATGGCTAAGGTGGGGAGCGACACTGATCGTACCAGGAACACCAGCTACCTGATCAAGGTAGGGAACAAGAACAGRGGATAATTCGTCATCTCTAACAGCCCTGAAGCATTCCCTGGATCATAGCTCAGGTGGAACAATACCATGGTTACCGTGGAACAATACCATAATTACTATCCCTGATCACCCTAGATAGTGGCCAGGATGGAAATTTACTGATGACTAAAGCCAATCATCTTGGAAACCTATAAACAGCGGTCCCAAGCGAGACCCTTTGAGCTCTCTTGGACCACAGGGGGCTGCACCCAGCATCTCCCTCTGAGTGGGATGCCTCTCAGAGCTCGTAAACTTTCGAGTTTTTGATGTTTGGAGGACTGCTGAGGCCTGGGCTGAAACATTCCTTGGCCAAGACACTCCTCGGGGCTCAACCCTTCTCCTGTTGAGAAATGCCAAGGCATTTAACGTGAGTATTTCACGAGACTCGAGGGGAATTTTTAACTGGTACCTTTATCTAGCTTTAGGCCTTTATCCTTCATGAATTTATCTAGCTTTGGGGCCTTGTGTTTGAATTAAGCTACACCTTGTGTGTGAATTGATCTAGATCTTTTGTGTGTGTGTGTATTGATTTAGATAACCAGCAATAAGCATRATCTGTAATCAAGTCACTTTAGTAGTTGTAGTAAACTTGATTAGCTCGCTTTGTAACTGTTAAATTAGTCAATGATTAAGCGGTATCAAAATCTTATGATCTACCTTAAAACTGTAAATGAACTTTAAATTGCTGCTAAACACATATAAACCCTTAGGCATAAACCATTGACCAGGTCTGAGACTAGGGATAGATCCAGCCGCACCTAGACTCCTCTCTGAGAAGGAGTTTAGAAATCAAGGAGGTCTACTCTGAACCACATGACTCAATGGAAGGGTCTCCTTATCCCTTTTGTATTAGACACAAACCATTGTCCAGGTATGAGACTAAGATTGGATCCAGCCGGGTCTTCTTTGAACCTCGTGACTCAATGGGAGAGTCTCCCTTACCCTTTTGTCCTCAGTCTCTGCAGACATCATTCCAACACAATTCTGACACGATTTTCCAAGTGTATACTTAATCCATGTAATGAGTAATAGAATGAACCTTGCCATCGAATTCTGTTAAGTCGTGCTTTCATAAATTTCTATTAAAATCACCTTTGCTGATACCTTTGCTAATGATTCTTGAAGAGGCCTCAAAGCCACACATTTGCGACAATAGGTAAAATACTCATGTGTTTTCATTCTCCAACAACTAATTTAAATATCTAATCCCTAAACACAGATAGTAAAAGTGAGAAAGGAAGTCTTATTTATAACATAGGAGATGAAAGAGAGGAAATCCATGCTTTCTGAATGAAAGAAAAAAGCCTTTTATTTGGCAGATATTAAAAAACCTATTGTATTTTTGTACTTTTGTACTTAGCTTTTACGTTGTGTGTCTTGGTACTGAATTTACTCTCTTTTTACACAGATGAGAGGTTAATAAAATTGATATATACAAAAACATACAGGAAATTCAATTACAATAAACTATGATTTCTTAAAGTCAATGAAACCATCGCAGATGTCACATTTTGTCTATCTTTTAATAACAAGGAAAATTTCCATGCAAAATTTTTAAAAGTTGTATTACCATTATTCCTATCGTGCAAATAAATAAAATTGACCTATTTTCTTTCTCACAAGATAGTACCCCTGAAAAATCAGACTAATTTTCTCAAGTACTGGATCTAAACAAGGGTGAGTGGAAAAGTTTAGATAACCATCTCCAAAGGTACTGACTTTTCTGTTTTGAATATTAACAGATTTTGACAGATATAAGCTTCATCATATAGGATGGGTTCATGGAGATGTAAGTTCTGCATTGAACGTCTTCAAATTGCAGATGAATTCATAATGTTAGTAGTAACTGTACACTGAGCTATCATGTGCAAATGTAACCAGGGTATGCTAAGCCAGACAATTTACTGTTTCTAGTGAGAAGTGGTAGGAAAATTATTTTCATGGCTATTATATTTGTCCAGCTTTCAATTTGTAAATACTTTTAAGTAGCCGCGGTTTTTAATTGTTTATTAAATTTACTTGGAAAGTTTCCTTCTCACCCCTTCCTTGTTCTGTGTGTTAAGATGTATTTTAATATTGCACCCTTGGAGACTGTAGATTATTGGAGACCTGGTGACTCCTTTTATTTTCTAGTGGCCTGTATATATGGGTACTACACTAGGACCCTAAACTCTTACAAGGTTGAGCTGAAGTATGCCTTCATCGTAATGGCTCTCTGTAATCTTCATAACAATGTGCAAAGGAAGTATGTGCATTTCTTTATCACACAAATAATTTTGTTACAAAGCAGATACTGGAATAAGAGTTACAGTGGGAAAAGTCATATCCAGATCTTGGCCTCTCAGTAGAGAGCAGAATTTGAATAAGAAAGGTGACTCACAAGAGACAGTCTGAGGAACATCTAGGCCCTTAAAGGCCCTGCTTAGGCTGGAGGAAGGAGCAGAAACCTTTCTCAAAGAGATGTGCTATGGTGAAATAATCAGTGATTCCAGGGCAGTTACTGTCAGCTTAATTGAATAGCATACTTGATCGTGTGGCTTTATAGGTTGGGTTTTTTTTCCTCCAGCCTGCTTAATGCTTATGTAAACAGAGATGATGTGAAATTTAAATCATCACCTATGTAAAGCTGAGGTGTTTCCATTAACTAATCAAGACATTTATTATCTTTATCAATGATCTGGAYGAGGGGGTTGAGTGCTCCCTCRCTAAGTTTGTAGACAATACCAAGTTAGGCAGCAGTGTTGATCTGCCTGAGGGTAGGAAGGCTCTGCAGGGGGATCTGGACAGGCTGGATCGATGGGCCGAGGCCAATTGTATGAGGTTCAACAAGACCAAGTGCCGGGTCCTGCACTTGGGTCACAACAACCCCAGGCAACGCTACAGGCTTGGGGAAGAGTGGCTGGAAAGCTTCCCGGCGGAAAAGGACCTGGGGGTGCAGGTCGACAGCCGGCTGAACATGAGCCAGCAGTGTGCCCAGGTGGCCAAGAAAGCCAATGGCATCCTGGCCTGTATCAGGAATAGTGTGGCCAGTAGGTGGAGGAAGGTCTTCGTGCCCCTGTACTCAGCTCTGGTGAGGCCGCACCTCGAATACTGTGTTCAGTTTTGGGCCCCTCACTACAAGAAGGACATTGAGGTGCTGGAGCGTGTCCAGAGAAGGGCGACGAGGCTGGTGAAGGGTCTGGAGCACAAGTCTTATGAGGAGCGGCTGAGGGAGCTGGGGTTGTTTAGCCTGGCGAAAAGGAGGCTGAGGGGAGCCCTTATCGCTCTCTACAACTACCTGACAGGAGGTTGTAGCGAGGTGGGTGTTGGTCTCTTCTCCCAAGTAACAAACGATAGGACAAGAGGAAATGGCTTCAAGTTGCACTATGGGAGGTTTAGATTGGACATTAGGAAAAATTTCTTCACCGAAAGGGTTGTCAAGCATTGGAACAGGCTGCCCAGGGAAGTGGTGGAGTCACCATCCCTGGAGGCGTTCAAAAAACACGTAGATGTGGCACTTCGGGACATGGTTTAGTGGGCATGGTGGTGTTGGGTTGACGGTTGGACTCGGTGTTCTTAAAGGTCTTTTCCAACCTTAATGATTCTGTGATTCTATGGTTCTAAGACTGATTTTTTTTTAATAATTTATATTTGGAGTAGTGTTTGATTTCCTGAAGTCCTCTCTTGGTGGGGGCAAGGGGGTAGACTAGATTATGTCCAGATGTCTCTTCCAGACTCAAATACAGAAATATTTATATTTTCCATAAGGTATCTGAAAATTTGAGGTTCTTCAAATTTTTGACTTGGAGTATATCCTCCTGAATAGTTCCATTTATTTACTTTGATCTTCATCAAAGATACATTMATAAAAAAATTGTTCAAGAAAAAGGGAAGGTGTTATGATTGTTAAAAAATTCAAAAGGACCTTGCTTTTCAAGGGTTCTGATAACTAGAGCAAACCCAGTTCAAACAGTTTCACAATACCAAAAATAACGTATCTGTTTCAAAATTGAATTAAAAAAAAAAATAATGCTGTTAAAAATTCTTTACTTTCCATTCAGGAGTATATTTCATTGTTTTATATGTTTATTATTTTCGACAAAATTTAAGACAATGCAGACGATTAAATACTTAAGGACAAACATTTCTTTTATCATTCAACTTGAGAGGCTTTTTGTGATTCAGGTTTCTCAGATAGAAGCCAGAACTTAATTAAAAAAAAAATCAGGGTGATTTCTAAGGTTCTGTTTCTCTCTAGTGAAAAGGTCCAGGTTCTTGTACTGAGGAGCACGGTAGTTACAACAGGTTTGAGAGAACTGTAGCTTGTTTGTTTACTTGGGGAAATTTGTTTGTTTATAACTGCGTAAAGAAAAATTATGCTAAAACAAGTAAAACTATTTGCTATTATGAATGGCTTAGAGCACTGAAGCATGCTAGCTTTCTGGAGAGCGACCTAAGGAGGATGTAGTGCAGGTTTTCATTTTTTGTAAATGTGGTCAATTGTGTGACAACTCTGCTAATCCCCTTTGTAATAGTGTTCGACTATATTGCCCTGTTTCCGGTAGATTATACTTGAACTTAAAATATTTTAAAGGATGCCATTGCTGTAGGTGGAACTACTTTTTATAGTTGAAGTGGATACTACTGTAGAAGTTCAAAGAAAGAATACAAAGACTTCAGTTTTCAAACTGATGTGTCAATCCACTTTACATATATATATTGTACAGATGTTTGGTTTCCAGAGTATTATTTCCACTTTCTTTTGCCAATCAGTGCTCTGATCGAGAAAATCAGTTACCCTCTGTTTCACAAGTGAGTCATTTGTTTCTCAAAGATGCTATTTGCAGTTTTTGGCTCCCAACAGTGAGTCACTTCTTTCTGTTTTTCAAAGGCTCAGTTTTCAGTTTTCAGCTCCCTCAACAAAATTCTCTACTGTCTTTCAAAAGACCATTAAATAGAGCTCATACTTTATTAAAATACTGTATTACTCCTGGCATCACAGTATATTAATAATTTTGTGTTATCAGATGTACAGAGAGGAGTTTTTTCTACTAACAATTTGCAGTGGGTAACTCTTTCCAGCAAATAAAATCTTAACAAAAATGGGAGGAGGTATTGTTTTACTAAAGACTGACAATTAAATTATCTTAAATAGTGTATTTGAGCTTTAAAATCAAACCACTAYAAAATATTCTAATGTATTATGCTTGTATGGCTATATTTGTTGCTTACTTAAGTTAAGATGTTAATTTCTCAGAGATCAAGGTACATATTCTGAATTGTAACCAGGTCTCTTTCAGGGTTTACAAATGCCCAGACTTAACCACAGAATCGTGTATACCAAGGACTCACATGTTTTAAATATAGACAAGAAAGAATGCATCTTATTAGTCCTTTGAATCTGAAATGCGGTCAGCTAGTGTTTACTCTAGCTTCAGTATTGAAAAGAGTGAGTAGTTTTGCCTTAAAGACAGACAAAATAGATCTAGACTCTAATTGCAGCCTGTATTCATTCCTTTTTGGTGACTACCATAACAGATTTTTAAACTCAAAATGCTGAGGAAATACAGCAGTATAAAAAATGTTAATTTATGAAACAATTATTTTGTCACAGAACGGTTACATTTTGGCAACATGAAAGTATGATGGTACTCTGTATTTTTAATGTAATATAACATCAACATCTGTTGGTTTGCAGAGAAAAACTTTTCTCCTGGTGTTTCAGGTGTACAAAGTCAATACACCCTAAGTCTGAGTAGAGTAGACCAGATATCATGAGAGGTAGTACATAAACAGAGAACCCTTTTAAACAGAAGCTCTAGAATAAGCAATAGGTTGCAGAAATTGAGCTGTTTTCTACATAGTAAATGTATCCCAAAAAGCCATTTTCTCACTTCCCACAACTGCTAAAAAAATGCATAGAAAAGATTTTTTGACCTAGAATGCAAACATCTTACAAAATTATTGAAATCCACAGAAATATCAAACATTGTGCTTTGGTGCCCATTATTGGTCTATAATGATATTTTGTCCTAAGTAGACAATGTTAGACGTGTAATACTTGAGACACAGAAAGTATCACAATGCTCTGTTTGCATTGTAGATAGAAATTTGACCAAGTAGTCTGTCAATCGCCTTATGAATTGAAAGGGATGGGTGCCTTATTACTCAATACAGATTCATACAATATTGCTTTACTCAGATAGGACACCACCATGGCATGGGATTCCTTCATGGTTTGGTTCTGGTGAGATGAAGGCAGGARGAAAGTAGATATAGTGGATAAATCACTCTCATTTGGATGTTGCCCTGAAACATCTTAATCAAAGAAGCAGCTGCAATCATTTTATTTCTGGGACTCTTTTATTCCATTCAGATTTCAGATTATACCTTTTTAAATATTAGCTTTTAAGATGCCATATTTAAAAAAACCAAAACAGTGTTTTGTTTTGGAGCAATATTCCTGAGGTACTCTTGAAATGTTTCTAGTTGCCGTGGTAATTGTAGCTTTATTGTTGGAAGCTTGCTGAATAGTTAATATTGCAGTCATTAAATAACATTTCTTGAAATGTGTGTCTGTGATATTATGTAAGTAAATAAAACACATAAAACCACAAAAAGCACTTACAAGAAGATTCCTTCTCCTTTTCTCATAATTAGGTGAGATGCAAAATGTCTTGGAACAGTTTCTTCGTAAAGCATTTTGAGAGCTGTGATAGTTTTTAGTGTATAATAGGTCTGCAGCAGTACAACTGTTCTTTAAGAATTTGCCTGTGGGTTTGGTTTTTTTTTGTCTTTCACTTTTTTACCCAAGAACATGATTTTTTTATTTAGCTTAAGCCCTAAAAATTGGAGATATACTATATTTTCATATGCATAGCCTGTGGATCGTCTGGAGAAATAAGCAAGCACGCTGGCTAATTCAGCAGGCTGTGGTTAATACAAGGTGAAGTTTACCCCGAATCCATTTTTYTTAGTAGTTTATCAGGTCTTTTAGCTCTGTATTTTCTGCCTTACTCCCAGAACCAGGGTGCTGCTCCCAAACTGAAGTTTCCTGTGTKGGCAGCTACATTTGCACATAAAAGAAAATGTATTGTTGATATGTTGTTATTGTATGAAAATACAGCATGTAAAGGTTTATAATAGATAGAAAGACCATCCTGTTAATGATGATGATAAAATTAAGACATACTGCTAAATTATTATAAACCAATGAAGATTTGCAGTGGAAGATTTGCATAATATTCTTACAAACTACACTGAAGTCTTTTCATCTTTTGTTAGCTTACTTGGTTAAGATCAGAAAAATGCTTCCTAACATGTACCTTAAAAGTTTAAATGGTATTCCTAGAAAATATTTAAGTTTTCAAACAAAAGAATGTTCTCTTATTTGGAGTAAAAAAAAGTACAGTGGGAAATAATACAGACTAAGTGACAATATTCTCAAAAAAATATATAACTTATTACCCAGAGGGTTAAGAATAAACGATGAAAACCAAATGAGTGATTCCTGTATGTAGTCGTTAAGCATTTACGAGCAAGAATGGATTATGCAGTCAGATTTGTTGTCAGGTCTTTCAGTATCCCAGCCAGTCCCATGTCCAGAAGTAAGTCTAGAGAACAGTTATCCCTGTTACCTGGGTGTAGATAGAGATAAAAAGAAATGAACTATTCCACACTTATGTATGTTTCAGATTACTTATAATGCTTTAGCTAACGTCCCAAAGTGACTGGAAGCAAGTCACTATCAGTTGTAGTTATTACTAGATGGGAAAAATAGTAACCACTGCCTTAATACCAGATCTACAAAGCATGGTAACAGATCTATGATAATTGCTTTCTCTTTGTTTTCAGTCCCAGCCCTGACAATAAATATAGCCTTGAGCAAATCACCTTATTTTCTCTTTAAGTAATCCAACCTCTTAACTGCCCTGTGATACAGAGCCTTGCTATCTGTTAGAATGAAAATTGAACTGATGACCAGTCATTGCAATACATTTGTGGATTTAGTGTGTTCAATACCCATTTTTCAAAAGTCTGTTACATTAATAACATGGAAGTTATTTGAAAATATAATGTTGGTGATCTATTGCACTAGCTCTTTTTAGGGTGGTATTCATGCCATGCTGATAGCCTAATGTTAGTCCTTTACCACTAAACAATGTAAAACATTGTCAAACAAAGATTCTGTTTGCTTGAGCACTGAGGAACTTGCTTCATCTTCAGGATACCTTGCAGGTTTAGAGGGGGTGTGGGTTTTTTTGTTGTTGTGTGTGTTTCTTACAGTAGGCAACAACTCCAGCACATGGACCAGTATAATTTGMTTAATTTCAGTAGTCACTAAAGAGTATAAAAAGTAAACTAATTTAGCAATCTCATTTGGCGATCTTCTGACAGAGTGCTAAG
The DNA here is from genome assembly GCA_030449065.1 of Oceanodroma leucorhoa. Taxonomy (NCBI): domain Eukaryota; kingdom Metazoa; phylum Chordata; class Aves; order Procellariiformes; genus Oceanodroma; species Oceanodroma leucorhoa. Next base: position 5,036,795 of record JASVER010000005.1, on the reverse strand, counting down.
GGTGTCATCTACTTCATTACTTTCATATGAGTCAGATACTATTCACTAGTTATGCTAATTTTATTTCCAAATGATCTTGATGTTTATAATATAAGCAAGTTCTGTAACGATAAAAGGAACACAAAGAGACAAGTCCTTCCCAGATCTCTAAGATGTATGCCTTTCACAAGTAACTTCAGTTGGAAGCTGAAAAATGTTTTCTTGGCAGTACATATTGTGCCTTTAAAGTCCCTTAAAATGAAGTGCTGGGAACAACAAAATGTGCATTTAAAGAAATAAAAGGAATAGTTAGTTTATTTTGTAGTTCTCTGTTAAATAAGATAGTTTATTCAAGAGCTATTGAATGATAGCAGGCAACCTATGATTGTTATGCAGATAAGACATTAAAATGTCAGGCAAGCAAGATATCTGCTTATTTTTTCTTTTTATTATTTTAACTGTGGCTATAATACACTAAAAATAATTTTCTTGTAGCACGATGAAATACTATGGATTATATATAAGCAATARCAATAATGAGCCTCATTCAGATATCCACTGAATCAAAAACTAGTTTCAGTTTCACTATATACTGAAGAGAAAATAGGAATTATTAAATTATGTTGTTTCTGATATGATGTTAAGATTATATTTTTAATAGTCTGAACTCATCCCAGTGGGTTTTCAGGCATGGAAAGGTCAAACGAAATGGGGTATGGTGCATAAATATACAAGTGTTTCTTCCTACAGGACTAGCTGGTCTCACTGCTCCAAGGAAATAGAGTAGAGCAACCCTTTTACCAGTGCCGTTGCATGTTTAGTTCATGCAACCAGTCACACTGTGCTGCATGGAAAAAAAAAACCCTCTTATTCTGTTTTCATTAATAGGGAACTCTAAATGCATTGAATTTAGAATTTGTAACTCCACACCTGACTTAGAAGTTTTATGAGTATGAATTAAATTTGGTGTGGTTGTGTTTAATTACTTTGAAATCCATTTTGAGCTTCTGACAGTATAGGAAAATTAAGTTTTCCTTTGGTGTTTGCTACAGAGTTCAAACATATACAGGGTGACTAATACATCCTCATCCTCATAGCAATATCAGCTAATCTATTTATTTATTCTGCTTGAAAAATGAGAAACTGGTTTATATTTTCAATTCTAGGTACAATTTCAAAGTATTCCATTGTTGCAAATGTAATCAATCTTTATTTTAAAAGCTATTAGTCACAGGACTAAAGAGGTAGGCTTGTTATTTTCCTTAAAACTGTTTAAGTTTCATAAAAGTTTCCACTAAGCAAAAACAGACGGAGGATTGCCATTTACCTAGACATCTTAGTTTTAAAAAGGAAATGTTTAATATCAGCAAATATGTTGCAAGTTCTCCAAGGAAATGTGTATTTCTAATGACTTGTATAAGGCTGAGTAGTTTAGCCTATATGTGGTGCATCAGAGCATTTTATGAACCTTTGAAAACGGAGGAAAAGACATAACTTTTGAGATGAAAGAAAAAAGTACTAGAGGAATATGTATGTGCATATATGTTGGTTTTAAAAGAAGCAGAATGACATCAAAAGGGCATGCAAAGATAACAGCTTTTTCTCCACATACTTAAAACATTTGTTACTGAGTTATGACATGAAAAAGCCAGAGGGGAAAAAAAAAAGAAGTTATATCTGAAGCAGATTCAGACTTTACTCTCTTTTTTCTTCTTGTCATTCCCACCCCCCCTTCCTTTTTCTCTCTTTCTCCACCCCTCCAGCTTCAAGCTGGTTTAAAATTTGGGTTGGAATCCATAGCTAATATTTAGAGCTAACAACTCTTTTAGATATAATGCATTCTGTAAAACTGTATGAACTAACAGTCATCTTAATGTCTCACATTTTATTTTGAGAAATACTAAAGTTACCATTCAGTTAACAGCTTTAGATTGGAGCATTGAGCAACCATCAATGGCATGAAATATGACAAGAACAAATGCCAGATTCTGCACCTGGGACAGAGTAACGCCGGGCACAAGTATAAATGGGGAGAGGAGYGGCTGGAGAGCAGCCCTGCAGAAGGGGATCTGGGGGTGCTGGTYGGCAGCAGGCTCAGTATGGGTCAGCAGCGTGCCCTGGCAGCCAAGAGGGCAAACCGCAGCCTGGGGTGCATCAAACACAGCACAGCCAGCCCGTCAAGGGAGGTGATTATCCCCTGTATTCAGCGTTGGCGCGGCCTCACCTCGAGTACTGTGTGCAGTTCTGGGCCCCACAGTTCAAGAAGGATGTGAAGGTCCTTGAATGCATCCAGGGGAGGGCAACAAAGCTGGTGAAAGGGCTGGAAAGCATGTCCTGTGAGGAGCGGATGAGGACTTTGGGCTTGTCTAGTTTGGAGAAAAAGAGGCTGAGAGGGGACCTCATTGCTCTCTACAGCTTCCTGAAGAGGGGAAGTGGAGAGGGAGGTGCTGATCTCTTCTCACTGGGATCCAGCGATAGGACGCACGAGAATGGTTCAAAGCTGCACCAGGAGAGGTTCAGACTTGACATTAGGAAATATTTCTTTACCAAGAAGATGGTCAAACACTGGAACAGGCTTCCTAGAGAGGTGGTCGGTGCCCAAAGTCTGTCAGTGTTTAAGAGGCATTTGGACAATGCCTTGTACGTTAACAACATGCTTTAACTTTTGGTCAGCCCTGAATTTGTCAGGCAGTTGGACTAGATAATTGTTGCAGGTCCCTTCCAAGTGAAATATTCTATTCTATTCTATTCTATTCTATTCTATTCTATTCTATTTGATCCTTTAATTACACTTTTGAAAAGACGCATCTTGATTGTTGACAATAGCAAAGGAAGTGGTAGATTGTTGGCTGTGAACTTACAAATATGTCTTCCAAAACATTTGAGAGTTGACACATAAAATGATCATAAAAGATGCAAGATATATGAAATCAAACATATCCACATAAAAAGTCAAGAGAAATAATTCCAATGTAAAAATAAAACTTGTTTAAAACTGAAAAAAATCCAAATATTTTATCATTGTAATTTACTGAAGTATTGAAGTGTTATGTGTAATGAAAGTATCTTGAATTTCATCTCATATGACCTTCACAGATCAGTCTGTAGTCCTTTTGAGATCAGTGCGTTCTGTCTGTCAGATATTACATGGTAGRTAACCTAAGAAAAATTCATTCGTTCATATGTCATATTGATAACCTCGCTTCTACAACAGTTACAGAGAACATGCTGAGTAGAGCAAAGCTTGATATTTGTCTATATTTRGTCTTTAGGCCATAGGTGTTACAGTTTTCTGACTTTAATGCTAGCAGATATCACATAAAAGCTGCTTTTTCAGTCACTGACTTGCTAGTTTCCTCCCAACTCATGCCCAAAACCTTTATATAAGTATTTTAAAAGTGTCCAACACGAATTCCTGTGGACCTGTCTCAYGGACTAGCTTTCAACAGGATAAGAAAGGAAAAGGCTGGATAGATTGTAAGTATTCCTTTTGACATCCCATGGCACATCTCTTTTATGAGCATCTTTCATCGTTCAAAGGCACTTTCTTCTGGAACAAAGTAAATGTTCACCCTTATTAAGCAACTCAAGCAGTGTTAAGCCATTCTAAATTTGGCTATAAACTAGCTTCTGAATTTGATTTAGTTTGTGTATATGTTACTGCTGTCACCCTCAGGTTCAAAAGCTACTGACCTTCAAAAAAAGCCATAATCAGATCCTATTTATCCAAAGCAGTAGATTCATTTCTTTCATATGTATTCCTCCTTCTAAAATACTGAACAGAACTAAATCTTGCAGTATCAAGAAATGTTTGACCTCCAGGAAACAGTTTTTCACCTTTGTAAAGCTTGGATTTAAATTAAAAGCTAGAACTTTATTAATGTTATTGTTTAATTAGCTCACGGATGGGTTTTTAGTCTAACAATCAATGTGAAATAGCTTTATTTGTTAATTGCCTGCTGATTTAAATAAATACAAATTGTTCTGTAACTTATTATATATCCTAATGTTGAAACTTTCAGAAATACGTGCATTGTGAAAAAGCCTAGAAAATTCAATTTTCCAGAGCAGTTGCTTTGAATCTCTAAGCTTTATTGGTACAAGATAGATGTTACCTCATATCTTTCTAGGTTCTTGCATAAGAACTAGGTTTCATTATCTCTTCTGTTCTCATTTATTTGGCTTCCAGAAGTATGGGGTGTTAAACTCATTTTCCTCTCAATTCATTGAATCAAAAAAGATTTTTATGTTAAATTATACTGTAATAGAATCTAGAAGTTCCAGATTAAAGTCTTAATTTCTGGGAGGTACAAGTGGTTTTATAAGAGAATAATAATAAAAAAGAAACAGAACTGGAAGGGAGAATGGGGAGTTCCCCAGCTGTGAAGCAGAATGATGTCTCCATAGATCATTTGTAGCAGATTTAAGAATAACAGTTCCTCTTTTCTTTTTAAGCACTTACAATGAAAGGGTCTCTACAACCTCTGAGCTGATCTATTTCAGTATTTAATTCTCTCTACTGTTAGATTTTTTTTCAGTTTATCAAACTAATACATTTTTTTTAATTAGGAATTAAGTCAACTATATGTTCCCAGTTTCCCCAATAGGGAATATCCAAGTCTTTCAATGTATCACATTTTCTAATGACTTTTATCCCATCTAGGTCTTCTTCGGACTCTCCCCAGCTTTTCTAGATTTTTTTTTAGGAACATGATGCCAGAAATAGTCATATTTCTGGACCAGCTGCCACTTAACTAGTGCCAAGCAGACTGGTAGTTCTGCAGATATTCTTATTAGCCAATCGCTTGTCGATTCATTCAGTTTTTGACAGGGAATCTTGGTGGGATGTGGTAGTGGTGTTAATCTCAGATTTGTTTCCCCATCCTCCACCCCCATGCTACTGTTTTCTAACCAGACTACTTTTTATCAGAGAATTTATTTTTCCTTCACAAACTTAGTTTTTCCTTTTCTTTTCTTTTTTTTTGTGTGTGTGTATGTGTGTGTGTGTGTGTGTGTGTTTCAGTTTTGGCTTGGCAGAGGGTCAGGGGAGTTACCACTAACATAAAAAAAAAATCCCTACAAAATTTAAATTTTAATCTACTCTTCAAAGTGTTGACACCCCTTCTTCCTCAATGCAGTAGAAGTATTCGAAAGTTGTATTCTGTCCTCATTTAGGATATTTACCATTTGTCAGTGAGCTACTAATAACTACTCTGTGAATAATATCTTCCCCACTCCCCCTCAGTCTGGATATTTAGGTAGGTTAGTTTATAACTCTTTTTTTCTCTTTCTAAAATTGGGCAAATTCAGTAGCCCACACAAATTTTGAAAAATAATTGCTAGTAAGGTAGAGGTTACTCTAGCTAATTTCTTTGGCACTCTGCTGTGAATTCTGTTAAGGTTGGTATCACTTATCCCTTGTATTATTTCCTTTGTTGTTTTCCTAAACCCCTCTGATTTTATATTTCTTTATWAATGCAATTACCTTTGCGAGGAAGGTTTAAATATAAAATTAATGATTTCTTTTTTCTATCATTCATGGATCACTTTTTAGATTAGTAAAGATCTATTCAACTACATTTTATGAGAACACGTAATAAATAGTATGATCATTCAATGTGATAACAAGCAATGGTTTGTAAAATCATTCCCAGTAATGACTGTTTCTCCTCTTTTTTTCATATCTGTCCTTTTTCTCTCTCCAAATAACTTCCAAATAGTTTTTCAAAATAAGGTATATGTGAAAATTTCAATTCTTGAATAAACCACAGGAATAGATACACTACAAAAGCAGAAACTTCCATCTAAAATTCAGACTTTTTCTTATCTCTCAGCTTTACACATCAACCTAGAGGACTTTAAGACTCTCACTGTATCTTCAGTTTCGTAACACTAATGTCTTTGTCTGGGTAATGATAACACAAATGTATCTGGCTTTAACTTCATAATGGCAATAGTGATCAAGTTCGGATAACTTGTGGTTTGGAATGCCCTCTCTCTTGTGTTGGTCCATTGAAGGAAATGGCTAGCTCTCCACTGCACAGCAAAAGAACTAAAAGAATAAATGTTACACTCAAAAATTTTAATGGATAGATATTAACCTTTTTGTCTGGGCTCAGCTAGCCTGCTGACAGCTCAAGTAAATAATTTCATTACTGCCAAATGTTTCTGAATGATATTACTTCTCTTCTCTTCTTACCTCTTTATTCTTTATTATTACTTGGTTTATTTTACTGTGGTTTTTTTGCTTTGACTTTTTTTATGTTTTAATTTATTAACTGGATCTACCTCTATCGGTCAAATAATTTTTTTTCACAGAAAGAATGTATAAGCTATTTACGAAGACTGGTAGAAGTAGGAAATATTTAGAAAAATACACCTTTTCTTCAGAAATACAGGAGTCAGACTTTCTATGAAACATTCTCATTAAGAAATTAACACTAATGTATTTCACATCACCTAACTTTACTGTTAAGATGATGATAATTTCAAGTGGGGTTTAAGTGATCTTGACTTCACAAGGAAGGCACCCTTATTTAGTTTATTACCTTTTAGCTAGAACGCCCTACTTGTGAGAGCTATAGTCATATACAACAAGATAAAATGAGGTTGCATGCACTGGTAATGTGGTGTGGATTTTAGATGCTTTTATCTTGTTGTCAGGCACTTTGGATTAGATCCCAGCAGGGACTTTGGGGACACAGGCCAAGTATTGCCAAATTTAACTTCAGAAGGCATCTGACTCCAGGGTAAAACCCAGAACTCGGAGTGAAAAGCCTTGGTTTTTTAATGTGTATCCGTACAAAGGATTAGGCACTTCAGAATAAGAGCCAAACCACAAAAAAAAAAAAAAAAAAAAAAAAAAAAAAAAAAAAAAAAAAAAAAAAAAAAAAAAAAAAAAAAAGTTTATAGGTAGGGTGAATTAAATGCTTATTTCAACTGGTTAAGATGGAAACGTTTGGATTTATTCTCTATACCTTTGGTTGTAATCACTCCTACATTTCAAAAAAAAAAAAAGATATCTCATGATGCTGTTTAGACAAAACAAGATTCTTCTAGCCCAGTGGAGGAAGACTTCTTTTGACATCTTCTGCAAGTAGTCTTAACATCTTACATGAAATGTATAAGCAGCCATAAGCAGCATGTGGAATCCAGAGTTTTTTTCATTTTGTGGAAAGTGGGACAAATTCACTGGGAAGGTAATAAAATCCATGTCTGTAAGGAATCCTATAGTCTGGATTCAGTCTATCCTATAGATTAGGGTCTCTCCTTGACTTCCTATGAGATGTTATTGACTCCTTTAATGAAGAAGATAAAATGGGTCTTCCAGGTGAGCACTCTGAGCTATTGGATGATTCTTCCCACTCTTCCCACTGTGGGGGCCAGGTGGATGAATGTGCTCATGAATACGTACATTGGTAAGCGTGATAGTTTGAAGAGGAAATTGAGACCCATGGCATGAATTGTTAATGTGTAGACTGTGGTAAATTGGATGATGAGAAAATCTATAGATATTATTGTTGACACTAAGAATAAACCAGAGGAGATATTGTGATCTGTGAAGAGAAAGAGATTAAAGATATAGACAGAGAAAAAACATTGTTCATACAAAAAATCTGCATGGCCTTGGTAGCAAACGCATAGGTTGAAAGAACTGTCTAATTCTCATGATTTGTGAATGGAATAGGTTACTGAAATTCAGAATTTTCTGGGTATAAAATATATGCCAAAAATACCAATTTGAAATTCATAAATGTACATTATGAACCACAAGGAACATGGAGCAGAGCTGTTCAAAGGAATCATTTCCATGATAGTGGTAATTGTAGCAAGCAATAAATTAGTCTCCTGAATGTTGCTTTGCATGCAATATTGTTGCATTGTGTGATACATGTTGGACAGCCCGCGACAGCCTACCAAATTGTAGTAGCATCATTTGACATCAGGAAAAACCGAATATAGAAATGTACCCCCTGCATAAAAAGCAAAATAATCTGCAGAACTAGGGCTGCTCTGGGGCAAATCTTCTCTCTCTCTGATCTTAATGAGCTAAACAGCACTCCTTTGTAGTGTATCGTCAGTATGGAGCATTTGGAAACGAACAAATTTTGGGTGAATACTTATATTCCATCCAGCTGTGAAATGTGAAAGAAACCTCTAGTAAACTGAGAATCTGTTTGAGGTTTAGGCTATAAATACTCCATAAAACTATATGAGAACTTCAAAGTTCCCAACAATTTTTCCCGTAGTTTTATCTAATCAGGTTGGTCTCTTAGGTTAACGGTTGGACTCCATTATCTTAAGGGTCTTTTCCAACCTAAATGATTCTAAGATTCTATGATCATTTGGACAATGCTATAAGCAAGTGAACTACATTTAAACTTAATAATAGTGTATAATAGCTTCACTTTTAGGATTGAGTCATAATGAAGCTATTACCAGAAAATCTATGTCTGAAGGCATTGTACAGAATTATCAGTTACTAAGCTCAAAGCCAGTCAACTTATACTGTTCCAACGATGCCATGAACTTTTTTCCTTTCCTATATAAGAGCCCTTCAGAGAAAGTGACCTCACTTACATTTTCTAATTGAATTATTCTAAAAGTCGCCACAAGACCAAAGAAAACAAGTTTCATCAGTGTACATACTAAGCTGAATATATTTGAGCAAATCAAACATTTTAATACATAATAAAATAAAGGAGAGCTGCATTTTTAAAGTGCTCTTGAATATAAGATACCAGAAGTTAAAAGAATGCATTCATGTTTTCTGCAACATCTGTAAGAAAGGAAAAGGTTTTCTACAAAAATAATGCCATCAAACAAAGTCTGAATTCTTTCTTTTCCCCTCCTTAAAGACGGTATCCAATTTATAGCTGGAAAAGCTCTTTAGAATCAACATCAAAATGCTGGGGGGTCAGAACAGACAGGCACTAGGATCTTGTGAGATTAAAACCAAGTAAAATTCACAACTGCACAATTTGGATAATAATGAGTCACTCTTTCTGAGACAAATTACACCTTTATTTGATTTGATATATTTTGAAAAATGCTCTAACTGTAGCTCTACGAGTTCACCAGCCTCTGCAGATTACTGTTATTAAATAAGGTTCCATTATTCATAATGGTAATTGTATGTAGTACCTACAGTATTAAAGTGTTTTCCAGTCCAGGAAAAAGACATGTTTCTTGTCCTGAAAGCTTATTAAATAACAAAATAAGCAGGCAGAACAGTGAGAGGAAGGGAAGGGGGGAAGAGTAAGTGCAAGAAATGTAGTGATAATTGCTCCCCCAGGCCCTTCCAGGGCTTTGTCATACAGTATTCTATCTGGAAAGAAAAACAAGAAAAAAAAGAAAACAAAAAAAAAAAAAGAAAAAAGTAGTCAAATAGCTCTCTTTTCTTTCCACACCTTAGCCAGGGTCACTGACACTGAATCGTACCAAAGAATCACTGCTGACAGGAATTATATTCTTGTGGCTGATGTGTATTTTCAAGATTATTGTTTCAATAAAAATGGGAATAAGGACTGGAGATTTCATTTTCTGCGAAGAAGAAATTATGTTAGTTATGCATATTGTGATAAAGGGCTGAATGTATTGTCATGATATCTGATGGATGAAGAAACCAGAAAAGCACTTGTGGATCATTTTGTTAGCTGATAAATATTTATAAGGCAAGAGTAGAACAGTAAGTTGCGTTTTATTTCCCTTTGTTTTGTATTACGACATAGAGAAGATTTGCTATCTAATGCATGCCACCTATTAAGCTAAGTATGTAAGAGCCATGATAAATTGATTCCGTTCATCAGTAGACACTGCATTACATTCTACTAGCTGTTACAGAGGGGAATAAACTAGTTTGCTTCTGTTAGACTGAGCTGTCACATCAGTTCTCTTTGCTGTCTTATCAACAAGGAAGAGCTGTAAAATTCTCTGGTTTTCAAGGTGAACTTTCCCTCCTGCCACTCCAAAGAGGGAAGTCTGATTCACTGAAATTGAAACACTTAGTAATCTGATTATAATTTTTTCAAGGGGTAATCCAATTCATTTTAAACAAAATTAAGTTTCAATCTTTATTTTTTTGACATGGATCTTTTTGGGAGTACATGAAGTTTTTCAAATGCCAGCTACAGTATTTCTCTTCTGCCATTTCTTGGTTATAAAGGCAGTCATGAGTAAATCCCAACAGACTGCACAGCTATATATATATTTTAAATGTTGAATTTTCCTTAGATTAGCTTTTTCTGTAATATTTATATTTATGCTTCTGCCTTTTTTTTTTTTCCCCCAGTTTTTATTGCATGAACAGTAGCCTAGAAAACCAGAGCAGAAAGGCCTTTAAATAAGCCATCACAGAATAACTTGTAGCCCAAAGTCTTCGAGTGAGAAGCAGAAAAAACAGATTCTCAGGTCTGTTTTCCTGGTTTGAAACAGGACTTTTTGTCTTCAGTCTCCTGTGTTGCTCCATTGTAAGTAAGTTTCTTTCCATAAAATAATGAAATAGTTTTTGATCCAAAACAGAATAAATCCAAAAGTGGAACATGATGCTTAATTTGAGACATCCGAACTCTGAAAAATACCAGTTTATTTTCTCCAGATGAAGTTTTCAGTTTAAAATGGATGTGTTAAACTTCATAAAACTTAATTTTCAAAGTAGATTAAACAATAGTTGAAACCTCCTCCTGCGATTCCTCCTGTCTAACACTGCTGAATCAATGCATATACTTGCTTTCTTAGTCAGTAGACATGATTGGAGGCATGTAGTTATACAGTAAAATCAACCATAGTACAGCTAAGTCCAGCTCAAGAACTATGCTTACCTACTTCTTAATGAGTACACCTACATATTATCTAATAAGAAATTTAAAGGTCATTGTTTTTTTTTTTTTAATTCAGTTTAAGTTGCTTGTGAACACAATTTCTTAGTATTTGTGGATAATACTTTTTTGTCCATTGATGTTGTAACTTCAGTTTGTGTAATACTATTTTTTTGGGAGTATATGAAGGACCAGATAAGATTTTTTTCTATAGAGAAACCATGATGAAAAATTCAAGAGAGCTTTAATTTGTGTACCTATCATTTATCGACCTCTCCATGATTGTTGTATTTAGCAATTAATATCTTTCTGGCTAAATAGAAATGCAAGTTTTTACAATTCTCTGTTGACTGCTTCAGACCTAAAGGGTGCCAGTGTACATATTTAGTCAATCTGCAAAATTACTTTGATAAAAGTACAGGTTTCTTTAAATGAAATACTTGAAAATCATGCAAATAGTCCCCTTTAAATTATAGGTAGTGATCAGATAGCCACGATCAAATCAGAGATTCAATTTAGTTGAATTGTTAGTTAGACTTGCACCTGCCTGTTTGCAAAGCTCCCTTGCTTTACTGTGTGTGCACAGCAAGCGTATATATACATATATACATGGAGAAGGCCAGAGAAAGATGACAGCTTAACTTAAAAGGTGGGAAGGGAAAGATACTAGAATGGAAAGAATATTCTGGATGTTTTCATTGTTGAATCTAATTTAGTGTTGCATTATTGTATCATTTTGTAGTCTCACAAGTGCATGTCATGTTTCAGCAGGGGGAAGGAGAATAATCACGCTGTAAATGGGGCTTTACAGGGGGAACCCTGACTGAAAAGCAGAAGGCTGCTTCTACCGTTTGTGTATTCTGCAGCAGGACTGATCAGCTTTTATATGTAAATTAAGGGTATTGAGAGAGAACTGTTCTGCAGTCTTATGAGAAGTAGCGGTGAATGAATTTAAAGGATTGAGAGTTGGTGCTAGGAGGTCTTTGTGTTGCCTACTTTGAAAGATGTGTATGCATGAAGGGCAGAATAACCTAGGTAAAGCTAAAAGTGGTTGTACAGAACAACTGTAAGACTAGAGAGGGGAATAATTTATACTGATCTTTGGAAAAACACATGTAAAACAAGTCTCCCTAGAGAGCAGTACCATTTTATATTAGCAGCTGGCAGGGAGTGAGGTAGTGTGAGTAGCGTGAGTGAAGTGCCCCCCCCTTCATATGCTGGAAAGGAAAGAAAGGAAAAGAAAGCAGRCTACAGTATTTGGCTGTGGCCAGGAGCTGTCAGAGAAGAGATCAAGGCCTTGGTAATCTAGCCAAAGGAAACACAGAGAAAAAGTGTTTTATTTCTCCACTGGAGATTCACAACCTAGAACCCTGTCACAAATGTAAGCGCTTGTTGCAAAAGAAAGCATTGTTCCTGCTGAAATACCTATACCAGAGCAACTAGTGATCTGAAGATGTTTAGAGGTACCGTACATTATACATGGATTACCTATAAGCAGCATCCTGGGCACTGGAACTGCCTCATAAATGTATTCTATTAGTTCAACTGCAGCACTGTGGAGGTCAAGAATAAATGCTTACCAGGAAAATGGATTTACTGTCTCATAACACCATCACTGCTGGTAATTCAAGGAACATTTCTGAGAGTTCAAGGATATCAATGTTACTTTACTATCTATATTATGTGTTTGATAATTTGATTATAGATTTTTCTAAACTGAGTGCTACCCAGATGTTAATGTTGTTAATTCTGAAAGTTTGTTGTTGGGTTTTTGGGTTTGGTGTTGTGGGTTTTTTTAATGTTCTATCTAGTGTTAAGTGGAGTGGGAGAATACTAGTGAAATTTTTCTTAAGCAAGTGGTAGGCCTTAATTCACTAAATAAAAGGATTTATGGTTCTACTGGATGAATTAGAAAGACGGGCTTTAACAATTATTGTCTTTAAGAAAACAATTGCTCTCTTCCTCCTACRTCCTCCTCACCATTGCCTCATTCCGTTCAAAATACCTTTGCACCTGATGATTCAAGGTTATCTGTGAACTAATCCACAGAATCTGTGCATTATTTCTTTAAATATATGTTCTAAATGTGGCAAAAAACTGTTTAAAAAATAAGATTTTGTAATTAAGGCAGCATAATTTATATTGCTCTAGAGAAAAGGATCCTGTCCATGCTTGTGACTTATTTTAAAAAAAGGATTCTTAGATGGTCACTTAAACAAGACTTTCAGGTCAGCACTTTTGTGCCAGGCACAGAAAATGCAACCAGGTACCCAGAAAATATGATCCTGGGGGCCTGATGTGCAAAACCGAAGAGCAATTAGAGATAAACTTTAGTTAAATGTACTTTGAGCATATATCTGTGAGCTTTGTACCCTGCTGAATTAGACTTATTCTTAATTTATTTATCTCAAGCTAAGCATCTGCTGGAATGTGCCTTAATCAATATGATTTATGGTGTACTTGAGGATTGCCCTGAAGATTATTTTTAATTCTTAATTTCTGTTTTAATACCTTTCCATTTGTCATTTGGTGGCAGAGCACCTCTGCTGAAGAATGAAAAGGACTAGCAATCAAATAGCAGTTCCTTCATTGGCTTAGTTTATATTCATATATATATACAATTTTAAGTGCATATAATGAAATTTATATATTTATAATATATGAATCAGTTAGTTGTTGCTGTTGAAAGCATAATGAATTATACAGGAGCTTAAAAGACCTGAAAGGCCATTGCAGTTGTATTAATATACAAGTTTCCAAGCACATCTGGTCTAGTGCAGGAAGAAAAAAAAAAACAAACGCCAAAAAGAAAAAAAACCAGGCCACTTAGCTCTAGACAACAGATGATGCTAAGATACTGTTCTTCTGTATAAAACTGCTTCTTCAAGGGGAAACAAAATGAATGCTAGCCTTGCAACAACTGCATGGGGCCACACACAGAAGCAAAAGAAATGGGGCCCATTGAACCTTCTTGGACTTTCCTGCTTGTGTTCCAAGTAAAATAAACAGTGGTGAAAAGGGAGTGGAATTACTAAATTTTAAGATAAGTGAATCCTCTTTCTCAAAGTATTTTCAAACCTTAGATTTTTTTTTTTTTTCCCACTAGCTTAGAAAAAGAGAAGCACTAGAGAGAGCAATGGCAACTTGCAGAAGGTGAACTGAAGAATACAAGAGAGAGCTAATTGTCGGAGTGAATATGAGAAAGAAATAGACCAGAAGTCTAAATGCAGGCCTGGGAATGACAGTAATTCAAGAGAAATGAGGCAATAAAGAGAAATTTGAAAGAAGGTATTTCTACATTCAGATTTGGATGGGACTCTACACAGGATTTTTCAGTTGAAATTCTAGAAATCTGGAAGGCCCAAAATAGAGGGGAGGACATGAAGAATCAAAAGCAAGCTGCAATGATGAAACCATACTAAACCAATCAACTAGGGGGAGGGGAAGGGAGCGGAAACACAGAAATGCATTTTTTTTGTTCTAGTGATGAAACAAGCAAAAAGCCTTTGAGGTTAATGTGGTAGCTCTTCAAAATCAGACTAATTTAAGCTCTTTTTATTTATAGTTCTTCTTTTTTTCTAATGGAAAACGTCTTTTTTTTTTTTTTTTTTTTCCCTCCGGAAGGTTATAATCAAGGACAGAATAGACATACGGTAGATAACATAAGCACTCAAATTAAAGCCCAACAAAGTTTTGTATAAGTTCACACAGCATTAATTCTCAGCATAAAATATCTGTAATGTACTGTGAGCTAAATTATGAATATTCAATTCCATCTTGCTTTAACTTTGTTAATAGTATCAATATTTACTATGCCATATGCAAAGATAATTAGAATAATAGCATTGCATTAATATACATGAGTTGTCTTCATTTGCATGGATCATAAAATCTTTATAAAGCTTAACAATGAGAACACATAGGTCAAATTCTGTTTCAATTAGTCAAGACAATTTTATATTGGCTGGACTTTCTTCAGTTTCAAGGTATGACAGAGAATATACCTTGTCACGATACACACAGGAATCACTTTGTTCGCAAATGAAGTGCAACCTTCCCTAGAGTGAACATCTGCTGTTTTTAATAGCATGCTGCAACATTACACATGATAGGAATCAAACTATAAACTAACTATTGAATGACCAGGTGTTTCTAATACATGAAGTTTATCCGTCACATGATACTTCTCCCAATTTAATGTCATCTTGATAACTGGTTGGTATAAAAATGATACACAGCAGCATTTAAAACACTACAGTTCTCCTGGTGTAAGCAGAGCTAAAGTATTGTGAAACCCACTCACAGATTGCATTCTGGGTAACCTGTGTGACTTGAATTTCAGAATTTTCAAAATCACAATTCTGAAGAGGATAAAAACTATATACTAATAATGTTCCAGGAAGAAATAGCAAATAAAAGAAACACTAGTGGGAAAAAAAATGTTCACTATGTGCAACTCAACCCTATTTTAAAAGATGAGATGTGATGTACCATTCAATTTGACTCCAAAATAAGGAAAAACACAAATACAAAAATTTGTGAAATATTAAAGAAACAGTATTGGCTTGTTTTTACTTGCCCATTGGTGTTACAGATACTGAAGATAATGCAGAGCCTGTCACAGTCTACATTTGTCTCCATACCAGCCTCTTTCATGAGGTAATTTCTTCAAACAGTGAAATCCTCTCAGCATTGGTGACCAAGCTTTGCCCTGACTGTGATTAATACAAAGGAAGAACGTCATTATCTTTTGGGATTTAAGTATATGTGTTCACAGCTGAAATGCATGTAACACAAATTAACCCCCTCACACATAACATGTTTTTCCACATCTCGAATCACATTTCACTATTACTTTCCCTGTCCTTATGTGGCTGCCTTTCTCCATTCTTGGACTCAACATTTTAAGAAAGTTGTATGGACTTATTTTTAAAAACTGACACAAATTAAATTTCTCCACATCTTAAAATTCTTCCTGTTCTTTTATGATTCTCAGCTGTTTAACCACTCTTGACCATGTAGAAAAAGACTTGATTATGGGCCCTAAGGGAAGCATATAACCTTTCTGCCATCTTCTATATAAATGGTGTAATATTGTTTTGATTATATGATTATTTAATATTTGATGCCTAATGAAAAGTAAAGCTGCAACAAGATAGTTGATTTCCAGGGGGATGTCACAACTTAACAGTAAGTGCTCAGCACCACATTGGGGGGTTTTGTTTGGTTCGKTTTTATTTGGTTTTGGCTTTGTGGTTTTTTTTTCAAGGAAATATTTCAAATACAATACTGAAGAATATTGGCACAAAAATATTCAGAAAAAAGGGATTTAAACATGACACCAAAATTCCCCACATGGTATTCACATGGTAATGGGAGAAAAGTGAACAAAATGGTGCCTGCATCTACAGAGCACCCCCCGTAGCAAGAACTCTTCTGTAATAGCTTTGGGCCTGGTCCAGCAGCATGTTCAGTATCTTTCACCTGATAAATTTTTGGAGGTGGTTCTACACCCCATACAGAAGGCTACAGGTGTCTTGCTATAACTTGCAACAGTTGAGCACGTGAGAATTTGGATATTGGTTAACCATCAAATTTGTGTGTGTTGTAGGAAACTGAGGTATAGACCAGCTGTGCACACAAAGAACCTGCAGCTAGTATGTGCTATTTGCAAGGCTGTATGGCATGTGTGAGTCAGATGATCCCATTACCTCCTATATAGAAATAATAAAAAAAAGGTTGAGATTTACAAAGTTTCAAGTTCTGTAAGGCTACCAGAAATTAATGTACCTCTGCTGACTGGGGAGCAGCGGGGTGTGTTCGGAGTGTCTGCAAGTACACAAAGAATCTTCCAGCATCCTGTAACATGGGTGTTTGAAAGTTGAATTTTTGCTTAAAAATCAGATTGAGACCAAGCAATATGACCCAAACCAAGATCAAAAAAAGTGGTACCAAAACATATGCTAGTTAAACAAGAGCACTGAATATGGCAATTCTTGACATCAAGAATGTTTTGAATTCCAAAAGGGTTGAACAAATCCTTGATCCTAGAAGTGTCCAGGTGTGGAATTTTCAGCTCACCTTGGCAGAGTTTTGTTTGCCAAAACAAGTGCAATCCAAACCATCCTTCAGATGCTCAAGAAGGGTGAGCAGTGAGGAAATAGCTGGGAGTGCAGCACAGTCGACCCAGAATGACGGTATATTCAGTGTCCGTACAGACAATATGGGGAACAAGTCAACACAAAGCTAACCTTATAGATATGTGGGTATCCTCATGCTTGGTTATATGATTGTATTTCTGTTAGCTAATATCACTCTCTAGAGAGGGAACATGCAAAGACCTGTTGAGGAGTTAACAAAGGCGAACTTACGAAGTGTACAAAGAAAGGCATTACCTATGACACAGTATCCAGGGTGACCTCAGGGAGACTGAGGGATTATTTCAACTTCTGTTTCCCTCTAGGCTGCTAAATTTGTTTCTGGATAAGCCCAAAATAGCTGAACACAGGCAAAATGGGAACATTTTCCTTTAGCTAGAGGAATTTTCTTGGGAAAAAGTGTCTGATTCCAAATAATACCTTTTCACACTAGATGGGTTAGCATGTAGTTAGTACATTTAGGAGGTACTAGTTGCCTAAAYTACTGTGTGGGCTGTGTTTAACATCTGAGCGAACACAGCATGTCTTATGGTAAAAAAAGAATACTAAATTATGGACAAACATTTTCATTCTAAGGAAAACATTATAAGCTGTAGCACGAAACAGCACTAATAGTAAATGAAACAGCAAAGGTAATAAACCAGTAGAAATTACCTGAGAGCGCTGTTAAAAACATGTAGATCATAGTGTGGTTGCAGTTGTCATCATCATAACCGTATGCCTCCCACAACGGTCCAGAAAAGCATAGAAGCACTGTTGGGGAAAAAACAAACAAGACTGCTAACCTTATTTTTAACAAATCAGTTTAAAAAAGTAATTTGAGAGGACCAATAATGAGAGATAACCAAAGGACAGAGGATGCAAACCTTAGAGAAAGCTGTGAGAAACCAAACAAGTTGCTGAGCTCCCTCCTCCCCCCAGGCTCTGAGGTATTGCACAACAAGCAGTAATAATTAAATTACTCACAGACACTTATAAGGAGAGGGCTGTCAAGTATTCTCGCAACAGCACAGTCAAAATTAAAAACCTGTTTCTTTTCTGCTATGGGCATGAATGAAGACTGAGCATCTGTACACTCAAATTCAGAAAGCAACTTTCACCTTGAGGGTTATAAACCATGCTGAGCAAGCCCCTTCCTAGCTTAAARCCCTTATCCACTACCAACGAAGAAGATTGTGACTGACGGTGTAGAAGTCCTGTCCCTGTCTGCCCTCATCTCCTTGCCCATTATCTCTTCCCAAATCCTGCACTCTGAATAACTACCTTGTTCCTTATTAATCTGTTCATTATCAGCATTCAGGAGTTCTGGAAAACAAATCACTTTTGTCCTGAATAGACTCTGAAATAAAGGTCATTGTGCTAGACCCTTTTTTAAGTCATTGCGGAGGGATGGGGGATTGTGTGGATTTTTTTAGCTTAGTTAGGTACTAAAATCACATTTAACTCACTTCCTCCAATTTTCTTGTGTTCCAAAAAAGAACCAAACAAAAATACCAAAAAAGGTATTTTTACCCAAAGGTAAAAGACACAAGACACAAAGACATCCAAGACACAAAACATACTTTGCACATAACTTGTTTTTTAACCTGCTTCACTCATAATCAGCTATGCCTTAGAAAACTCTATTTCTCCTTATTTCCAATAATTGCCTGAGAACATCAGACTGCTGTGGCATAGATAAAGGTCTTTAAGAGCCACTAGCCTGTCTGTTTCTCCTCCTGCATCTATGCTATAGAAATTGCAAGAATCCCAAAAATAACCTTGAGTTTCTTGGGGCTAAAAACACTGTCACAAAAGTTTCACGTCTTAGAAGCATTTACGTGCATAATTGTAGCACTTCTTTGTTTCACGGCTCTGATGTAGAAACAGAGAAGTGTATATTTATTCTATCAAAAGAAGCAACTCTAAGCAACTCTAGTTTCCCATTATGTGGCAAAGCAGTGGATGCCTATTGCCTGTCTAATCTGCTACGAAAGAGAAAGCGAGACAAAATAGTCGATGAGGTAATGGCCTGCAGGGCCACAAGTGTAACACAACCCCCTCATGGAAGTTTTGAAATACTTAACTGTGGATAGTAAACATGAAAAAACTGTATTTCTAAATGAGAACTCTGTACCTGATGCTCCAACACTCATTAGAATTATGTGTTAATAGAAATGTCGTGGTTTAAGCCCAGCTGGCAACTAAGCACCACACAGCCGCTCGCTCACTCTCMCCCAGGTGGGACGGGGGAGAGAATCGGAAGGGTAAAAGTGAGAAAACTCGTGGGTTGAGATAAAGACAGTTTAATAGGCAAAGCAAAAGCCGCGCAGGCAAGCAAAGCAAAACAAGGAATTCATTCACTACTTCCCATCGGCAGGCAGGTGTTGAGCCATCCCCAGGAAAGCAGGGCTCCATCACGCGTAACGGTTACTTGGGAAGACAAGCGCCATCACCCCGAACGTCCCCCACTTCCTTCTTCTTCCCCCAGCCTTATATGCTGAGCATGACATCACATGGTATGGAATACCCCATTGGCCAGCTGGCCTAGCTGTCCCGGCTATGCTCCCTCCCAGCTTCTTGTGCACCTCACAGAGCATGTGAGCTGAAAAGTCCTTGAGAAAGTAGACTACCTAGCAACAACTAAAAACATCAGTGTGTTATCAACATTCCTCTTACACTAAATCCAAAACATAGCACTATACCAACTACTAGAAAGAAAATTAATTCCACCCCAGCCAAAACCAGGACAAAGGGGTTTTTTAACCCAGCAGTGGCCTATCCTTTCACCTGATTCGGCCTCTGTCTCTGCAGTAGTATCCTTACCCTTTCCTAAATAAGGATTTTGGATCAGACTGTGCACTGTTCTTGGCAGAAGTTCACTGTCTTTCCTTCCCCTTTCATAGTGGTGTCCCTTCTTGCCCCTCAGACCTATTCCAGCGCTCTCCTAGGTAATTTAGTTTCTATTCTGTGCCTGTCAAAGGCATCTCAACATCGTGCATCACAGCTGTAGCTCTCACCCTCCACAGGATCAATAATTTATTACACTACCTGTTTTCCAGCAGCTGCCCTACCTTTATAAACCACCTACTCATTTTACTCTGAAAACCTTGCTTCTCACAGCTCTTGGTAGCTGCTGTCCTCTGCCKGTGGCTGCCCTAAGATGCTCGGTTCCTGACTGTCCTACCTTTGGCAGCTGTGCTTCTCTTCCTCTCAGCATCTCTTCTCCTTTCCAGGGAATAAAAAGGAACTTTTGTCATTTATTGGTCCAGGATTTCCAGGTGGTCAGCACCTCAGCCAAACCAACAGCCATAAAAAAGTTCCACTCCGCGAGTCAACCGTGTTACGAATGCATGGGTTTTCAGTGTTTTCAACTGTCAGCTGTGCACTGCTTTCACAGTACATCGTGAAAGCGCCACAGTTATGTCTGGGATCCACCGTGGATGGCCACAAAGTTATACCAAGCCCAGTGCTCAGCTCTGTCTGAGGTCAGTATCAGGTACCTGAGGGAGGTATAAGAGGAAGACAAGCTTGTAGTGATATGGTTCCTGCCATGCTGTTTCCAGCAATCTGCAGTTCATGAACTTTCTGATTTTATTTCTTTTAGTTTGGTTAATCATATTTGAAACCTGGTAACTTATGAACCTCTGTGGAATCCTGTGAAATGTGGCAATTATCATGGAATATCAATGTCAGCAAATAATTAACTCCGTTACTGCTAAGCACAGCAAGTCATGCTTTTTCCTCCACTCTCTCAGTTGTGAGCGCAGCCCATTTGTGAGTAACCTGAGGCTACAGCTGCCACATTTTGTCTCTGCTGATATGTTCAATAGCTTGGGATGTACTGTGCTAAACAGATAAAATGTTTTGAAGCAAGTGGTTTGGAAAAAAAAACAACAACATAACCCAGTTACATAACTGAGGTGGTGAGGAAATAAAATAAAATTAAAAAAATAATAAAAAAAAAAAATCCCAAAAATGTAGRGTTTGCTTAGATTGCCACTTCCTTGCTAAACTATCAACACAATAAAAACGTTTCAAACATCATGTAACAAAGAAATAAGGATAAAGAAGTACATACATTATTTAAAAGGTCAGTGATATTAGCTTCAGAAGTTTAAAAAGTATGAGCCCAAGACAAGCTGAAAAAAGATCCACTTAATAATGATTTTTCAGAAGAATATGAAATGTAGAGTGATTGGAAAAGATCAAATTTCAGAAATCCCACCTGTCTGGCTTTTTCTTTATGGCTGCAATACCTATGCTGTGGTAGATTAAACTTAGTACTAAAACAGTCACATTGCATTGCATACCTCTCAGCTTCAGGGCTTAAGAATGCTCCCACAGTATTCATTTTTGCTCTGTTTAAATTCATGGTTTGCTTCCTTGGAACCAAAGGATAGAACTACATGATACACAGTAAAAATTTACAAATGCCATAGGTTAAAATTTTGTGAGGATCTGACACTGAGTACTTCAGCAAAGCTCAACACTGGCTACAATTGCTGAAGTCATGGCTTTCTATCCTCAGTGTATTTTCTTGTCCAGTACCAGTCTAAACTCATATAAACGCCTGGCATCTGCAGCATCCTGTATGAAGGCCCACAAGTCCTTGTACTGGTGTTAGACCTGTCACCTTCTACCTTAACTTGATGCTCTTTAGTTTTTGTGTTGGAAGAGACAATGACTATCGATAYCTACGCCCTGTCTGCATTCCAGCCACAATTTCATAGACTATTATCTTCTACTAGTTCTTCAGAAAAGCTCCCAGCTTACTTGTCATTCTTCGCATGGAAGCTATTCCATAGCTTTGAACATCCTTTTTCTTCTTCTCTAAGCTGTTTCCTATTCTACCACATAGTTTTTTGATTAGGAGGACTATATCTACACACAGTGTATTTTAAGACCAGGAATAAATCACAGACATACACACTAGCATAATCATGCGGGGTTTTTTGGTTTCTTTTCTTCTCATAATTTTTCCTTTTTTTAAATTTTTTCTTTTAAACACAGTAAAGACCATACTTGCCTTCCTCCCTTGCATGCAGGTTTTTTGTGATTGAAAGCTCTGTGATAGCTGCTTGGTGGTCTTATATTACTGTACCGTGAGCACGTCCCACATGACATATCAACAAATGTGATATAAAAACGTCAGCCAAAAAATACTAAAAATTCATATAATGTGAAATCACTTCTCTACAATCTAGATTCTAGGATAAAATTTGGCCAAAAATTGTTTTGATATATGCTGGCACACATATACATACACACGCACACATATATAAATATACAGAGACACGATTGCAGAGCTTATGCTACTCCCATTCTGTACCAAAACCTCCATTGCTGTCAGTTTGATTCTTCACATATCTATCCTCTGGCAAAAATAAGATTTTAAAGAAGTGTACACATCTATTTATCTGCCTTGACTGATAAATGCGAGGGATAAAATATCAACAGGTATAATTCCACAGACTAATGGTTCTGTGCTGGGCACACAACTTGACCTCATCTACATTACAAATATTTAAGTGCATTATTTTTGCAAGGTTATGAACATATTGAATATTCTAAAAAACTCAGAGAGAAATAAAGGCAAATAGCAAGACAGGCGAGAGAGCGAGGGAACATCCAATTAAGAATGTCAAAAGGATTTAAATGCTCTGCTTTCAACTGCTAGAACTACTTATGTATTTGGAAACCCTGGCTGAAAACTTGTCTATCCTCCTTTAAAAACCGTCATTAAATGTCACCGCTTTCTTTGACTTCATTCAGAATACACCATGTTTTCATTTCTGCTGGAAATTTCCATTAATGGAAATATATTTAAAGTTACTTTTAAAACACGTTTTCCATAAAGTATCTTAATATAAGCAGCATATATTGGCAATTAAAAACAGCTCTATCTTTTCTTTCCCTCAGATAATTTGTTATTTTCCAGCTTTTTAAAGTTTACAGTTTAAAATGATGAACCTATTTTTAAAACACAGCTGACACTATCCCATGTTGAATAATGTGACACAGAATCATTTTAAACTGAATCTTGACAGACTTTGTTTGATTGACTGTTATATGGACTCAATATGTTCTAAAGTGTATGACGTATTGAAATATTTGTTTAAATTATTTGGATTTACAAAACAACACAAAATGAAACAGTCATATCAGCCCAACAATCTACGGTCTATACAGGGAATAAAATGGTGTGTACACTAGTAATTCATTCAGATACTATGAGATTTTCGTGATTTGATATTTCATGCTTACCAGTGCACCAGGGAATAGATTTATAACTTGTTGCAAGGTTAAAACCTTCAAATGAAAGTCTGTAGATATAGTGTAGCATCAAGGTAATGAAATATTTTAATATCGGTATTGCTCATGGGAGAATATTTCCTGCTTATTAAAAATATTTCCTACAAAAGGTGAGGGGTTTTGTTTGTTTGTTTTTATTAGATGGTTACTATGTGAACTAGCCCTGTGCTCTTCTACTGTGACAACACATTTTAGACAAAAATGATCGGAGTAGGTCCTTGACATATAATACACTCTTATAGGATTTTAGACCTCCCAGTTTGCAAAAGATGATGAAAATCATGTAGCACATCTCTCATAACCTGATTATACTAATAAGTCTTAAGTACAAATATATATTTTCTGTAAAGGAGTGCCTAAAATAATTTCAGTAGCTACAACTCTTGATTACATGTATCTACTTACTTATCTCTGTGATTATGAACACTGGATACTAACTTAGGCCAGCCTGAAGATGCTAGTCATTTCATCAACTCAGAAAAAGCAATTGGCATTATTTGTTGGATTATTATAATTTGCCTGCATTTTACATCTCTGCAACCACATTTTAAACTAACATCTGCTCACTCTAATGTCTTTGCCATATTCTAACTTTTGTTTGCTGAATTTTGCCAGCCCTCCATT
This sequence comes from Oceanodroma leucorhoa, assembly GCA_030449065.1. Lineage (NCBI taxonomy): Eukaryota > Metazoa > Chordata > Aves > Procellariiformes > Oceanodroma > Oceanodroma leucorhoa. The sequence continues at coordinate 5,012,923 of JASVER010000005.1, read as the reverse complement.
TTAGTTTCATTTACTTATGACGTTGTTCCACATCTTCCTCCAATATTTTAGGGGTTGAACAACTCACTGATTGATCAGTAAGTTGAATCTCTTCCTCCAGCAAAAGAGTTTGGCTTCATGGATAGTCATCAGACAGACTTTGAAGGCACATCTTCTCTTCTGGCATTTTTACTTGGGTGGTCTCCTAATGCTTGCAGTGCCTTGTGCCTTGTTCCCACTTACAAAGTGTGGATAACGATTCTTTCCTATGCTGTGAAGCRCTTTGAAATCTGCATATGAATAACACATTTAAAGAGTTATCTCACTTTCAGATAATTCTTATGTTCAAAATAAATAACTTTTCTCTTTTATCTGTAAAGGAATTTAGGATTCAGGGGTCAATGGCAGTGAAATGAGATAGCTTCTTTTCTCAGAATATAAAATTCCTCTACTCAATTAACAACAAACAAACAAACAAAGGTTTAGACAAGCAGAATTTAATACCCAGCCTGGAATTTTACCAGGACTGAGACTGATATGTCTATGTCTAAATTGTTTTTTCTACCAGCAAATAAGCTGGACCTTTATGTTGGATGTCTTAGCAAAAGACAGCAATTCTGGCTACAGAGCAGTGACAATGATTCAGAGCTAAATGAGGAATAAGAGTTTATCTGCTGCTACTAGATCACCCTGGGACATAGCAGATCCTTCAACCAACTATTGACCTGGTTTCATCCTATTTTATTAGTTTAGACAGGAAAGGTTACAAATCCAGAGCTTTCAGATAAAAATTGGATACCAAAGCAACCTGCAAACCCTGCAAACTGCAGAGGCATTAAGTCCGTCAAGACTCTAACAGATATGTTTGTGAATGACAAGCTAGGCTTATGAAGTGTGTAAATTTTGGTTTGGTTAAAAATTAGTGAAGGAAAGGTCTTCTGCTGAATGATTCTAGAAGCTTTGTATAACTTAATGTGATGGAAACAGTGAGACTGATTTTTAGAAGATAGGGTCACCTCTTTCATTTTGCCCTTTCATTTAACATCAGCAAAATAAAGTAAAAAGTAGGAATACTCTTTTCTCCTGAATTCATCTGTGTGTACGCTAATTGCTGACCTAAAAAAACCTACACCAATAAATGCTGTAGGAAAAGCTTCAAGCAACCTCAGCATCACTATAYAAATTTCAGTAAAACATCTGTTAAAGAAGACTCAATTATGGAATTGACATGATTGACATGATATTAATATTATTTTCATAATAACTAATTAATTTCTCAACTTCTGTTAAAATGAAAGTCCAAACAAATTCTCTGCTTTCATTGTCACAAGACTAACGATACCAGGTTTTTTAGTTCATTTTATTTACTTCCTAACCGACAGCTGCGGTATGTGCTAATGATACAGAATGGAAAGAACTTCATTGATATTTCTGGAGATAGCAGAGCAGCACATTGATGAGAGGTTGTAGGTATTTGAAGCATCAGCTTTTTTAACTGTCAATTGTTTTCCTCAGAGTACTAAGAGGAAAATAATTTTTTTACACTCTACTGCACTCTCATCTGTCAGGTGCTCTACAAATTCAGGATTTGGTTTAGTGTGGTTTGGTTTTCTAAATAAAGCATGAGAGACTTTGGGTTGGCTCAATATAGTTCTGGGACAATGGATTCTTCTGAGTACACACAATTCTAGCACTAAACTGCTTCATCAAGAGAGTCAGAGGTTGTTCTGTTATACATCTTTTTGTTGGTTCTACATACTAGAGCCATAGCATAGTAAAGACTACAGATACTAATTCAACACAGTTATTGTGCAACAGGATGCTAGAGTTGTCAGGCATAAAAAATATCCACTTCCTTACTCCTATTTTGTGTTACATTTGATAGCACTATCCATGCTATGATAGCTTTATTTTAGAGCACTCCTCAGACATTATTTCACCAGCACAGTATACTCTCTTTCCTTTACCATAATCCTTTATATTTTCAACACAATCCACTCTTGCCTTCTACTCTGCCACAAAATGGTAGCGTAGAATGAAATAATTCCTGTTCCACCCATTTATGTAATTAGGAGCTCCTGCTGAGACATTTTTCATTCCCAGGTGAGTGATGTAGAGGGTGATTTTCTTGTAGTTATAATCTGCAGCTTCAGAAAAGCTGTATGGAAGGACAGCAGGTATGTATAAATCCCATCAAGGAGGACTTTTGTTCACTTACAAATATGTACTAAAATATCTACTATCATTACTCTTATTTTTGAATGCAGGTTTCAAACTCAGCTAAAAAAGAAAAGAAACCCAAAACTACATTTGAGGAGAAACTTTAAAAATTCAGTCATTTTAAAATAATTTCGTGTGTATACTTGAATCACGTTTTCTCTCATGCCCTCAGACTTGGCTTCCTACAAACCCTGAGGCTTTACTTGCAGTTGGAACTACATGTTTTTAAATACTTTGATGATATAGGACTGCATAAGAGGATCCACTATATTTTTTTTTAATGACATGGGTTAACCACCAAGTTCACAGTAATTTTGACTGCAAAGTAGCAGCATGCTTTCAATCTAAGTTCAAAGTCTGTAAGATTTTCAAATTATCAGGACTTAATGAGTGAATATTTAAAAAACCAACCAAACTAACTAACTAACTAAAGGAAAGCTAGCTAACATGTTAAAACATTTGAGCTCAAGCACATGGCTATACCAAAATGGCCTAATCCAACACCTTATCTAGTCTAAGCAAGGCTAGCATTGTTGCTAAGATGTATTTCAGTTACACCAAGATGAAGAGAGTGAAATACAGAGTAGTCATATAATTGATCCTTCTGTGAGAGTCCTTGATCATTACAGTTATGGCACACTCTGAATTGAAATAAGAAATTCTGGAAACCGGGTAGGGAAGCTACATTTTGTGCTTCCTTCTTTCCCCAAAATACGTACAAAGATGATGAAAGATGAACAGGAGGTCTGGAGTAGCTATGGGCTACTGTAAGAGGGCAGGGCTGTTCCTGGCATCGCTGCATGGAGAGGCTCAGGACAGATTTCTCTCTGTCCTTGCGTCCCTGCCAGAGCTAATTCTGGAACTGGCAAAGCAGGAGGGAGGAGTGTCTGCAGAGTGCAGGAGACATCTGTCTCCCTTCTCCCGTACCATGAGCTCTTTCCTCACTCTTGTTGAGTACAAGAGTCCTTTCTGAAGCCTTGCTGCATGTGCTGCAAACTCAGGTAGAAGCTCCAAGCTTTGCAAGAACCAAGATCTAGCTGCCCATGAGGCTTGATAGGTAGAAATTCAAATTATAACATATATAGATTAGAAATACAAATTACAAAGTTCCTTCAGCATATTTTTATGATTAAGTTGAAAACAAACAGACTGGCAACACTCTCCACATTCAATACCTTAGAAAATATTTTTGTGTTCCTCCCATCACAGATATTTTTCGTCTCTTTTTTTTCAGGATCAAGCTAGCTCCTTGACTTTTCTGTAACAACACACTTGAGGTTTCCTGGCTCGCTGCTGTTGCTGTTGGTTTTGCATGGCCTAAGGCAACTTCCCCAGCCTTGGTTACACTGAACCTCAGCTCTCGCCAGCCTTCCTTCATGTGTTACAATACCCTCGCCAACTAGAAGACCTCTCTGAAATTACCTGTTGCTGTTTTCAACAAAGAGAGGAGCTCTGAGATGGGAAGATGTGGGGGGGTGCTCGTAGCAGTGGTGAGTTGTCAGGTCTCTCTCTGTGGGCATTACTATTTAGTTTTGCACATCATGCATAGTCACAGTTAGATAAAAAGCCTTTTTCTTTATCCTTTCACTTCATTGCTGATATCCATCATGTCCTTAAAAAAATACTTTCCTGAAATCCCCCAGCCAAAAACTCAATCTTAGTTTTCTATTAAAAATAGAACCTGATTAGTTGTCTATTTAAGCAAATTATTCCAGGCTACATTAGTGCCAGAAAATTAATATTATTAGTCTCCATTCCTCTTCCCCCAACAGTTTCTACTGTCTGTATCCATTTTCAAATACTTTTTTCAAAAATTTTCAAAGTACCCTATTCTTTTTAAGTGGGAATAATTTCCCTAAGAAACACAGACTCTTGATCTTGGAAAAATACATAAACACCACTTCCTTTCAGAGTGTCCAACTGCCAGTACAGGATCATACCCTAGCAAACTTAAAGTTTTGAAATTACATGTTAGACACCAAAAAAAAAAATAATAATGCAGACTAGCTGCAAGTGGAGAAACAGATGCCTCTATAAAATGTCTGTGAAGTACTGTTTAATCTTCTAGCTAGCAAAGACATTATTCTAATTAAAACTGTTATTATTAATTTTGTTTATTACAGAGTGTCTCTGAATAAACTCTGAATACAGTCCCATTTTCCAAAATACAAGATACAATAATAAGTATCTCCCCTCCCTCCGAAAAAAAAAATATTTTTGCTATGAACAAACAAAAATCTTCAGCAGCCATTATTCTGGCTTTCAAATAACTCTCAGGAAAACAAAAAAGAGCTACAATAGAAGTATATGTATAAACTATCAGTTTCCCTACCAGAGAATTATTATCTGGAAAGAATGGATTAGACTGATTAGACATTCCAGCCCATGTAAATTAGTTTACTGAAAATATATCTATAGAAATTCATTTAGGTAAACAATAGTTGAAAGCAATTGAAATTATTTTAATGGAAAGCATATATTAATATGTATATTAATGCTTTCTATTAGATCTAGGTATGGCATTTGAGCACTTAATACTACCTGGCGCAGGGGGTAAATGCTGAATGCCTTATCACTTCAAAAGGAAGAGCACTAGGTCCCACGGTCATTCTTCAATACATGGAAGTATAGGTGTTTTCTACTTCCATGACCTAAGAATAGGAAATTATTCTCTTTTCAAGGTAGACTACTCTCAGTTTTCTACAGTCTCTCCGTAGTCTCCCAAAAATAAATCTTGAACCACTGGAGGTTTTAATCATCTTAAATATTTGATCTTTTTTTAATATTAAAAAAAGCTATGATGGTGAAGTAGCTTCCTGGTGGGGCATGCCTCTTACAGCTGTGAGAGGATTATAACGATGTCTTAAAATTCCTTTTACATACTCCATGTCTCCTCAGCAAAAATCTTCCCCTCTCTCCTGCTTTCAGGGAAAAGAAAATGGAGATCTTCAGTTAGTTTCACATCACCATCTTTTATTACATCCATCCACATGCAAAAGCAAATAAGCGATTTTGCAATAGGAACTCAAATACTAGTGAGCTGTTTCTCTAGCCTGTTCCAAGCTGACTGCTTCTTTTTTGATGGTTATTGTTAAAATTCAGTTATAGTAATTTCTTTTTTAAATGACAAATCAAATAGATAACATAACCCGCCGTTCAAGCACATGAATAAATCAGGTGATGCCAGATCTCATGTTACAACACTTGCTCCTACCTCCATCACCCTCACCCCAAGAGGACTGCATGCTATCTGTAAAAGATTTGCAATGCCAAATGCTGTAACCTTTAGTCAATTTTCATGTTGGTTTTAATGTTACCTTCTACTAATAACTACAATTCCTGAGAAATGTTCTGTACAAAAGCACTTGCCTGACTAAAAACTGTTCTGTACTACAGCGTGAAACTATCAGAGCTGGCACTTGTAACACAGCATGTGTCCGTTCCCAGCAGCGTTCAGACAGAGCGTGAGACCCCGGCAACAGTAGGGTTGATGGTCCACATCAAAAAATTAAACTATGTTTAATTTTCCCTTGCCTTTTCTGAAGCACAAACAGTACAGTAATACATAGGTAATATTTTAATCCCATTAGTGCACGTAGTCAAAGAAAAGGGACAGCACTTTACTTATTTAGTCTTATTTTTCCTCATTTGTCTTTTGAAATTGTGGATAAAGAGCTGAAGATTTTTTCAGTGGACCTGGATTAATTCCACTTTAACTCAGATATCTAATTGCAACAGCTATTTAGGAATTTAGCTGAGGTGCCTTCCATAGTGAATGGAGGCTGCACACTGTCGACACCCATTTGTTGTGTCTACGTTTTCACAGTGCTCACTGGTTTGGATCTCTCCAAGGTTAGACTTAGAGGTCGAACCTGTGTATGGGACTCTTACCAGATTCTTATCTGGACTCCCTTTATTCCTTGAGAGAAATTGTCAATGATTCATCAAATCTAAAGCCCACACCTAAAACGATAAACTGCCTGTTTCACTTCACTGGTGAAAAAGGTTGATTAACAAATATATAGGTGTTTACAATGTAGCCAAATAAGGTAAAAGCTGAACCCAACAGCATAATCTCTGTGCAGTCCTTCTAAACATCAACAGCAGTACAATAATGGTAAATTATAACTATTAATATTCAAATCCAAGAGTATACGTAAGGTGTGAGGGTTTCACACAGTTTTGCCATGCTCTCTTTGGGCTAAAAAGCACCAAGCTAATGTGATTGGCAAAATGTTGTGGCTTATGGGTATTATAAGTCTAAACAAAAAAAATATCCCCACTGTTATTTCTATATCAGCTTTTACTGCTGCAGGAAGAAGGAAAGAGCAAGATTGACACAGAGAAGACATGAAACTGATCTTTATTTTTTCCCTAACCAAACTTAACCTGAATTGTTTATTGCTGATACTGTAGCAGACTATACCAGGCTTCGAAGTACAAGCCCAGTTGTTTACATTTTCAGGATGGAAATAAAAAAGGGTATTTTCAGGGGAAGTTTAGAAGTAAAGAGCAGAAGCAAGCGTGCAGAGAAAAATGGAGGTCAGCTCTCTCCCACCAGAGAACCTCAGCAGCCGGAGCAGATCCGTGGAGGAAGAAGGCAGCAGAGCCTTGCAGGAGGTAGCAGGACTCGCCACCGCCTGTGGCTCAGCAGCTCAGGTTGGGTCTCTCCTCTCTGCAAGTAAAGCAAGTAAAGGCAAGAAAAGAGAGTTTCTTTTCATTGCAAAGGAAGCRAAAGGAACAGGAGTTCCTGCTGAGTGCTGGGAACAGGAGTAACAGAGGTTAGGGGGCCTGGTGCTAAAGTAAAGAGCTTATGTTAATTTTTAGACACATGGAAATTTGTTTATGATACCCTTTCTGAGCAGTCAGCATAATCTCTGGGTAGTGTCTCCCAACAGGGGGTGCAGCCTATACGTGTACACAGCAGGAAAAGAGAGACTGCATGATGGACTTACATCAACACTGGCGTGATTAATTTAGGACTCACTTTTAGAAATTTTCTCAATATATGACTCATATTTCAGCCCTCTCAACCGGCTCATATCTGCTAGAATTTCTTTATCTGACAGGAAAAAACCTACTTATTATAAGAGATTTCAAGAGATGGAAGTTTTAATAATATTAAAAMCCCCTATTAATGTTTTTAAACAACTGAGCTTATCGATCAGATTTTGTTTTCTTGGTAAGACATTTCTGTTATCTCTGGTAACTGCCTTGCAACTTATTGTTTCAAGCAATGTTGTGGGACTCCACAGACTATTATTCTGGGGAAAAACAAAACCAGCAACGTAAACACACTAAAAGAAACTTATACATTAAGGAAAACTATGACTTCTTTCCTCTTGATAATTAAAAGGGTCAATTCAGTATTGGAAAAGAAAAGCCAGTTCTATTCTGAGGAAACAAAGTGAACTTTTCAGTTCATAAATGACAGATTTATCCTTACTGTTAGTTTTGGGGTTTTTTTTCCAAATTGTCAGAAAATAACTATAAAATATAGTGTAAATGTGATAATTTAATCCTTAACTATCTGGAGTAGCTGAAACTGGATCATGTCCACAATAACAACAAATTATACTAATAATGACATCTGATTGGTAAGATCAGTGTGCTGGAAAATGTCTGGGCAGTGAAGATAAGTATATGTTACAGAAGATGCCTGAATGATTTTACTACATGGATTTCTAGAAATGTATGAACTGCTGCCGTGAAGAGGACAGTATCACTCTCGTAGGAAACTTCTGCTTTATTTTGGGAGCTCCCTCATTGTTTGAAACGGTGTAGAAGACTGAAGTTCATTTTATATTAGCCAAACACACAGTTATTATGAACAATATGGTGTGGCATGAAATAGGGTACCTACCAGGTTATATTAGGTAAATTATCTTCACCCTGTTGATATGTAGAAACACAGAGCTATTTTTTAAATTTCATCTGTTCCTCAGTCAGACCTTAGTTGTAAAATTTGGGACTGGTGCTGGAAATGCTATTAGAGTGACTTGAGAAATGAAGAGTCTGTTTTTACTGGCAAAGACTGAAAAAATTTAGCTTGTTCAGCTTAGAACAACGTAAGCTTAAAAATAAATAGGGGATTAACGGTAGGGAAGAGCTGTATAAGTTTGCAAGAATAAGTGATTATACATAAATTGATTATGCATAACTTTAGTATGTAAAGCAGAAGCGACACTCTGGAAAAGCCCTGTGAATAGTGGAAAAAAAGAGCCTCAGAGATTTTAAGATGGTGCTTGGTCACGTCACAAAAGAGATCATTGTATGCCCCAGCTCCCTAGCACAGGACACAGCTCCTTCCTGAGGATACTGATCTGGCTCTCCATGATCAACTTACTTGCATTTATGACCTTTCATTTATAAAATTGCTTATATATTTAGACATATCTTAAAATTGTTATCTTATTGTCATTTGCATCTTAAAAGTGTTCGGATCTTGAAAACATGAAAGAGCCTTTATTTATTCCTTTTGTCCATTCTTGGTGAGAATGGTTCCTGGAGCCAACAGAAGGAAAGGGAACCCTCTGTCCTTAAAAGCAGTTATACACTCTGCAGACCTGAGGGGGAGTGTGAGGGGCTATCCCACCAATGTGATGGGAAAGTGCAATGTAAGTAAGTGTATAGCCTCTCAAATGCCAAAGGTGGGGTTTATGATCTGTCTAACTTGGCAAAGGAAAATGTCACCTTTAGGTGTCCTCTTTCCTCCTCCTTGGGATGGCAAAGGAGGTTGAGGGGCTTTGCTGCAGGCTATAGTATTCACTTTTAAAACTCAGAAGGAACTTCTCTCTTAATAGCAAGTTGGTCTTAGAAGACCTTCTGTGTTCTGACATCCCCCTCAGCAATTTAATGATCTTTGTGAAATTTAAGCTGTTGTAACTAGGCACATATCCAGTACAGGCAATTCAGTAGAAGACCTCATTATCTGGAATTGCTAATTATACAGATTAGCAACTTATTTTACTCTCTTACCTTACTTAAATGAGGGTATAATGAGGCTGGAGCTCTTGATGCCCAGTAAAATGAGAAGGCGTTCCCCATTCTTCAGCTGTTTATCTCATAGGAAGGTCACACCTGCAACTATAAGGGGATGAGAAGTATTTTATGGAGRCTGAGGTTAAGAGCAATTTGTCCTGGAGCAAGATGACCTGGGTTGAGTGAATAATCCTTGGATCGTTGAGATGCACTGGTAAAGAGGCAGACTAGTTAGACCCTAATGTCAGTGTTGAATTGATCTACAGAAATCTTTTGGGGAATAAAATAATGATTTTAACAGAATAACAATCTGGTTCTGGTAGGAAAGAGTAAAATATATCTTATCCTTTAATCAAAAAGATTGCTCTACAAAAGAAAACTCTTGCGCTAAATAAACGCAAACTCTTCCTTATTTTTAGTTCTTCCATCTTCATTATTCTAAGTGCTAAGGTTTCACTAATTTCTGAATTTCCTTTTGGTTCATTTGTGAAAGATGGTATAAAATCAATTTATCAAGAAAGTTTTCTATCCTTCAGGCCAAAATAAGTTTATGAAATTTGCTTTCCTTTTTGGATTTTTTTCCTTCCTCACAAACATATTTGCTAGTAAGATCTTGATTCTAACATCTAACAGTCTAAACCTAACAGATGGAAAGATTCCAAATTATAGGAGAGCTCACAGAAAAAAAAAATTGCAGGAGGCCTACAGCAACATGGGAAAAACATGACACTAGTATAATGATGTGATCTTCAAGAAAAATACAGGTTTAAGACCAAATAAAAAGTATACCTTCAAAAGCAGATATGAAAGTTCAAAATCAAAAGAAATAAAAGGAATATACAATGAATTGAAACCCAAGAAAATTCAGTAAAACCAATATTTCTGTTTGGGATTGAGGAATCATGTTGCCTTACAAGCCGAAAATGCTTGTAATGTTATGTAGACTTGAAGTACTTTAAAATACTCTACCTTTACTCCTCTAAAAATGTATGGCTTTGAAAGCCAGTAAAGCTCACAACTGTGAAATAATTTCCACTCTGTAAAGAGAAAAACAGACTTTTAAAATAAAAATTATTTTCCCTTCTTAATTCAGCTAAAAGTATGTTATACAATGACCTATTGCTGTGGATCCTCCAAAAGTTATTTTTGTGCGTCAAATACAAATTGCTTTCTGCTCTCGGTGTTTTTTGTTTTTTTGAGGGAGACAGGAGGAGGGGAGAAAGAAGGTTATTCTTGGATTCTTTTATTAGTTCTTTCTGAAGAATTACATTTTTTTTTAAAATGCTTTCATTGACATAACACATTATGAAGCATTGTGCTGTGAAGTGTAACATCAGCTTGTATCAGTCACACTGCATTACTTTACATGCCTAGCCTAATGTGTCACTGCACAGTAACAGCAGAAACATCCTACATAACTGAAAGCAGCAATACCTTGCAGATGAAAATATTGTAAAATAATTTTATACTGCTTGTATAAACATGCTCCCAATTGTGAAATGTATACCACTTATATGCAATTTCYCTGGGACAGCAGGAGGTTATCTGCCATACAAATGTCATCAGAAAACAGACCTTCAATAAAATTCTAGCAAAAGGAAGCACCTCCTGTACCTATTTTAGAAATATCTACATATTGAAAAGCAGCTTTTTACTGTTCATACAATCCTCTGACAGTCAAATATTTTGGAGAAAAATTGCTGCTGTTATGGATAAGTCTGTGTGCATTTTGCTTTGAAAACCTTATTTTCATGTAAAAGGAAGTATGCTTTTTCTGTAAATTTGTAGATATAATGAGACCATTTTGGATTAACTAACCCTCTCTTCTGTTCCTCCTGTCCTCACAAGCTGAAACAGGGTTTATTTTTAGTTACATTTTTACATCCTCACTGTACAGCAAAGGACTTAATTTAACCCTTTTGTAGGTAGGTGTTTTCAGATGAGGAGTAAATATTGTCTAGGCAAAGAAGCTTCAGTATTTATCTAGGTACCATTACAGAGATAGCCAACTTCATGGCAATACTCTACTTTTGAATGAATAGGCAAGAGTTACCAAAAGAAATTTTTTTTAGAAAGGTAAGTTACTGTCTTGTCTTTTAGGTGTGAAATGCTCTGATTTGAAGTTGGGTTACCGATTGAAACATTTGGTGGTAATCCATGACATGAGCAATGAATAGCTGTCTTGAAGCTCAAGTTAAAAAAAMCAGACATTTAGGTAAGGGATGATTTTTCAAAGTGTCAGTGAAGACCTTCAATAAGAAAACTATTTATCGGTTTTCAAGACTTATGTTTTATCATAAGTGAGGACTCAACATTGTATAATAGCACATGGGTTACAGTAGTCTGATTTAAGCATGGAGTAATATAGAGCTCTGTTTTATTTCCCTTTTCTGTTCAAGTTATTGCTTGTATGTTACTATTTAATAAGAGTCTTCTCATGTACTTCTCTTAATTTAAAACTGTAATGAAGGTTCAAAAATATCTGTAGGCCCATTGAACGCTGCTGTCATTTGCAGTAGGCTGAAAAGTCTGGTCCCATCTGCTCAGCTGAGCAAGAGCAGAGCTGATTTCACAGCTTTCTACTAGAGAAAATCCTGAACATGCTTACTAGGTGCCATATATGCAGAATTAAATTGTCCTTGCTCTCAGACTGCCCTCAGTGCTCCACCCATCACATACTATGCTCCAGGAAGGCTTTCAGGTTGGGTAATTGTGCATTCTTCCCCCATTTTCTCAGAACAACTCCTCTTCTGGTGCAAGAGAAAATACAGCATTGTCTGTACTCAGACTGGACCTGAAAGAACTGATTCTTTCCTCTTTTTTTGTCCTGAAGCCTCTATATGAAAACCTGCACACAGCACATGATAAAGTTGGCTTGGTCCCCTCTCCATAAAGGAAAAGTCATAGTACTGGAGTTGTAAGTATGTGGCATCCTCAAATCAGCCCCCTCTCCAGAAGATTTAACTTCCCCTGTGATTAGCAAAAGCAATTTTGTACGYGGTTCCTAAATCTTCCAGTGCATTCAACAAGTTCAGCCTAGCTGATACATGCAATTTGTCTCACACTGTTACATTTCACTGCAATAAATATACATTCTTGCCTCCAAGGATCAGAGGACTGCGTAATTAGTGTCAAGCACGTAGGAAAAAAAATGAAACTTTTTCTATGCTCAGTTTATAGAAGCACAAAGGTTAAACTATATTAACATATAGTTTTGGAAACAACATTTCTTCCGTGGCTGCCTCTGTGGGTGCAGTAGAGCTGATTTTCACTACCACATGAGAACAACAGTCTTCTATCCATTTTAACTGGATGGTTGGGGTTTTTTTCCTTTCCTATCGTACATCTTTTCCATCTGCRGATATCAAAACTATATTTACAACAATTTCTAGCTTCCAAAATAACTTCAGTCGTAACTACTGAAAATTAACAAAATCTTTTCACATAATCTCACTGTATTATCTATTATAACTTTCAGTGTGAAACCAATGGTTACATTTTTTAATCAGCTCTCCAACGTCATATAAGAAAGCATAAAAATTTAAATTAGATTCAATTTCCATAAAAGTCACTTAGACTTTAATTGCATATATTTGTGGCATTACGTTATTCAAAWCTTTAGATCTTTATTATGAGTTCTATTAGGTGGTAGTTTATCAATGATTGACTAAAATCTGAAGAGCTTACATCTGTAATTTATTTACATGTGTATAAATTTGCAATATGATTTACAACATATTTCGGATAACACTAGGAAAGACACGTTAAGTCAATAACCCTGCAATTATCAACTTGTTCCTCCTAAAACATATTCCMCCCCCACCGATTGCCACAAATATTCTATAATATTTGTAATTGGAAGAATCAGTAAGCAAGTTTTTTTTTCTTTTCTTTTTTTTTTTTTTCCATAGTGCTGATTTTCAGCAAACATAGCAAATACAGGACACTTAAAAGGACCAAAGTGCTGGCAAAAGCAACATCCCAGAGGAATAAGATTGTCAGCTGAAGTTTTTATGTGCTTCCCAAAAATTTACCTTCACCTAGTCTTCATTTGCAAGACACTGAACCTCCCCACTTTACAGTCCTGCTCATTGTACAGCCTAGATCAGATTTTTTTAAAATAACGATTGTCTGTTTCCCTTCACAGTTTGAGGTATCTTTTCATCATGTAACGTCTACAAGTGAAAACACATCAGACACCTGGCAAACTTATGTTTCAGTAAATGAGCTTGCCTCCAAGGCAATAACTAATTAACAGCCAGACACAATACTCCAGTAGCCAACTTTCATTTTTTTTGCAGCAAGTATACAATCCCCCAACTCCAACAGTTAGTTAGTCTTCTCTAAGTTAGGATCTGACAGTTTGTTGCTCGCTGCAATGACGCTGGCAGCAAAGCTACCGGGGCTTTAGCCTGRTGGCAGTGCGAGCAGCGCTCCTGCCCTCCCTCCTGCCGGGGGTCTAACTACCAGCCAATGCAAGAGCTGCAACATCAGGCAAGTTGAAAGCATCGTTAAACAAACTAGGAGGGCTGGTAACACTGTAGTTAGCCAAATACTGCCTCTGTTCAAAACCAGATCCTGTTTTCTATGTACCCAGGAGATATTACAGGCCCACAAAAGAAACTAATCCATAGTTCACTATTTCAATGTGTCTTACACTAACTGTAACACTTCACTGTACATTAGAAGATTCTAAGAAGAGTTTTCCCTTTTCTTTTATTGGCTTGCTAAGAAAAGTGAGATGAGTGTATCAATATAAGTACCATTATCACAAAATTTTTACCTATACACGTTAGCACAGTCATTAACAAACAAATGTGGGAAATTATCTATTTACCATCCATATTGCAGTTCTATATTTTGAAAGCTGACATCAGCCCTGCAAGTGTAATATTGGGAAATAGTAAATACCAACAACTCAGCTGTCAAAGATTTGTTTCAAACTACTAATTTGCTTTAAAAAAAAACACCAAACAAAAAACAAACCAAAAAGCAGTCCTGAAGGTGTAATTAAAAGCCCATACTGTAAAGATGACTGATTTGTTCCTGTTTTACCTGGCAAACAAATGTAGGTCAGTGTAGAAAAGAACGATTTTTAAAGTGTTCAGAGCAGTTGTCATTAAGATTCTCTGAGGAAATCTTGGCTCCAGTGGACATTTCTCTGTAGACTTCAGCGAAGCAAAGATTTTGCCCTTTACATAGCATATAAAATCTCTTCTTTTAGATACAAAAAATAAATTACTTTAAACTTTTGAGCTTTTTAGGTATTTTTGGAAGTAGCAAGCCAAAACAAGGGCATGAGTTACATATGAATGCCTTGTGCATCCTTAATAAAACATTAATGATCTTAAAAGAAAGCAACAGGAGTTGAAAGTAAGAACAAGAGTTGAAGGAGAAGAGGGCCTTCTTTTCCAGTGCATGTGCCACAGCACAGCATTTAAGGATTCATTCCTGCTCATAACACGTTTGAACAGAAGTAAAAAGATGGGGCCTGAAGAATTTTTCCAATACCTCAGAAATTTCAAAATACAGTTATACTTCAACTCTTAACACTGAGAAAATCTTTTCCATGACTTCAGAGAGAGATAAAACACTCCAAAGAAAGCAATGGAAAAAGGCTACATCGTCAGCACTGTGTATACTATGGCTCACAACAGGTCTCTGATATTTTATTTTGCCTATTGAAAAATTACATGCACATACATGTTGCGCTATATATATACGCTTTGAAACAAGAAGAGGTAATAAGCACGTGTGCCATAAGCACATGACACTAATAATCCAGAAATTAACTGCATTTATCATGTTTCATTCACCTTCGTACTGCTCAATAACCCACACTTACAACCACCTATTAAGAAAGCACCGCCTAACTTCACAAGGGGAGAAACGGAACTTGGTTCAGTTTTCATGGAGCCTTGAATATCAGGCTAAGAATTGCCTTTATTTCAGGGGAAAAAAAGTCATTGGATTTGTTTTAGGGTATTTCAAATGTATCTAATGACAGTTAAATATTATTACTAATTTTGCCTGAGGTTAATTCTTCATGGAGAATAAAATGAAAAATGTCAATATAAGCACTTTAAAATTGTGCATTTCTAAAATTTGTTTTCTCCACCTCTTTACATAAAACCACACATCTTATAATGACATAAAACCTTTTACTAGCTCTTATTGACAAAGACCTCCCTTTCTGACTTTATTAGAGTTAAAATTGGCTTTGGCTTTATTTTAGTTTTTATGTGGAAAACCATCCTGCTAAGTTCATCCTCATGAAACCTTTATACTTTGAAACAGCACACTGTAATAATGCATGATGTATGAATATATTAAAATACAACATTATGCACTGACAAGCAAATCCATCTATACAAAATGAATAGGGATAATTAAGTAGTGAAAAATACTGAACAAAAAGCACTTAACAATTTGTAAATACCAACTTTATGGTTAATTTGCAAGGAAATGTAACTGGTGTTATTATGGCTATAAGACTTTATTTCACCGGAAACTAAAACTAATCTTTGTCTTCGTTTAAGTGAACATTTCAAACATATGTACTTTTTAAAGTATTTTGAGGAGAGTATGAATGGTATTTTTCAAAATGAATTCCATAGAAGTTGGTGGTTTACTGAGCAGCAGCTTTGGTAATCTTAACAGCAGCTTTAGAATTTAGTTCTATTGAAGTAATTTAGTACCACTTATGTGTATAAACACGTATGATCACGACCAAGTTTGTGACAGAAACACTGAAATGCTTTCTATTCAGATTTACTGTTATTTAATGTTATTTGGAAGGTGGTGGGTGTTTTTTTGCTCTTGTTCATGTGTGGTACCACATTTAGTTAGATACCACAGTCTGCCTGAGTGATAGAGTGGATGATAAGTGTTCTCACCCAGACACACTTGCACCCGTTTATTTCAGCTGAGCGGGACTGCTTACATGCATGCTTGCAATACAATGCCACGGCGATCTGCGACTAGACTCCTGTGATAAGGGTATTCAGAGAGAGATATTTAAAATCCTTCTTGCTGCATTCCCAGCCAGGGCAAGGTAGGTAAGAGGAGCAAAGAACAAAAATCCTTCTCTCATTACTTCTGCGCTGTTCCTGCAGTATAAGGGGAGCACAGCAACTCATAGAGAAGCAAAGTGGGCTAAATAAACCAGGGAACTGAGACATATCATTGGAATTCATACAATCCTTTGGCTTTTCTTTAAGACAAAACACAGATTAATGTTGCTGTTTTAGATAGGAATAATAATCCTATAAGCACTTCTGTTGTAGACACTGGTTCTGAGAGCATGGATGATGCTATTGCTAAATATTTAGTCATTTATTCTTCCATTTTTCGTGGAGATAAAATTATGATTGCAGCAGCTGGAAATTTTAACTGGGGAATTCTGTGATTAAAACAAGAATTGAGGTTGTGACTGGCTTGGAAATACAGTTTATAATTTCTTCTGGTACTTCAGCTGTCTCTATTCAAGTCACTACTGTAATTGGGGATTTCTATATGTACTAATTAGCAAAAGAGCTTACTGCTGTCGCCAGCCCAAGCACGCAGTGTTGCAGGCATGCCTAGCAAGTTTAAGAGATGTTAGACTGTTTGTTAGTTCACCAGGGCAGCCTTGGCACTGCTGTTACACGCTCCAGTGTTTGGTTATAWCCAAAAGCAAGTGTGTGTATGTACTCATGGCAACAACGTCTCATACTTCAGCATACAGCTACTTTTTCAGCCTTCAGTAAAAAACAAAAATAATTAAAAAATCTACAAATGTATTTTTCTCCRTTTCGTTTGCAGTTAATTAGATGTAGATAATAACCAGTCCTGGCGGGTAGAACGGGTACACCTAACATTTTACTCTGTCAGTTATTTCAGAGCTTATTTAAGATTAGTTCCTCAAGAGAGGCAAAACACCACAGACAAACTATTTTATTTGAAATTTTATTTGACCTCTTTGCTAATTAGTGCATATGAAAATGTCAGTTTACCCAGGGGCAGCAGTAACCTAACTAACAGTTGCTGAATTACCAGAAAATATTTTTTGCTATATATTTATTCAGATATTTTATTTGCAATAATTTGTGTTTCAGTATTTTTCTTTTACTGCATTTTTTATTCTTCCTTCATTAATTCATAATGAATTGCTTACCATACTTGTTCCATCAATAGTTCATTAAGAAAGTTATTCCAACCAACGTGTCAATTACTGTGATCATAAGGGATCCTGGGTGGTCACTGAGAACAGGATGATTTTTTTTTATGGAGGCGTATCCTGCTGTCCCCTGAAAATATGTTCTGGAGAAGTTTGGCAGTAATTTCCCAGATAGTGAAGCAATTTTTCCCGTAAGGAACTACATAATGGAGAGGTGATGTAGGCAGGGACTTAAAAATATATGCAATTTAAATGCCTAGAAAAGATATATTGTATTGTAACATCTCTCTCATTTGTATCACAAGAAAAAAGTGAGACTTCCACAGCATAATGCAGAATAAATACAAGAGGACTGCTGCTGCACAGCCACAGGCAGGATATTCCATTCCTTTCTACTAACATCAGTGTAAAATGTAAATAACGTTATTGAAAAATTGAAAATATTGTACTATAGCTTATTGTATCTGCATTTGTTGCAGTTATTTTAGCATAAACATTACATGTAGGAAGTTTCATGCAGTAAGGGTGAAGAATGGAAAACACTGTAATAGCAACAACTTTCGGAGCAGATTTTTAACGGGTGATGATGAAACTCTGCAATGACAGGGAAGTGACTATAGTGCTACTGTAGTACTTTTTGTCAAGGCATCGAGTGATGCCAATAATAGCCAATCCTCACCTCAGGACAGAGAAATGTAGCAAGTGTGACCTGGAAAAGTCATTTTCAGTTATTTGCTATGAAAGATAGAGAGAAATACTTCTGAAAATAAAATATTACTTCAACATCATTAACATTTCATGGCATAGCACACACACCTTGGAGATACATGGCTTTTTCAGATGTTCTCACATACATTCATTCATTTTGTTCAATTGCATGGCAATTCTTTGTTGCTGATTCCTTCCTCAAACCATTAATATTGATGTTGTTCAACTATCTGAGTCATATTTAATTTTAACCTCGCACATGAATGCTAGACATTTTACTATGAGCTTCAAAGTTCAATTTTTTTCTGTTTTTGTTTGTTTGTTTGTTTGTTTGTTTAAATCACATGTACAAAACTAATTCCTCTGCCTATACCTCCATATTCCCAAATCAGGTACTGTATTGCTTCATCTCCTCTCTGTTGCTTGCCCAATGGCAAATATTTTCTCCACCATTACAGCACTGAATTCTGTAATTTTGAAAAATGGGATTTTCAATGTCACTAGAAAATAATAAATGACAGTTAGGAAAGTCAGGGGATTCAGTATTCAGAATTTACATTAGAAAATAGATTTATAAAATTTACTCAATTATTATTCTAAATTTTTTCTTGGTTAAATACTCTAATTAAAACCTAACTACCTCAGATGAAATACAACATTTACTAATTGATTTGGTTTTCCCCCTATTCTGACACCCATTAGCTCAGAGATGGCACACCGCTACTATTTTGTCGGAGACCTTTCAGAAATTATATAGATTCTTTATTTTGAGGTTCCCAACTAAATGTATTCTCTCGAGTTTTTTAACTAAACATGAAATTTGGGAGAAAAGTACTGGCTCAGTATATTGTAGAAATAAGGCTTACCGGTGGCATTTCAGTAACAGTTAACTTCTTTTGTTCCAGGCCATGTACAAATACAGAATACAATCGCTTCTAACCTAAACGTCTTTCAGACAACAAAATTTGGTTGAACAGAATGACATGCCTAAAATAATGCATAAAGTCAGGTATTGAGCTGAGCACACTAAGTCTTCAATTGAATGTTTTAATCCCATGAATCTCTCAACTGCCTTTCCTGGCAAGAAAAGGAAATAAACCTTTTTCAGATATCAGAAATCAGTTTATAGAATCGTCTGATGGTCTTTTTCAATGTGTCCTTCCCACATGCCTAACCAGATTAGTGAAGAGAGAAATAGATGTATATCAATTACAGGTGTAATGTGCTCATAAGCCTCATGTTATTTTTTTTTCTCTTCAAGGTGTTGTCCTAGCTCTTCCCGATAATATTATATGTATGATTTAGCAATAGGTTGAACTATAGGATCTCATCGGAATAAATATAAAAAGTCTGGCAAGACACAGAGTGAAGAGAGAAAAAAAAAATCCACATTCCTTTCCTTTGAACCTTGATGTGCAATTGGCATGGAAAATAAAACCATGACAGCGCATATCAAAGTACATTTCTTTAGGTGATCTCTATCAATTTCACATGGCTTCTTAAATTACTTGTTTGTTTGTTTTGTTTTTTCCATGAATAGGTGCAGCTATAGATATGACTCCTAGCAGCAAAAAATCTATTTACAGAACATTTTTAATGCAAGCAATATCCATTGCAGAACACAAGGTAAGTGGAAGAACGCACAATCAACGGTAACAGCAGACCAAGAGCATTAGCAGAGCACGCACTTAAGTAACTGGTGTTTGAAAGGTTTAGTGCCCTGGGCCAGGGATAATGTACCAATGGCAGCTCTACCAATGGTAAAACAAGTGGCAAAGAATAACAGAGAGAAAATGATTAAGATCACTACATTATTAACCCTGGGATTTTTAATACATGTGACAGCTAAGTATCGGTTATGGAATACATAGATGGACTGTTAGGGATAAATGAAATAGCTAACAACCCTGCCACAGTACATATTAATACATCTCCCAAATACGAACTTTTTACTTAAAGTAAGACCATGACAAGTAGTGTCAAGAAATTGTAACAGAATATTAATTCTTCCCATGATGTAGTTTCACATCATCCTGACACAAATATATATATTATTTTACACATAGCTCCAAAATTAAATTGTTCTCAGTGAAGAGTGATTTTACATCAGGCCTACATCAGACTGCCAACAGATTTGAAAACAAGGTAGGAAAGAGTTTGCGATATCTATTCTGAGTCCCTATGTAACAAGAATTCACCTCCTGCATCAAGTGTGAATTCATAGTTGTCATGGTTTAACCCCAGTCGGCGACAAAACACCACACAGCTGCTCCCTCACCCTCCCGTCCCGGTGGGATGGCAGAGAGAATAGGGAGAGCAAAAGTACGAAAACTCATGGGTTGAGATAAGAACAGTTTAATGATTGAAATAAAATAAAATAAAATAAAACAACAAYAATAATAATAAATTTTAATGAAAATGAAAACAACAAAAAAAGAGAGAGAAACAAAATCCAGGGAAAACAAGTGATGTAACCACTCACCACCCACCGACTGACGCCCAGCCAGTCCCTGAGCAGCGATTGCTGCCACCCAGCCAACTCCCCCCAGTTTATAGACTGAGCACGATGTTATATGGCATGGAATACCCCGTTGGCCAGTTTGGGTCAGCTGTCCTGGCTATGCTCCCTCCCAGCTTCTTGTGCACCTCCTCACTGGCAGAGCATGGGAAGCTGAAAAGCCCTTGACTTAGTATAAGCACTGTTTAGCAACAACGAAAACATCAGTGTATTATCACATTAGTCTCATGCTAAATCTAAAACACAGCACTATACCAGCTACTAGGAGGAAAATTAACTTAATCCCAGCTGAAACCAGGACAATAGTTGACATAAAGCAAATACTTTAAAACCCGACTGTGACTGAAAGAGTAGCAAAATGTCAAGTGATGGAGAATCAACTGTACTTTTGCACTATATTTACAAATAGGTAATTACCTTCACTAAAAATAACTTGCATACTTGTAACAATGTTTGACATAAAATCTGTTTTTAATTGATTGTTCCCAGTCATTGGAAGTTGAATGAGATGAATTTCTTAGCAAGAGAAGAAACCCTCTCTACCCATATAAAGAACAAACAAGGAAATTTCCTGCTAAAAACTGAAATGCATTTGAGGTAAGTAAAGCTATGTACAGCAAGGTTGTGCGGCTTCCATCTCAGCAGAATATTTAASTAGAGTGACAGGGAAAATAGTCTGTTCATTAAAACAAAATGCAAAGGCAGACAGGCTGCTCTGAATCCATCTCTAATATTTCAGATGGAGTCACTTTATCCATTACATGAGAAGAGGGAGGCAAGAGAATTTACTATCCTGCACTACAGTAACAGAAGCAAGGATGGGAACTGACAAAACCTTGCTGAAACCCCATCATATGCAGGACCCAGAAATAAACAGTAAGTTCTTATCAATCTTCTCCAAAACCTTCCCAGCTTTGTAATAAAGGTGTGGGTGAATGGTCTTGAAAATGGTGAGAATCCACATTCACAAGGCAATTTATTTTTTTCTCATAGAACAAAGTGGGAGGAGGTGCTACTCCTTTTCTTCCTTAAAACTTCCCAGTTTCATGTTAATAAGGTTAAGGTAGTGTTTTTACAGTTTTTCCTTCCATGCAGAGAAAGGGTTTGATGGGAGCCATACGATTTCTCTGTGTAACAATAAACAACCTGAGTAGAAGATACTCTAAATGGAATATTTTTTTTAGTTCAGGAATCAAATTACTTAGTTTTTTTTTTAATATGCTTATTAAACTTTGAATTTCATGTAAGATCCTCTCTTTTTTTCTCCTATTTTACCCTCTAACTTTCATGAGATAGCATAAGTACACCTAATAATTTCCAATTTTTGTTATTTTAACATTTTCCTGTTAGCACTTTTTCAAAGATCATTACTGACCTCATGGATGTGATCAAGTGTATTAAGATCTCAATGAAAACTCTTTTATATAGTATCAAAATCTATTAATACAGAAGACAGAAGGGACTGTAAAGATAAGAGAGGCAGTCCAAAGATTACAGTTTCTACATTTCAAAGTAAAGGCCTGAGGGCTAAAACATCTAAACATACTAAAAATGGGGAACACATGGGGAAAAAAGCACCAAGTCAGCCTTGCAGCAGGTAGGAATGCTTAAATAA
This sequence comes from Oceanodroma leucorhoa, assembly GCA_030449065.1. Taxonomy (NCBI): domain Eukaryota; kingdom Metazoa; phylum Chordata; class Aves; order Procellariiformes; genus Oceanodroma; species Oceanodroma leucorhoa. Next base: position 4,990,744 of record JASVER010000005.1, on the reverse strand, counting down.
AAATGGGGAAAGGACAGTTACATGGGCAACGAAATCTGGTACAAAATTTCAGAAATAAAATTGCCCATTGTGACTTTTTTGTTGCAGCTCTAGGAAACTGGATGCATGTATAGCTAGTAAATGGCATGAGAGGTTGTTCTGTGAATCAAAGAAAGAACATGAGGTGATGAAGTATTATCAATCTTTAAACTAGAAAGAAACTTCCTACATACTCTGATGATTTAATTCCGATTAGCTGAAGGCCAGCAGAATGCTTTCTGTATCTAGACATGTTCATACAATGCAAATAAGAACATTACTGCAAATAAAGACAGAAAGCTGAAACAAAGCAAAACCATTTAACTTCATAAAGCTGATTCCCTGCTTTCACTTACTAGCTATTTCACTTCAGCAATACAAAACAACTGTTACCTGTATGCAAATGTAGATGCTTCCATTCATCAAATATTCTATTCTATTCTATTCTATTCTATTCCTAGGTAAAAAGAGGAAACAAGAAATGATAAATGAACAAAAGCTTTAAATAGTTCAGAACTTGTGCTAGATTCAGAAGAGCCTCACAAAGTCAACATGCTTATCTGGAGCTTAGCTGAAGAGTATGAACTCCTAGTGTCTGCAAATGCAGGCAGGAGCTCTCATGAGGTCTCTCAGATGCTGGTGCTGCTCGTCCCATCTGGAAACACTGCAGGCTTGAGTCGTTGCTGCTTTGCACCCTTATCCCTGCTAAGACTGAAAGCAAAGAAGGTGCAAAATGCTAGAGGATTACAGCGTTTCAGCACCTTCTTTTGCACACAAGCACAGAAATGGATAATGAACTGTTCAGAGCTGCTCAGTCTGGTTCTCATCCCAGCAGCTTTACTGATGTCTTGAAAACACCTGCCTTCCTCGAGGGCAATATGGCTACTGAAGGCAGCAGATGAGCTGCCTTAGACAACTTTCTTGGTTTAAGCCCAAAATATATAGGACTAGTGAGCCTTTTGGGATCTTAATTTCTCCTAGTTGAAGACTGCACAGCTAACAGATCCATTGCTTGGAAAATTATAATCTGCTAACTGTAATTTATCTACCATTTTCGTGGGCTCCAAACGAAGGTCAGAGTTTGCACACAGGATGAGGTTCCTGAATCTTTGTCATGGTACATGCAAGCTGACTGTATCAGTCAGTTACTGTAGTAGCTGTCTTTGGGTCAAACTTGACAGAAGGTTAATGGGACTTAAACAGTTATCATGTGTCAGCTGACTTGCAGTAAGTCTCCATGTGCYTGAATCACAGAATCACAGACTGGTTGAGGTTGGACAGGACCTCTGGAAGTCATCTGGTCCAACCCCCCTGCTCAGGCAGGACCATCTAAAGCCAGTTGCCCAGGACCATGTCCAGATGGCTTTTGAATACCTCCAAGGAGGGAGACTCCACAGCCTTCCTGGGACAACCTCTGCCAGTGCTCAGTCACCCTCACACTAAAATAGTGTTTTCTGAAGTTTAGAGGGAACCTCCTGTTTGTGCCCACTGCCTCTGGTCCTGTCAGTTAAAGAGGTCATATGTAATAGCCTGCAGTGACCCAAGCAGATGGAAGCTAATTTATGTATTTCATTCTAGTGTCCAACTGAAGTATGTAGCACAAGACAGTCCCTGGCAAAATCTTTGGTTTGCTTCAGGGAAAGAAAGATGCAAGTCTTGCAGTTCACGCTGATCCATGCTCAGCACTGTCGGCTACTCACGGATGCAGAGTTTGGCACTGGACACATCTTTAATTCCAAAGGTGTGAAATACTAGCTTCAATCAACATGACAAGCATTTTTCTTCCAGAATTGTCTTCAAACCCACAAATCTCAGCAGCAAGTATCACACAAATCTTTAAAATTGGGCAGTGGGTAGGACTTGCTGCTTTTAATTATTTTCTAACCTTTGCTGACGTCCTGTTATTTAAATTGTTGCTACAGATACCTAATTTCCTACCCCAGTATTATCAGCTGTTATTTTATTTATTTTTATTGTTTAATTGTTTCTTCTTGCCTGAATGGTAGAAGGTAATAACCATGTCACAGTGATGCAGCACAAACTCCAGGCACCAGCCCTGGTGATGTCATAGCTATGTCACAGCAGGCAGTCACCAGCTCCTAGAACCAGCCCTGGTGGTGTCATGGCTGTGTCACAGCAGACAGAACACTCGTGGTGGTTGTGTCACAGGGCAGTTGTTGGTTACGTGAGTGGCCCAAAATGTTATAAAAAGGACTGTGCCAGACCAGGCTAGCAGACAAGTAGCCAGATGAACAAGGGCTGAGAGGAGAGGGCAAGGGAAGGATGGGCAGGGGCTGCCCACAGAGGTGGAGGGTGGCTGCTCCTTCTTTGTTGCTTCTCCTGTCTATTACAGCTGGATGCCTCGATAGGGATACGACCAGAGACCATGGCACCTTCCTGTCCTCTCCCTCCTCCAACACTCAGCCAGAGAGCTGTCAGCATACTACAGGACAGATAAGATTACCCCAACCCACACCCTGTTACGGTCTTTCAGGGAGCTGGGAGCTCCCTACAGCCATGGCAAAGCCATGCACCCTCTTTCCCCAGGTAGCCAAGGGCTGGCCCACATAGGAGCTCCTGGCAACAGCCCTAGCATCCAGGTCACAGGAGGGATAACCCTGGTGGTGGCCCACGTTGCAGTGGGGTTGGTGACATGGTTGGACCAGGACAGGTGTTGTTCTGTCCGGCAGGGAGACATGGCTTGGACAGCCTTGACATGAGGCTGGGAGAGCCCTGGGCAGGGAGGCAGGGGCTGCCCCATGGCAATGGGGGGCGGCTGCTCTGTTCTTTGATACTTCTGTCTTTGACAGCCACATCCCCAGCAGGCACATGACCAGATCATGGCACACACCTGTCCTCTCTTTCTTCTACCACTCAGCTGAAAAGTGTTGCAACTTTCTACAAGGACATTGATGTAAAGATAAGGAAACATGCATAGCCCTAGTCTGTACCCAGTGGAACCTCCCTGTAGCTGTGGACAAAGGGAGCTCTACACCACTCCCCATCTCTGTACCCTGTCATGGTCCTACAGGCAGCTGGAAGCTCCAAATAGCCATGGACAAAGGGAGCTTTGCACCTACCACCTCTGTACCCCATCATGGTTCTACAGGCAGCTGGAATCCCTCTATAGCCATGGGCAAAGGGAGCTCCATACCACTCACGGTCTCTGTACCCCATCATGGTCCTACAGGCAGTTGGAAGCTCTCCATAGCTGTGGACAAAGAGAGCTCTGCACCACCCACCATCTCTGTGTGAAACATCTTAAAATAAAGTTTGATATTCATGGATTTTTTGCTGGTGAAAGGGCTGGAAGGCATGTCCTATGAGGAGCGGATGAGGACTTTGGGTTTGTCTAGTTTGGAGAAAAGGAGGCTGAGGGGGGACCTCATTGCTCTCTACAGCTTCCTGAAGAGGGGAAGTGGAGAGGGAGGTGCTGATCTCACTGGGATCCAGTGACAGGACGCATGGGAATAGTTCAAAGCTGTATGAAGGAAGGTTTAGACTGGACATTAGGAAGCATTTCTTTACCAAGAGGGTGGTAAAACACTGGAACAGGCTTCCTAGAGAGGTGGCCGATGCCCCAAGMCTATCAGTGTTTAAGAGGCTTTTGGGCAATGCCCTTAATAATATGCTTTAACTTTTGGTCAGCCCTGAAGTGGTCAGGCAGTTGGACTAGATGATTGTTGTAGGTCTCTTCCAACTGAAATATTCTATTCTATTAGTTTTGTCTTAATAATAAAGCTGAGCTATACACATTATGTTCAGCTTTAGATCAGACAGGGTAAAAAACTCTCATCATAAATCCAGAAGATCTATGAAAAAATTCTAGTCCAGATAATATCTATAGGGTTAGATTCTTTAAAACATGATATCAAAATTAAACCAAGCAGCTTGGAGATTATTCTTCAGCACTACAACTTGATTTTGTAGCTGAACTCCAGCAGACACTTAAAAATTCAGAATTGAGATCTCACATGGGATTCCCGAAGGATTCACAAGCTATCAAAATTTCATGTTGAAATGGCATTTTCATTCATGCTCTTGTTTAGTGGAACTGAATTTTGCACTTCTGTCCTTAAGCAAATAAAATACTGAAGAAGAATATAAGAGTATAAGAATGCCAACAGAATAAAAATGTGGGTTTTTTCACTTTAAATGAAAACCAGACAACTTATTGTAATGACCTAATATACTACCCAAAATGATCACACTGACTTTCATCTGTATTTGTAGTATTCATTTCAGTGCTTGCAAGCCCCATATTCTTCTCTTTACTGACCATCTGTTAATGTTACTAATTTCAATGTGATATATAATATATTTAAAAATGCTATTATACAAAATGAAAAAAAAATAATGAAAGTTATTATTAGTGTGGTTTGCTTTTTGGTTTTGTTTTGCAGGTTTTTTTGTTTGTTTGCTTGTTTTAATTACAAAATACATCATTTCATAGCCTAGGTAAGGAACCCAAAACCAGTAGTATCGCCACTAAGAATGGTGTATGTACTACAAAATAGACAGAGGTGAAAATGATTGTTGAATTTTGACTTATTTAATGAATTTTCTAAGAATTATTTTGTTTTGTAATCCTGAGATATAATCCAGATAAATAAAATAACAATGTACATTTAGATTGGTGTTAGTTCTGTCAGATTAAATTACTGTGTTAAAAGAGAAAAGAAGGAAGTATTATGGAAAGGAGCTCTGAAAAGCTCTTCAAGTACAATCTACCTCAACGAAGGCCTTAGCACTTTAGAATTAGGAATTATTACTCCTGGCCCAATGAGTTACACAACTGTATCAGGAAAGGCAAAAGTACCAGCCTACAGTATTTTACGTCCTGGAATTAAGGTATGACCTTTTTCAGATGTCATACGCCTCAATCAAGTCTCTGAGAGTAAAAGAAAGATTTTTATTTTTTTTTTTTTTTTTACCTGTGCTTCTCACATCCAGATGAGGACTTTCCCAGTATATTCTGTAAGAAAGGGTCAGGTTATTTACTTTAGAAAGAATTTAGAGATGAAAGCATGAAGTGAAGACGGAAATCATCTTCCAGCCTAAGGTAGATGTTTCTGCCTCTTTTTCACCAGCAAAACTTTTGGCTAGATGAGATATAGTTTTGCACTCAATTAATTCCATTTCTGCTCTTTGATTTCCTGATTGTAATTTTTTTCAGTATACTGTTAAGAAAATGACTTCCCTTTATAGGCATTTGATTCTTCTTTAGAGGTTGGACAAGAAACCTGGGCAATTCACGAGGGCAAGGGAGGCCTGAGGTCAAGAGAGGGAAAGACAGCTAAGGGGAAGAGGTTGATGCCCACCACTGCAGCCTACGGATACAGCGCCTGTCCCTGGAAGCAGGTGTGGTGCCCCCAGTCACCACCCTGCAGTGGGCATTTGGACAGCTAATGCCATGGGGTCTGAGCTTACCCGTTTTGTGAATTTAGCCCTGGAAACCTGATCTAGTAAATCAAGGAATAGTTTTTCTGTTGACTCTAGTAGAGTCAGTTCAGAAACTAAGTTCATGCACACTCTCATTTCCATTTGAAGAGTTCATTTTGCAGTCTTCAGCCAACCAAGACATCAAGTCAGTGGGAAAACCTATTTCAAGGGAAAACTTGAACAGATAAAGACCTCAAGTAAAAAAAGTAATTGACAGAAGTTATTTAGACATTATAAAACAAAAGAGGAAACATTTGCAAACCCAATATCTTAATTGTATTTCTTTTAGCATATGTGTCTCTCAAGATATAAAAACAATAATATAAAATTGATGAGGATGAAAATAATAGAATATGGTAGCTCTCTTCTGACTAATTTTATATATTACTACTTCTAAAATTTATAAATTACTACTTCTAAAATATTACAAGATAAAGGTGTTTCGTTTAATACCATATGGGAAAAATATAGGCAGCAAGAAGAACAAAACTGGTCAGTTGCATGATTTTTAAATTTTGTTTTAAGTCAGTCCAAAGCTGAACATGAAAAGATAAGCACTGCTTTCCATTAACTTTAATGGGAATTTCACCCAGTCATTTATTACCGGATTTTAACTGATGCCAAGGTTGTTTCTAAAAAAAAGTACAATATGTAATTCTCTAAGTGTATAAGGCATACACATAGAAAAATCAACAATGCAGTTCTGTAAATTCTTCTGAAGGCATTGCAGCTTGTCTGTTTTATACTATTTACACTGTCCTTCAAAGGAAGACAAAAATGTCTTCCATCAAATAAAACCAATCTTTTCTGACAACAGTTTTTTAAAAATATATTAGTGGTTAAATTATCATAATTTATGGCATTCTTCCAGATTAAGATCTATGCTTAAGGAAAATGGGACTTTCCACATATTTTCTGAACATGAGTTTTCACACACAAACAATGAGGGTGCTACATATTAATTAGACAATGGGCACACTTACTTTAAAATCCTGCAAACCTCAGGGGTCCTAAAACCATATGCCATTAAATAAAATTCATGAGAAATTGGTCAAACCAGAACATGCTTTCATAAGAAGGTGCTCATTTACAGTCGTATTCATTTTGTAGTATCATCAAAAAATTTGTTGCTGTACCAAAATAGATGTTAGCATGTCTAAATGAATTACATCAACAGATTACAAACATTTTAAATTTCTAAAATTCTCTCAGAAGTTTTTGTTGCTTTATAATGCTGGTAAGTAGATATTCTGTGACTATTTAGATTCAACGGAAAAAAAAAGAAGAAAATATGCTTACGTATATTTATTAATGTTGCAGCTTCTCTGTATCTTCCTTTTCCTTCAAAAGACAAAATTCTGTCACATTGTGTATTGAAAGTTGTTTACCCACCGTTGAACAACAACAACAAAAATGTACAGGCAGAAATTGGTAAGTTTTATATAGTTTCATCATACTAGTCATCCTGGATAATTGAGTCCTGAGAGTTTGCTACACTTCTCTTGTTAATTGTTCATAGATTTGTTCTAGAAAATGTGTACAACCTTTCCAGTATTGTCATACTGACTCCTGAAGAGGCACCGGCAGATTTGAGAATGCTTTTTTATTCTCCTTAACTTTTTAATCTTGATCTCTGGTATCTACGGTTAAGGCCAAGAGCTGTGCTTACAGAGGTGGTGGGTTCTCTCAGGAATGAGTTTGAAATCATTGTCGCATTCAGCAGAGGTTGCCAAATATACTAATGTTTGTTATCTGACAGTTCCTACAATCTGAATCATTGAAATGAAAGAAACAAATTGGAACAGGAATAGGTTAGGCAAATAAAGAAATTGGCCTTACATCAGAAAAGAGGTCTTCAGAGGGAAGCAACTATTGTTTCTGATAGCATAAGAGTATGGAAAAAATTATATAGGTCTGTAATATGGAGTGGAATTCTGGGGAAGAAAAATAAGGAGACATCTGCAAATGCAGTTATTTTGTCGAACATGATTAAATTTCTTTTTCTTTCACTTTCCATTAGACACAGCCAAGTTTAATACAATCACCAGCGACACCAGACCTAACTGTAATTGTGAAGATTACCTTATATTTTATCCACTAGCATATGCTATTTTCTTGCTTGATACCACAAATGCAGCTTATTATGCATTGTGTCATCTGGAAAGTGGTTGCAGACACTTACTTTAATGAAATGATTTCATTTTTAAACAGTGCTTCCATTTTGTCAGCCTTTTGTAACATGAGATAACTAGCTTTATGCAGGTCCCTATTTTCTATAGGGAGAAAGAAAAAGGTTGATTACCAGGTGATGATTCTATGACAGCTCTAACAAAATGTTTCCACAGATGAACTTCAGTAAATAATTTTCCTGGTCCAGATGAGAAACAAAAAGCATGGAGGTACAAGTCTGAGTAAATGCATAGTAATAACAGGAGAACTGTTATTTCTTATCCCAAAATATAGGTTGCTTTGTGTCACAATTCCAGAAACAATGCAATCTGTGCTTTTAGGTAAACTGTAAACCCACAAGTGTCAGGAAGATTCAACTGTTGCCATTGGCAAACTCAAAATCTGTTCTAACAGCACACGTGAAAATTCAGTGCAACCACAAATTTCTCTCACATCCCTGTCCTTCTTCAGTGCCTATTGGTTGTGCCTAATGGTTGTGAAAACTGTGCACCTAAATATCTTTCCATATGTTATTTTATTATGATTGACAAAACTCAATTAATAGTGCCCCACACTACTAGCAAACATTTTTATCATAGTTTATTTTTAATATGCATTATCTAATTACCTATTGTACCATCTGAGTGTGACATAACAGCTCCAACAGTGATCATTTAAGATAATTTAATCTGCATAATAGTAACACAATCTAAACACAAAACACAAAAAAACCAGCCTCAAGTCAAAAACATTGACTTTTTTTAGCTTATGAAAATTTTGAAACCATTCATAATGAAAAATTAGAACTGTTCAAAAATTTATATTTATCCATAATTCCAACATTTTTTCTACTTTATATTCTTCACTTGTCGCCAATGAGTGGTTTTGAGGCTGCTTAAAGAATCACTGGCAAAGGTATCAGCAAAAAGTGATTTTAATAGAAATTTATAAAAGCGTGACTTAACAGAATTCGATGACAAGGTTCAGTCTATTACTCATTACACGGATTAAGTATACACAGGGAAAATTGTGTCAGAATTGTGTTGGAATGATTTACAGAAAGACCGAGGACAAAAGGATAAGGAAGATCCTCCCATTGAGTCACGAGGTTCAGAGAAGACCCGGCTGGATCCAATCTTAGTCTCATACCTGGACAACGGTTTGTGTCTAATACAAAAGGGATAAGGAGACCCTTCCATTGAGTCATGAGGTTCAGAGCAGACCCCCTTGATTTCTAAACTCCTTCTCAGAGAGGAGTCTAGGTGCGTCTGGATCTACCCCTAGTCTCAGACCTGGTCAATGGTTTATGCCTAAGGGATTATATGTGTTTAGCAGCAATTTAAAGTTCATTTACAGTTTTAAGGTAGATCATAAGATTTTGACAGCACTTGATCATTTAACAGTTACAAAGCGAGCTAATCAAGTTTACTACAATTACTAAAGTGACTTGATTACAGATTAGGCTTATTGCTGGTTATCTAAATCAATACACACAAACACACACAGAGAAAAGATATAGATCAATTCACACACAAGGCCCCAAAGCTAGATAAATTCATGAAGGATAAAGGCCTATAGCTAGATAAATTCATGAAGGATAAAGGCCTAAAGCTAGACAAAGGTACCAGTTAAAAATTCCCCTTGAGTCTCATGAAATACTCACGTTAAATGCCTTGACATTTCTCAACAGGAGAAGGGTTGAGCCCCGAGGAGTGTCTCGACCGAGAAATGTTTCAGCCCAGGTCTCAGCAGTCCTCTGAATATCACAAACTTGAAAGTTTGCGAGCGCTGAGAGGTGTCCCACTCAGAGGTAGACTCTGGGCACAGCTCGCTGCGGTCCAGGAGAGCTCAAAGGGTCTCGCTTGGGACCGCTGTTTATAGGTTTCCAAGATGATTGGCTTTAGTCATCAGTAAATTTTCGTCCTGGCCACTATCTGGGGTGGTCTGGAATAGTAATTATGGTATTTTTCCATGGTAACAATAGTACCATTCCACTTGAGCTATGATCCAGGTAGGAAATGCTTTGGGGCTGTTAGAGATGATGAATTATCCCCTACTCTTGTTCCCTACCTTGATCAGGTAGCTGGTGTTCCTGGTACGATCAGTGTCGCTCCCCACCTTAACCATGCAAGAGTGTCCGGTACGGTCAAGGGATGCTCAACCACCCAACTCGTTACACAATGGCTAAGGCCTAACAGAAGTTTCTGAGATCATAGAGTGGCCCAGGGGAAGGGGGGAAATGCACCACCCCATCACTGAATCTGTGAATTTAGGAGTAAGCCTTTTTCTC
>JASVER010000005.1:4947854-4980770 GCA_030449065.1 Oceanodroma leucorhoa | reverse complement strand
CATTTACTTCACTAAATTTCTGCAACTTCTCATGACAAAACAATCATTTACAAAACAGTTTATTGGAAGCTCTTGTGGAGTGGTTATTGTATATTTTGTATCTCAACACATGATTCTTCCATACAAATTATCAGCCAGTGAAAGAAAACCAGGCCTGTTCTCTTTCACTTTTAACTTCCCTATCTACTTCACAACAGAATAAGCATGAATCACCTGAGGCTTCAGAGTTACAGATAGCTTGTCTGCACAGAAAGAAGCATGGTCTGGACAGAGGTATCAGCAGCTAGTATTTCCAAATTTTAAATCTACATCTGCAATAAATCACAGTTTTATTTTCAGCTATTTTTCACAGAGCAATGTTTCACAAACTTTATAAAAGTGTTTGGGAGGGGTTTCAATGTGTTAGGCAGTGGCAGTGAGGTATAGTTCAGTTCTTGTGATTAACAGAATGAAAACCAGACTGATCACAGCATTGCAATAGCCAAATTTCCATCCATGGGCGTATGTTCCACACTTGCAAGGTAGCAGGGCCTCTGCCCACACCTGTAGCCTGTGATCCTTTCCCTGCCTTGGACAAACTGATCCTTAGCATGTCCAGTTGACCTCTGCTTATTCTTGAGACTGTCTCAACTTTCTTGACTTTATCCTTCCTTAAACTTCATTTACTTCATTTCCTTTTGGAAATTTCTGTGGAGAATTATCTCAAGATTTTCTTGTTTGTCACTTAATTGTTTTGGAATTATACTAGAAACAACTTGGTAAAGCAGAAAGCTTCATAACAATTGCCTAAATGTATTTAAAAAGATGTCTTCATTGTGAGGAACTAGGAACTCACAAAATGGGATATATACAGTGGATCTATTACCACAAATACTGAGAAAAAAATTGCCAACTTTCACTTCTTTCACCTAGCCACCTGACTGATGAATTTAAGAAGGAAATCCAAGCATTTCCCCCGCCCCTTCCCCCCCCCCGATTTCAAAGCACAAGAATAAAAACCTGCAGGTATGCTTCATTGCAAACCTAAATCCACAAATACCTTGAACACTTATTTCAACATTTCAAAAAGTCTTAAAATAAGAGAAAGCTTGTCATTCCAGATTCTGAACTTTGAGGTGCTTATCCACATCCAAACTTTTAATTGTCTTCCAGTCAGTACTTCAGTCACAAAGCAACTGTATATACATACAGGATAAGAAGCAGAACAAAAGTTGGAGCTGCTATAAATAACAATTGACAAACAGAACCACTAACATACACAGTAATGAAAAAAGAAATAATTTTATAGGATTGAACGTGCAATGATTTCACACTACTTAACAGTAGGGGATACTGTATGAAAAAAGATTTGTTTCCTAGCACACACGAACTGCCTGAAATATATCAAATTACATCACAAGATGCTTTCTAGAAGGGTAGGCAAAAAAATTAAACTTTGCTTCTCTGGTGACGAGCTAACTCCATCCTGGCAATGAAAGCTCCCTTACTGGTATCACCACCTCATGTATCCTGACATTCCCCACACAACGGAAGCAGTGAGCTTGGCTTTCTGGATTAAAGCATCTGGTAAACAGGCACCTGACATGGTGCTGTTATTGCTCCTGGCAGGCCGCTACCCTCAGCAACTATTTCACCATTGCCAATAATACTGAAGCGCACTGTAAATTTTAAATATATTTATGCTCTCTGGATGAGTTTTATTAATTTGAAGGTCCCACACTGTTTTAAATGAGAGCATTTATGTTTGTGTTACATTTATCTTGTACAATAAGCAATTATTGGTAAAAACATGGTTTATAACAGGGCCATCTTTTTAGAAATCCAGATCCCAGCTCAGTTGCATAGAAAATGAACATTCAAAAGATGAAATTTTATTTGAAAAACATTCCAATTTGCAGCCTTGCAAAACTAATAAGTATCCAATGATTAATAGTAGTCACAAGTTTTATGCATGTAAGGTAGCAATCAATTTCAATATCCTCTTAACTCTGAGTCTTCGAGTTATTGCACAAAAATAAAAGTTGAAGTTTTAAAGATTTTTCCTTTAATATAAATATAAAACAACCTACTGAAGTGAAGAAACAATAGTCTAGCTTTAGTACATCTGTCTTAAATACTTCACTAAAGAACTGTATGTGAGGTATCTCATTCATTCATCCTTTGCAGAATGACTGCAGAAGCAGAACAATAATGTGTAAAAGCTAACAGATACATATGCTTTTTAATTGATTTCTGGGCACAACAAAGAAAGCATGAGCTCAGTGGATTTGAACAGACGCGTTAGAAAAATCTGTACCTACATCATCTTATTTGTACAAACAGCTATACGTTTGGACCCAACCTCTGCTAACCTCTGAGCACAGATAGGGACACTGGTAACTCTATATTACAAACATGAGACTCTTAAATCCAAATCCAGACAAAATTTACAGCAAAAATAACTGCAAAGGGGTAAGATTTTGATTCAGGTCCTGGCATCAATTTCTACTGATGAAACTCTTACATAAATCAGAATAAATTCTATAAAATGCATACACTAAGAAACTACAAATTTGAAAATATGTTGTTGAAATAATTCTGCTTTAGACTGAGCACCTAACGAACATTATATTTTGCATGTATTCAAATTATACATGCCACACTTGACAAGTCAAATACAAGTAAGGACAGTCACTCCTGATAAAGACCACAAAACACAATTGTACCATCAAGATTACAAAACATTTAGCAAAGAACATGGGATGCTGACAACTCACTACAACTCTCCACGCTGCCTTCTTGAGGAGGAAGTTATTGGCAACCTGACCACCTGGAGAGTCAGAAGAAGGGTGAACGTAACACCAGACAGAGAGGGGTACATATTAATAAGCTTGTCAATAACAATGTATAACAGTATTGTTAAGGAGTTTTGTTTTGTGTTAATTAGATAATTTGGACAGAGAATGTTAACATCATTGTAACTGGACTAACCACAATAAATTTTTGTTGTGTTTTTATTAACTTTTAAGATTTTAATTAGCCTAACAATACTATCTGACTTCCTGTATAAGATGTACTCCCCATAATAACCTGCTAAGTACAAAGATAGAAATTTTCATGTCTTTAAAAGGTTATCAGTAAATATTTTCCTTTTKAAAAAATCATCACATCAGTTACCAAAGCAGAGTAGGCTTTGGTTTTGCCATCCAGAGGAGTGGCCATGATACAAAAAAAGTTACTTTCTTTGAGAATCAAAGTTAACTTATGATTATTACTTAGTCAAAATTTATATTTCAAATCAGTTGGTTGCACCTTATGCTCATGAAAGACTTAAAACTTATTATAAATTGTGATTTTATGTAGCTGAGAACGAGGAAAGGAGTCGTTTTGTCTATACCATACATGAAGGGCAAGGCAGAACCAGTGATTAAACTTAGAATTGCCTATTTTCTAGTCCATTGCCCTAATCACAAGATCATCCTTCCATTTCAATTTTGGATAATAAAGAAATTATATAATATGGATTTTTCACGCTTCATTTCCAATGACTTGTCTGTAACCAGGGTACAATTTTATCGAGTTTATCTCTTAGGCAACATTCTTTATCTCAATTTGTTTTGAAGTTAATAGATCTTTTGTATACAGTGAGTACTTCTTTTCTCCTAACTGGTATAGATTATTCAGAATCTCATCAGCAATGAATAGACATATTCAGCTTTTCACAGTGTATTTCCTTCTTTTGGCTGGGTAAGTGATTACAATCAAAACATTCCCAACAGGCAGACCTGCCTTTACAGATTCAAAATTGACTTTCCATGGTGAACAGTGACATTAGGTCCAAAAACAAATTTGGGAAATTTTTTTGTGCTCCTGAAATTTCATGCAATCGTGCATCTTTTCGTCTATGATGGAGCAGATGAGAAGCTTCTGTAGTTTTTGATTGGGAAACTATTTTCTATAAGTGATAGTTTTGCTTGAGTAGAAACTACAAGATAAGCACAATTGTTTCATTCAGAATACACTTGTGTTTTAAGGGTACATTCAAGATATACCAGAATATGATACTACTCAATTTAAAGTTTACTCTCATTTAGCTGCATGTTCAGATGATTGCTTATAACATCTGACCCTCATCTTTCCCTTTCTCACTAGTAATTGTTTTGAGTGCAATAGAACCTCCAACTAAAAAGCGTTTTGCAAAAATACTGCAGGACCAAATYTGAATTCATTTGACCAAGAGACTGATAGCAATGAAGAGCCAAGAAGGTGCCTGTGGAGAGGTACCACTGTGTTATATCAGGAAACACCTTCAACCTTTCTGAATACATTTTATAACATTGGTCAATATGAAATCATATTTTCATGTCCTTTTTGCTTTGTCAAACTAATTCATCTCTGCCTAGTGTTATTATTCATTTTGTTATTTTTAAAGTAAATGGGTCTGTCTCTTTTTTGGGTCTTTTTCTGCCATCCCCTTTAATTCCTTTTTTTCAAATTAGCAGAGTAGCCTGAATGGAACTCATCATATCAGAAGCCACAAGGTGAATTTACAGAATAAGATGTACCTTTTCACTCTCTTGTTCACCACGATGCATTGAGCAAATACCCTCATTAAATTATCATCAATGATAGCAGTGTCTTTCTCTTAAGTGATCACAATTAATTTAGTACCCACCAACATGCCTACATAATTCAAAGGGTTTCGAGGAAAAATAAAAAAAAAAGTAATTTTCCAGAACCTGCTTTTAAGGGATTATCTAGGGCCAAAGAGTAGAAAATTGTTTTTTTTACAGCTTTAACATAATGTACAAATAGATCTATGTTGGGAATACCGTATTTTCAGTGACATCATAGAAATACTGCCAACCCACTTTCCAGTCCCAGCTCATTCATAGGACCAAACAGTCTGCTACTTGATCAAATGTCTGTAAATGCAACTGATGTCCAAGTGACAATCCAGCCCACAACAGTTTAAATATAGCAAGTCCAGGCCTATCCCTGCTATGCTGTTAGAAGAGACCTGTAACAAGCCATATAAACTGGATGCAACAATCTTATCTATTCTGAGGAATCCCTTATATTTGCAAGAAAGCAAAATGTGAATTATTTCTCTTATCTGCACTTTGACAGACCACCTTGAAAAAGAACGTAAGAAATAAAACCAGCAAATGCTTATCCTGTAGGATTTTTTTTTCCTAAGAAAAGGATGAAGGAGAAATCCATGTACCCATGTAAACCTATATCAAATTTTTTTTTTTTTTTTTTTTTTTTTTACTTTCTCTCAGGAAAACAAGTTTTGTCAAAAGAAGGAGTAGCAGACACAAAAGGAAAACCCCACACCTGCACAAATGAGACAGGTGGAAAAATCCATAGTGTTGTAAATGAACAAAAACATTCTGATTTTGAGAATGAACAGCTGCATTTAGGAGGAGATRGGTGCTTCCTTTTTCAGTAGTGGAATTGATTTACAGTAGTGCAGACTGAATAGTGAACTACTTTCTCAAAGTTCAGCCTAGAGGTGCCCTGCATCCCCTTGCGCAAGCCAAGTGACTTTAAGGGGCAATATCACACGGATTTTGACCTAAAGCAGCCTCCAAGAGCTCTCTAATGGTTTCTGGTATTTGTACTCATATATTCTGTCTATACCCATAGGTGCAATTTTAAAGTATTTCCTGTAAGAAAATACTTTGTTTTAAGATATTTTATCACAGTTAAACTGACAGCAATTGTTTTTATTAGTAGAACCATAATACTATCAGGCTTCATCAGGCCTCACATTTATAGATTAACATTCCTCCTTGCAGAAGTTATAAATTCAGTTCTGCCTGGCCTATAGTTTAACGATAGGACCTTGCCACCATTTTCAAATATTTTTTTCTCAATCATGTTCTTAGCTCAAAAATTCAAAACACAACCACAGTCTTTCAAAAAAATGAGTTATTCCTATATAGGAAATGCCTAAATGAGGGAGAAGCTTTATCTGAAATTGAGACATTAAACAGCCATTTCACCTTATGCTTTGCAAGCAGTGAGTACATTATACATATATATATATATTTCCCAGTATTAGATTTCTATATCCATACAGATGTAAAACATTGTCCAAAAAATCTACATGCATTTGTCCCCCATCAATAAAGAACAAAACATTTTTATCAAAAGCTGAGAGAAAGGAAGAAGYTCCATCCCAGCCAAAGCTTTCTGATGAACAAACAGTCCAGTCCCCAATTCACTCTTCCCTTAACCAAAGCACCCCTCCTTCTCACCATCCCAAATAGACTGAATTTGCCTAGTGTGTCTCTAAAAGATAGCACAGAAGTAAAACTCATATCACTGAAACACACACTGTTTTTTTTCCAGCCCATCGCTGAACAGGAGCTGATAATAGCCTTACTGTACTGCTGAGGGTTAAAGGTGGTTTGAAATGTGAGATTATTTCATAGAAAAAAAAAATAAATCTTCAAAATCATAAATGGACAAATCCTGCTAGATCTTTTTGGTAACAATCCCTTTATATTGATCCCTTTTACGTTACTTGCTGCAATTTTTTACTCATAAATGTCCATTTTCCTTTCTACCATCTTTTATTAAAATAGTTTAAATATGTTCAATTTATAAATGATAATTTCTTATTCACTGAGGTTTCTCACTTCTCCTGGTGGAGATACAGAGCTAAAAATTCAACCATTTCAGAAAGAGCTTTTCAGCTATCTAACATTGAGTTTGCTGAAAATATTGGGAACGGAGTCTCTGGAATGAAAAATAATTGTTTTACTTATGCGACTGAGCACATTGGCACAAGGTAGTGAAGTCTAAGAATAATGTTGGAGTCTTGCCAAATGTTACTGATAACAGTGAAAATAGTAGAAGCTGCTTCCCTGTGGCATGTTTTAATTTATTCTCTTCTGCCTCTACTTTCCTCATTTCATTATAACTTATGTGAACTCTTAAATTTTTATGTCAACAGTATGTTTAAAATTTTAATACTTCATAAATTAAATAAAATCATTACCTAAAGAAAAATATGGAAGTATTTTCACTATAATAAAAGTTAGGTTTTTAAAGAGTAATTACTGTGGTGCTTTTTACTTTTCTGACATATGCCATATTTTCTTTAATCAGTCACAAAACAATCCATAATACACCTTCCTATGAAGCAGAAATAATGGTTCATTTGCCTGGGGGCGGGAAATGGTATAGCTTCTCCTGAGGATGAGCAGGCATGAATGTATTATATCAAAGATTCATAGTTACTGCTGTCATCAACATTCATGAAATAGAAGTCATGTTTCAGTTGTCAAGTCCTACAATCCCTATTATTTGTTCCAGGACACACAATTTGGGATATGTTTAAAAGTAACATTAATAAAAAAWTCCCTAGCTCTAAGTCATTCTTTAACGACACATTAGAAGTGTCGTGCAATTTCCCTAAGTGACAAATCTAAATGCTGTAAACATACCGAGTGTGAAAAAACGTTATCTGAAATGTCAGTTTACACACAGAGGTGTTTGACCTCATTTATATTCTTCTTCCATCTAGCACAGGTAAAGCACATCTAGCAGTTGATATTTTGTGCGTGAAAGTCTTGCTGAGCCTCCTCACAACCAAGTGTGTCCAATTTTCTCTCCCTGCATGAAACGTGTAGTAACTTTGTACATCAAAACTTATCACAATCTTTTCAGCTCATGAATGTTTATCCTCTTTCAACCACTGCTGTGTTTGAAATACAAATACATTAAACAGCACAGGTAGATAGAAGTTTGAAAGTTATTGCCAACACTAGTAGGAAGCATCTTTTCCTTTTCACACTACAAACTAAAATCTTTACATTTTCTTCCTATGTAACCACAGAAACCATATGAAAAAGGCCAATACTTTCTACTGACATCCATAACCACATTTCTGTGGAACATGGGAGCAACACCATCCTTGTCCCATTCCAGCCAACCTGAAAGCAGCTTCCAACCCATCTGAAAGGTAAAAACAGGAATTCCCTTAGACAGAAGAAGCATTTTGAGTTGAGAAAAATCCTTCAGTACACACCCCAGCAGGTACTACAACTCCAAGAGCAAACACAATCCTCTTCCACATCAAATCCACCCCATCCTTACAGAGCTCCCTGGAAAACAACGTTATTATGCTGATCTTTTATTTAAGATGTTAGGAGTTTTTCTATTGTTCACTAGCAGTTCTTTTAACCTCCATCTCCCCACCGCTGTTTTCCTCCTTTCCTTCCTCTGTTCTTTCCCTGGATTACTACTGCCACCATATATGTAAATGTGTACACACAGAAAAGGAAAAGGCTAAACAACAAAGATTTTCGGAGTAACTTCGATCTCACTACAACTTTTCTGACCTTATTTAACATTTGATTTTCACTTGTCCATTCCTATATTTCTAACAGAAAAACAAGTGATTTTTTTTTAATCAAGAAAAAGAATCAAAATTGAAACAAAATACTTTTATCATTATAAAAGGTCTGACCACATATATAACTGAAGTGGAATCTATTATATGCCAGAGACTTCATACACTGCAGCATTACCTGTGATGTTGTCAGAGCACAGGAGAACAGAGGGATACTCCTCTTTGTCACAAAGTAGACTGCTGAAAAGCTAAAATCATTAGAGTTCTGATGAACATTGAGTATAAAACCCCATTATGTGGCTTCAGATTCCATTTCAAACTTGGAGTTCACTCCAGCTTTTTCTAAAGTTAAAACCAGACATTCTCCATTTTCCCTTGGACTCTTGGGTGGTTTCTCCATCTGCAATTTTCTTCGTTTCCTGTTCTCCTGAACATTAGTGATACATTATCTAAACATCCCATGGAACTTTCCTGATTTTATGTCTCCATGTTTTAAAGTTTATTTTCTTTCTGAGATTGAGTTGGTGCTTTAAAGAGGAATGCATTACAGCAGGTTGAGTGAGTCAACATGTTTTGGAACATAATGAGAAATGATGTATGCCAAACAAAGAGTTTGAAATGCATTGGACAAGAATATGAAAAAATGCAGATATCTTTATGGTTGAAAGTTCTGGGTACTCTGCAATAAGGTTTTTCATAAGCTTTTCTTCTTTTAAAAATAGAAGGAAAAAAATAAGCCAGGTTACCTTACTGTTTCAAAATCACTAACTACCACCTACTTTTATGAGATTCCGAAAGTCTTCACACTACACAAATTTTATACACAGTCATTGTGGTTTAACCCCTGTAGGCAGCCAAGCCCCATCCAGCCACTCACTCACTCCCCCACAGTGGGATGGGGAAGAGAATAAGAAGAGTAAAGTGAGAAAACTCGTGGGTTAACATAAAGACRGTTTAATAGGGAAAGCAAAAGCTGCACATGAAAGCAAAGCAAGAAATTAATTCACTACTTCCCATCAGCAGGCAGACATTTAGTCATTTTCAGGAAAGCAGGGACCCATCACACATCATTTGGAAATAAAAATATAATTATGATATATAATGTGATTGAACCCAAAGTGATTCCTCAAAAAGGACAGGGAAAAAATGTATAGAATTGTATATGCTTCTTCTATAAGATGCAGGGAAGAAAATAGCAGAGATTCATGTTTTACTTCATACAACCTCACTTGGAACATAAGACATTAGTCATTTTGTTTGCAGTAAACAGCAGAAGGGAATGTTTTTTAATGTCAAAGTTGCTTAGATACATAGTCCTACTTAAATCAATATGAATTAAGCATCTAAAAGCATTATTTGTAATCTGGGCCTTTGGTGCTTGTACATCAGAATAATCAGGAGAGATTTAATATGCATGGTTTGGTTCCCTGAAGGTTGAGCAAGAGTTGTGGTCAGCCAGCATTAGAAATTACTCAAGATGAATGGATAAATAAGTTTCACAGATTTGAGCTTCTGTTGTGGACTGAGGCATTTGCACATAAGAACAACCTTTCTGTATTGACCAGCGATCCTCACCTATTCCAGTTGCAACAAGCTTCCTAAGGGATTTATTGTGTTATCGCATTACCATCTGTGTTGGTGTCATGTTGTAGAAAGGTCTGAAAGCATAGATAGAAATTATGGTGACGCTAACTTTTACAGGAAATATTGCCTGGCTAATAGTATTTGGCCATGCCCTCTTTCTTCCACAGCTTCAACTGCTCTAAAAAAAAAAAAAAAAAATCAAGGCATACCCATCATACTGACATTAAGTGCCCTTATGGTACTSTCATGGACACGGAGTTCTCTCCAAGATAGGAAAGACAAGATCTGCCAATTAAAGAAAAAAAGGCTTTTCTTAATTGTGGTGGGGTTTTTTTGCAGTTATTTCGTTAACTACTGATTGACTAATCCATTGTGGGGGGAGGAGAATAATCATAGAATCATAGAATCATTACGGTTGGAAAAGACCTTTAAGATCATCGAGTCCGACCGTCAGCCCAGGACCCATGCCCACTAAACCATGTCCTGAMGTACCACATCCACATTTTTTGAATGTAATGAGATACAGTGATTTTGACATCTTGTGTTAATAGAAAGTACAACAATTTCAGAATCACTTTGCCACTACAATATAGCTTAACTCTTTCTTTGTTTAGTCTTTGCTCTTTATCATTGAGTACCAGGTATCAACAAGCTCGTCATTAATCAATCACTCCAAATTCCAGGAACATGACGGTAAAAGGAGCTAAATAGCACTTACTCTGTCATTGTATGTTTTTGCATGAAATCCATTTTAATTAGGATGATATTTTCAAAGAGACATAGTGTTTCGTTGTGACTCCTATGAGGAATCAGCATGCTTTGTGATATTTCCAAT
Source organism: Oceanodroma leucorhoa (assembly GCA_030449065.1). Classification (NCBI taxonomy): domain Eukaryota; kingdom Metazoa; phylum Chordata; class Aves; order Procellariiformes; genus Oceanodroma; species Oceanodroma leucorhoa. Next base: position 4,970,004 of record JASVER010000005.1, on the reverse strand, counting down.
TTGACACATAAGTGAGGAAGATAGGAAAAAGAGAAAGATAAGGAAAACTGAGAAGAACAGAGTAGAATTGTTATAGTGGAAAGCAAAACTAAGAAGTTAAGAGAGCCAGAACTTGAAAGAAGATTCCGGGGGGGGGAAAGGGGGAGGGTGGCGGCGTGAGAGAGAAAAAAAGAAGCCAAAAGGACATAAGGTAATCTATAAAGGAATACAGATCTAAAAAAAAAAAAAAAAAAAAWAAAAAAWTRAAAGTTACAAAWAAATCATAGAGAACTCAAGAATGGAAAGAAAAAGTAATAGTGAAAACAACACCAAAGAAAACCACAGTCTGGGTAGTGCTATAGACTCACTAGACAGTTCACAACAGCAGGAATGTATAACAATTTTCTGTACTGTAAACATTGCATCTTCCCTTCAGTGCTTTTTCTAATCCACTCCATCCTTAAAGTGTACCTTGCTATTCAATAATCTGAAGAAGATGGAACAGGAGGAGACCTGGGTAAAGCACAGGTATTCTAGGTTTCCTAACTACTCCAAATGACATTGAAATCATAGAGCCAGGGCTGTGCTGAAGGCAAAGAGATGAAGCTTTCTCTGCTTCTGCAAAGCCATCTGCCATACCCCAGTATGCAGAACCATTCCAGGTGGTGCACAACCTGGTTAATCCAGGCTCTGTCCAGTTGGATACACAAATGAGATGTTTCTGCTAGGAGGGGTTTTCAAGCTGCTTTGCAGATAACCATTCAGCTGGCATGCTCTGCCTCACTGCTATTGGAGCAGAGACCAAGGCTGCAAAAGCAGACCCTTTCTCTTCCAAATCAATGCTGCTCAGGGTTGTATTCAAGGGTGCTTTAACATGGATTCAGCTTCAGTCTGCAAGATGAACCTAGGTTTGTCTTCAGTGAAAAATGTAGCCTGSTATATGGTGTGATTTGTGCTAGGCTCTATAAGAGAGTTTGCTATGCCAGGAGGTCTAGTATGATGAATATATAATGAGGATAAATTATGGATTATTCTGAAATTGTGTTATTATATTATACTGTCAATAAAAGTTGAGCTATTGCCAAAATAATAAATGCAGAATGTCAAGCAACATGTAAAATCAACAAAAGACATGAAAAAACAGGGAAGATAAATCAAAAGAGAAGCCCAAAGAAATCAGAAGGCAGAGAGGTGGGGAAAAAAAGCCATTCATTTTTCTCCAAGCAATGACTCTCATCTTAGATGTTGCCAAATAATATTTAGATCTGTATTTTTTCTTTAATTGCATACCATGACAGTGCATGAAAGTAAAATTCATTTGGAGTTTTAGTACTTAGAAACACAGAATAAGAGGGAATAAAATGTTCTTGAATAATAGTAGGCCCTTAAAAATTGTTGTGTTAATAATGCTAATGATTCAGTAACAGATTAATTGTTCTGTAAAAAGTCACTGAAATGATTAAAGACTTTTGGATTTGATTCTCTGCTTTGAGTAACAAGTATTAGATTAACTTTGAGAAGCAGAACTATTTATGCCAGGTGTCAACTACTTTTTCAGAAATAAACAGCCGAGTTGGAATCCAATTCTAGCTCCTTTGCCCCCACTAAAGCAACAGAAACCTTCAGGAGGCAAAGGAGCTAGAATCGGGTTCCAACTCAGCAACAGAAACTGCTGGCTCACCTCTTGGATCATAGAGTACTGATAATATCCTTATGTATGGTATGGAACCAACCAGGTTTTGATTTTAGACTTCCAGAGTTTGCTACCAAGTTAATAGATCGAGTACAAAATTTACAACTGTTGTTATTGTTCTCTTTCAAGTGATTTATAAGATTTCTGGAAGCAGAATCTGGTGCGATATCCTTTCTGATATCTAAAGGCCATATTGATTGGGAGGACTAACTGTAAATCCACCCAAATAAAATCTTCAGAAAACATGTCACATACAATAAACTTCGAGAACTTTCAAGGCCACATCTTCAAATGAAAGTTTGCCTACAAGGACATCAGATTTTACTGTCACTATTGTACTCCAAYGGTACGAAGTATTTCGAATTCCTTCCCATCTTCCATCTTTTATTTCTGGACACTTCACAGGTTAAAAACCTAAAGATATCTATTAGCATACAGCAAGTAATGGCAACAGCAACCTCTACCATTTTTCGTTACATTATTTTTTGAAAATATGATTACTAACTTCTAAACGCAAGTTTCCAAATAATAGCAAACACAGTCTGAAACCCTAACATGCACTGTTTCCATCTATGGAAGCAAAACACATTATTGAGCAAACTGTGCTACTTCCAGCTAAATGCCTAAAAAGTCTAAAGAAAACTATTATGCAAGAAAAGCTATAGCCAAACAATTCTTTCAGTCAGATACCAGTTTGAACTTAGATTTTAAGAGTTAATTTCTGAAAATTTTTACTTTTACTTTTACTAAAATAGTGCCTTTCTGAAACGAATCACAATTATCATGAATTCTAAAATGCATTGTAGGTAGGCAGAAATTAAGTGTTTAAATTAGCCAGTACCTGTATAGAATTTTTCAATTTAAGAGACTAAAACTAACAACAAAATCTCTTTTGTTTCCCTATAACAAGTTCCCATGTAAAATATTTACACAAGTCAAAGACATTATCATACAACCCATAAAAATCTGAACACAAACATTCGTTTAAAAATATACGTGAAATAGGTGAACACAACTGCCACAATTTTGCCATCAGATAAAACCATTTTGCACACACCTTCAATATCCCCTGCTTGTTGTATACTTCCTTGCCTTTTTTTTCCCCCTCCTTCTTTATTTGCACATGCAAACATGCAAATTCAGGCAATATATAACAAATTTTCCCCATATCCTGAATAAAAATTAAAACAAACACTCTATCTAACATAGTAGGATACTATTTGCTCAACTGCACTTTTCAGACTCTGAAGTCACAAAGTGAAACCTCTACATATTCATGAAAAAGATCTGCTAAGCCAATAACATTGCAAGAAAGCATTTATTAGTTTCCTTAAATGTATTTTTCACTAATTACTTTTTTGTTTTTCATTCTTGCAATTACTGCTGCCACCTTTCCCATATGACATATAACTATTTAGATATCTGGACATTCCTCTAGATTTCTGCTTTTGTCATTCTGTCAAATTTAGACTAGAGTCTTGAGTTGCAGGGCTATGATGCAGGGGATGGCAGAGATGTGGTGGGACAGCTCATGACCATGGAGCACTGCCATGAATGTATACTGGTTCTTTGGGAAGGACAGTCTGGGAGAGCAAGGAGAGGGAGTTGCCCTGAGCATGGGAAAGCAGCAGCGAAAGCCAGGACCTCTGCATAGGGACAGATGATGAGGCAGCTGTGGCTGCAAAAAAAAAAAGATCTGGGGATCCTTGTAGACAGCAAATTTAACATGAGTCAGCAATGTGCCTCTGTGGCAAAGAAAGCCATCAGAATCCTGGGACGCATTAGACAGAGCATCAGAGGTGGAGGGAAGGGGTTCTTCCCCACTGCTCAGCCCTGGTGAGAAGCATTTGCCATTCTGGGTCCAGTTCTGGACTCCCCAGTGCAAGAAAGACATATGGGAGCAGGTGCTGCAAAGAGCCAGGAAGCTGATTAAGTAACTGAAGCAGCTTTCATATGAGGAGGGGCTGAGAGGGCTGAGACTGTTCAACCTGCAGAAGAGAAAGCTCAGGGGGAATCTCATCAGTGTGTATGAATGCCTGTTGGTGGGTGGGAAGGGAAACACAGCCAGACTCTTCTCAGTGGTTCCCAGAAACAGGACAAGAGGCAATGGGCACAAACTGGAATTCAGGAAATTCTATTTAAACATCAGAGAAAAAAAAACTTTATTCCTGTGAGGGTGATAAAACATTGGCACAGGTTGCCCATAGATGTTGAGTCTCCCTCCTTGGAGATAATCAGAAGCCAGCTGGGCACGGCCCGGAGCAGACCAATCTAGGAGCTCCTGTTTTGGGCACAGAGATGGGACTAGACAGTCTCCAAAGGTCCCTTCCTACCTCAACTATTCTGAGATTCTGTGATATTTAGTTCAGACAAATAAGCACAGAACAATACTTGAATACTGCTATTGTAAACAATCTGAGACCTAGATAAGCATCATATTTACTATTTCCATGTTGTACTGCATCATCTCTACTCATTTTGAGTGGCTGTCAAACAGGAAGACATGTCAGTGCTCTTTAAACAATGTATGCAAGCAGCCCAGTCCTAAATATTATGTCAAGGTCTTGTTATAAAATGAAAGAACATGTTATTACTGTGCTTTTTAACATCACAGAACAGCTATTGTTCAGGAAAGGGCATGGAATCTGAATGGCAGCTGCATCCTCCTCAGTCAGCTTTCATGAAAAGTTGTATTTAATCTACTATTAGGTAAAAGGATTTTTAAATTTAAATGAACGTGCCTTTAAGGTCAACTGTTTCTGACTTTTTTTTCCTTGCTCCAGTCTCTGAAGTGAGTGAAGCTCTTATAGTTATAAACGAAACCAAAAGAGATTAAGGAGTCTCCAGATTCAGGTGCAATTGTGCCTTGACAGGAATAAACACAGCTAAATCAGTGTTCTGTATCTTCTGCTGTTTCCCCCCTTTCCTGCTACATTTTCCTTTCTACCAGACACATATAGACATTCATTTTTAACAACATCTTACTATAGGATGCAACACAACAGCTATACTCTGCCTAAGCTACCTAATTTTATCTATCTAAATCATAGAATAATTGAGATTGGAAAAGACCCTTAAGATCATCAAGTCCAACTGTAAACCTAACACTGCCAAGTCCACCACTAAACCATGTCCCTAAGCACCACATCTACATGTCTTTTAAATACCTCCAGGGATGGTGGTTGTCTCTGTTTCAAACTGCACAGGTCACCCTGTGCACCACTAAACATCTTAAAGTCAGATTATCTGTAGCAATTAACCAGGTTTTCGCCATCGTTGCAGAGAATGGCAGTTTCATAAGAAGATTTTTTCCTATCCTAAAACCAGCATCTAGAATAGGTAAAATTAATCACTTTTCAGAAGTGCTGCTTTCTCAATGGCCTAGGAGAGGAATATGGAAACTAGCTTGAGATTGACCACTTCACTTTCTAGCCTGTATTGTTCAGATAAGGTGAATCCAGTCTTTACTGTCCAGTGCAATTACATCTTAAAAAAAATTATCTAGATTAGAGTACTTCAAAACCAACCTAATATTTCAAACTAAATATTACTCATTATTTCAGATCTTAACCTCTCAAGTGTAGTCATATAGGAACCTTCACAGAAATATGAAAAGGTATATTTCAGAACTGTTAAGGTCTACAAATATTAGACTATATAGAGTCATAGAATAGTTTGGGTTGGAAGGGACCTTTAAAGGTCATCTAGTCCAACCCTCCCTGCCATGAGCAGGGACATCTTCAACTAGATCAGGTTGCTCAGAGCCCCGTCCAGCCTGAACTTGAATGTTTCCAGGGATGGGACATCTACCACTCCTCTGGGCAACTTATTCCGTGTTTCACCACCCTCACTGTAAAAAATTTCTTCCTTATATCTAGACTAAATCAACCCTCTTAGTTTAAAACCATTACCCCTTGTCCTGTCACAACAGGCCCCGCTAAAAAGTTTGTCCCCATCTTTCCTATAAGCCCCCTTCAAGTACTGATAGGCTGCAATAAGGTCTCCCCGAAGCCTTCTTTTCTCCAGGCTGAATAACCCCAACTCTCTCAGCCTTTCTTCATAGGAGAGGCATTCCATCCCCCTGATCATTTTCGTGGCCCTCCTCGGGACCCACTCCAACAGGTCCACGTCTTTCTTGTGCTGAGGGCTCCAGAGCTGGACGCAGTACTGCAGGTGGGGTCTCACCAGAGCAGAGTAGAGGGGCAGAATCACCTCCCTCGACCTGCTGGCCACGCTTCTTTTGATGCAGCCCAGGATACGGTTGGCCTTCTGGGCTGCGAGCACACATTGCTGGCTCATGTCCAGCTTTTTGTACACCAGTACCCCCAAGTCCTTCTCGGCAGGGCTGCTCTCAATCCCTTCATCCCCCAGCCTGTATTGGTACCGGGGGTTGGCCCGACCCAGGTGCAGGACCTTGCACTTGACCTTGTTGAACCTCCTGAGGTTCACATGGGCCCACTTCTCGAGCTTGTCCAGGCCCCTCTGGATGGCATCCCATCCCTCAGGTGTGTCAATGGCACCACTCAGCTTGGTGTCATCTGCAAACTTGCTGAGCGCGCACTTGATCCCACTGCCTATGTCATCGATGAAGATATTAAACAGTACTGGCCCCAGTACGGACTCCTGCGGGACACCACTCGTCACCAATCTCCATCTGGAGACTGAGCCATTGACCACTACCCTCTGGGTGCGTCCATCCAACCAATTCCTCACCCACCGGACAGTCCACCCATCAAATCCATATCTCTCCAGTTTAGAGAGAAGGATGCTGTGGGGGACCACGTCAAAGGCCTTACAGAGGTCCAGATAGACAACAGTGGTAGCTCTTCCCACGTCCACCRGTGTAGTCACTCCATCATAGGAAGCCACTAGGTCGGTCAGGCAGGACTTGCCCTTGGTGAAGCCATGCTGGCTGTCTCAAATCACCTCCCTGTCCTCCATGTGCCTTAGCATAGTTTCCAGGAGGATCTGCTCCATGATCTTGCTGGGCACAGAGGTGAGACTGACTGGACTGTAGTTCCCCAGATCTTCCTTTTTTCCCTTTTTAAAAATGGGGGTTATGTTTCCCCTTTTCCAGTCAGTGGGAACTTCACCAGACTGCCACGACTTCTCAAATCTGATGGATAGTGGCTTAGCAACCTCATCCGCCAGTTCCCTCAGGACCCGCGGATGCATCTCATCAGGTCCCATGGACTTGTGCACCTTCAGGTCCTTAGATGGTCTCAAACCTGATCTTTTCCTACAGTGCGCAGCTCTTCATTCTCCCAGTCCCCGCCTTTGCCTTCTGCGGCTTGGGCGGTGAGGCTCAAGCACTTGCCTGYGAAGACTGAGGCAAAAAAGTCATTGAGTACCTCAGCATTCTCCGTATCCTGGGTAACCAGGTCTCCCATTTTGTTCTGGAGAGGGCCCACATTTTCCCTAGTCTTCCTTTTATCCCCGACGTACCTATAGAAGCTTTTTTTGTTGCCCTTGACATCCCTGGCCAGATTTAATTCTATCAAGGCTTTAGCTTTCCTAACCTGATCCTTGGCTGCTCGAACAATTTCTCTGTATCCCTCCCAGGCTACCTGTCCCTGCTTCCATCCTCTGTAAGCTTCCTTTTTTGTGTTTGAGTTTGTCCAGGAGCTCCTTGTTCATCCATGCAGGCCTCCTGGCGCTTTTGCCTGACTTCCTCTTTGTTGGGCTGCATCGCTCCTGATCTTGGAGGAGGTGATCCTTGAATATTAACCAGCTTCCTTGGGCCCCTCTTCCCTCCAGGGCTTTGTCCCATGGTACTCTACCAAACAGATCCCTGAAGAGGTCAAAGTCTGCTCTCCTGAAGTCCAGGGTAGTGATCTTGTTGTGCGCCCTCCTCGGTGGCCTAAGGATCTTGAGCTCCACCATTTCGTGCTCACTGCAGCCAAGGCTGCCCTTGAGCTTCACATTCCCCGCCAGCCTCTCCTTGTTGGTGAGAACAAGGTCCAGCATAGCACCTCTCCTCCTTGGCTCCTCTATCACTTGGAGAAGGAAGTTATCATCTACATAATATCTGAGAAACTACAGAAGTCTGGAAAAAAACTTGGCAAAAATTTAGTAAATACAAATGCATGGGAACAAATGTCAGTTGAATGAGTTGGACAGGTAATTTCTTAAAGTGGTGACAATGTGCATCTTAAGCGCGATATTTGATGCTCTTGGAATGGGGGGGAGGGAATCTTAGAAAACTAAGTTAACAGAAAGGACTAAAATGCCAGCTTTATATCACCTTTCCATTAGATACAATCAGCCCAACTCACAGATAACCAATAACTGCAAGAAGGATAAGACAGTTAAAAAGGCCAGATCCTATGAAATTCGGAATAAAAGACTGCAAGGTAGAGGAAATAGACTAAATGCATTCAAAGTGGAAAAAATTTAACCATCTCAATGAAAATACCTTCTAGCTATTCTTGCAAAAGACTAAAGCAAAATTGTCAGGTCAGCCAAGGGAAATACTTAAGAAAGGTCCAGCAGTGAGTTATGGATGGTAATAGAGATTCCAAAGGAAAAAACAAGATTTTATTTCTTTTATGCCAACAAGCCTTAAAAGCGGGTGTTTAATTTAAATAACAAAAGGCATTTCATACATTCACTTCAATATAAGCCTGGTTTAGCTGAATGAGCTCCTTAGTACAGGAGGTTAACTTTTATAATTTTGCAGAACAGCTAAACCAGAACAGAAAAAGTTTACAATCTTTCAAGGCACTGATGCCAATTACTGCATTACTGAGATTTTATTCTATACCTTTATTCTACATCAGCGCATGTACTTAGGTATTGCTGAAAATTGAAGCATCTTTAATGAGAGCACATTGCATAATACCCTAATCAAGAACACTAGCCGTGGAAAGATATGTAAACATACAACATTAATGCTTCTTACTAGAGAATGGATTTACCTACAAATGTTAGGTACCCAAACATTTATTGAAAAAACCATAAAAACCTCACAGATATGAAATAATATACAGCATCTAAGGAAAAAGGAGAGGATGAGTCTCAGGGTTTACCTGGCTCAGAATCCCTGGAGAAAATAAGCACAAGGAGTCTGCTGCAGTAAGGCACAAAACTGAAATCTAGTAGATTCACGGGACAAATAGACCCCTGAACATTAAGTAAAGAAGCATTTAAAGGTAAAAGTTGGTTTTTATTTAAAATATTCCCTCATTTCTTTGTCTTTCAGTTTTCCAAGAATACTCATTCCAGTCACTCATTCAGTGGCTTTTCAAGCTGCAAAAGTTTAAACTAATAAAATACATGTAAGCACTAGGGGAGAATTGCCTCTTTGGAATCCCACCATTAATTTGCACTTGTAGCTCAGCTGCTTTTTTTATATTTTATTTTAGCAATCTACATTTTTAGCGTTCTACAGTGTTTAGTACTGAAACATWTGCATGTAATTAGAGAAAGATAGGGGTTAGTATTATACCAATTACTGGAGTTTAACACTCCAATAGATGAGCTGCTCCTCTTCTTTCTGAACACAGGTTGACTTTCATTATTTGCTAATGCTTTCCTTTAAAGTACCTCAGTGTCACAAAGGCTGCAGCATGAATATAACCACCTTTCCTGGCTGATACAGAAAACAGGAGTGTGGAGTCATACTAAGCCTGTGGGTTAACATCAGCAGAGAAGCTAAATAGAATAGACCTAACTTATGCAATAGGATGTTAGTGATTTCATAGTACTTTCAGTCAGGATGAGCTGATTCTATTTATTTTGCACTCACATTTTATGAATTATTAGTTGAGTATCAAATATGGCACGGATGGAAGTTCATAATCAGCCAAAATACTCGTCTCTGTCTTGCTTGTGGAGGATAATTCACCTTTAAAAGATTGTTTCCTTATCTTCTATGATCTAAGGCAAAAAAAAAATTAAATCTAGGTAGGCAGGTTATGCATGTTTTTATACATGCTCTTTTAAAAAAATCCAGTAGTCATGTCAGTAACATATGCTGAAAATTCACCCCTTGGCAGGCTTTTTTTCCTCTTTGATTTATTCTAGATCAAGTAATTTCTGAGACACGATGTATCTCCTATCTGTCCCTTAATGCATAGCAGTCTATTTTCTGTAGAGCATGGAAGTACACTGCATTAGTGAGAATTAAAAGAGCACATTGGCATAGTTTAAATATCTGCAATGCTTCCAGACATTAAAGTTTCTTCATGTAGACATGGAACTTCAGGATATTCCCAGAATTACTTTTTTTAAAAATATATGTTATATATATGATTAGTTCTGAGCTTTTCAATGTGTTTTGATTACTTTTAAGGGGAATACAAAATTATTTTCTAAATTTACCTTGGCAAGCTAAATAAATAAGAAAAATTGTCTAAATATTTGTCAACCCTACACAGGCATATTCATTTATTCTAGTCTCTGTGCAGTTGGAGCAGTTAAATAGATTACATATATCACCATGACAAAGGTCAGATATAGTAACCTGAAAATCACATCAGCTTGCATTAATCAGTCTCAAGAGGGACGTTCYGACATGACTGAGTTCCCTGTGAAGTCATTAAACTCTATTGAAGAAAAAAAAAAAATCTGTTCATAGAAACTAGTAATTCTGAGCTAAATTTACAACAGACTGTAAAAAAACAAACAAACAAACAAAAAAAAACCCCAAAACAAACAGAAAAAAAGAAAAGAAAAAAAAACAAACAAAAAAAACCACAAACCAAACACTGCATAATACCAAGGTGTATTCACTTGCATCCTTTTGCAAATATTTTCCATAAACAGTGTACACATCTGCATTTGAGCTTTTTGCATAAAGTAAAATGCTTTTTCTGAAACAGGCAAACATTTCTTATGAAATCTATCCTGTGAAATATAATCTTTCTAAACTATGTCAAAATTCAAACAAGGGGTTCTAGTATGATTTATTACTAAACTGTGATGTCAAAACAAAAACTTTAATATACCTTAGGAAAGTTATTTCTTTTCATGGCATAGTAGATCAATGTTTGTTACAGGAGTTATTACATTTTGTGGAGGGGATTGTAACTCATGAAAAACAAATTATACTGTCTAAAGAATAAAGAAAGCTGCATTTTTTTTCACTAGAATAAAACAGCATACTAAGGATCTTCTATGGCAACTAAAGAGATTTTTGAGGCATGACCATCGTTAGTATAYTTTCTTGTGCAAAATCTTCATGATTAGTAAAAATATCAAGTCAAATGATTGGAACTGTTTCAAATTTTTTGGCAATACTTTCAGAAGTTTACCTTATCCATTAAAACTTTTTCCACATTTCCTTTTGCGTACCTTAGAACCAAGCCAGCCTAAGGACCCATTTTGGAACACTGTAAGAAGCTGTTTGACGTTCAATTTCAAGTAGGCTGCCAGCAATGAACCGACACAGTAAGTCTAAGCCTCAACAACTAAACTTAGAAAAGTAATGCTTGTGAAATATTTAAGATCATCACACACCAAGCAATTGCACAACTATATCACCTCTCCAAAAGATGCAACGTTCAGGCAAGATATTTTACAAAAGTGTGACAAACAAAACCTTTTATTTTTAAAAATAGGAAAAAATAATATTTAAGTTAAAGACTTTTTCCTTGTTACCCAGAAAGTAAGAAAGGTATAGAATTATGAAAATAATATAAACTGACCCATAAATATCTGGAATCGTGTTAGAATAGGCTGCATGTCCAAAGTTCTTTCAAAATTTCAGATATATACATGAACTCAAGTAATTGATCATTTTTTCAGGGGCCTTTTCATAATTTATTTCTCAAACAGCAAACTGTATGTCTCCAGATTAAAATATTGAATAGTTACTTGGCTGATAAGTAGTAGTCAATTAACAAGTATCACAGCTTACTACCTTCAGATTTCCTCCAGAAAAGACAGTCCCCTCAGAAGTCCAGATTCATACTTTGCTAAAAGATTTAAAAGAAACCATTCTGGATTCAAATCAAAATTCTTTACAACCAGATCTAGTAAAAAAACACAGAGATTACTTCCATTTGGGTCAAAGCATCCAAGCAAACCTTGCATTTCTGAACTTGCCTGTGTGACTTCCTACTGAAACACACTAAAGAGTTGATTTAATTCTTTAAACGTTGAATGCACAAATCTCAGACAATTTTCACCTCCAACTACTTTGTACACATGCAGACACACCACCTGCCTTCTTAGTAACAAAAATCCAAATGTTTTTATATTGCCTGTCTAAAGGCCTGACTATGTAAAAATCAGAGTCCCTTAAAACATGGTCTTTGGAGGCTGGAGGTGAATGACCCAGTAGTAAAGGTATATTCACATGTGGTGCCTGTATGCACAGGTCAACACAGGTGTGTTGGATCTACTGTAAGGTGTTGCACTTTGTTCTGTGCATGTTTGGGGACTTGCCACTACATACAGGGTGAGTCCATTTCTAGCATGCAGTACAAATTATAAACTGCTTTTTCTTTATAGTACATGCAGATAGCCTTGAGATGTATCACCTTCACTAAAATGATGTCATCCAAGTTCCAAGAAGTAAGAATTTCTTTATTCTGTGCCTGTCGTGGTTTAACCCCAGCCAGCAAGTAAGCACCACACAGCCGCTCACTCACTCCCCCTCGGTGGGATGGGGGAGAGAATCAGAAGAGTACAAGTGAGAAAACTCATGGGTTGAGATAAAGACAGTTTAATAGGCAAAGCAAAAGCTGTGGACGCAAGCAAAGCAAAACAAGGAATTCATTCACTACTTCCCATCAACAGGCAGGTGTTCAGCCATCTCCAGGAAAACAGGACTCCATCACGCGTAACGGTTACTTGGGAAGACAAACGCCATCACTCCGAACGTCCCCCCTTCCTTCTTCTTCCCCCAGCTCTATATACTGAGCATGATGTCGTATGGGCCAGTTTAGGTTAGCTGTCCTGGCTATGCTCCCTCCCAGCCTCTTGTGCATGTGGCAGAGCATGGGAAACTGAGAAGTCCTTGACTAGTGTAAGTGCTGCTTAGCAACAACTAAAATATCAGTGTGTTATCAACATTATTCTCATACTAAATCCAAAACACAGCACTATACCAGCTACCAGGAAGAAAATTAACTTTATCCCAGCCAAAATCAGGACAGTGCCATAACCTAAGCAAAGTTCTTTTCAATGTTCAAGGACTCAGCTTCTCATTAGACTATATCTTCAAATTGTGATGGAGTAGAGAATTAAACACATAACCTTTCAAAAAAAGACAAGTCTTCATTTAAGCATTCATAATGCAATGGTCATTACAAACAAGAAAAGAAAGGAGGAAAATTATATTAATCAAGATCTCATGTTTTCACATAACTGATGCAAACAAGCAGATGAAGTTCAGTTATCAAAATTCCATTTACAGTTGCTTGAAACAATTTCTCTGGTATGCAGCTGAAAAGTAGAGTGACTTAGCATCCCACAGTAAGTCCAGCAAAGTAAATTCATCAGCAATAAGCTAGCTAACAAGTACCATTGTAGGAAAATACACTTCCAAGAAAACAGGAGGCAATTTACAAAGTGATTCCCCTCAGCAAGCACCACTGTAAAAGCTAACCTGGATGATTCAGAGCTTGAACACTGGATGTTTCAATGGGCCAGCTCATATACTTAAATTTCTGTCTATACTATTGCATGACCCAGTGGCTGCAATAATTGCAGTACTAATTTATACTATGACAACTACATAATACTTGCATAAATATCAAGTTTGGCATACCACATCTTCAGTATGTCACACAGACTTATTTTATAGAAGTAGGTACTTTACGCAGCTATTCTGACTCCTATTTCAAAGACTATTTCTACGCTTGGTGATGAGTGCAATTTTGATGAAATACAGATTCCAACAACAGCATGCCTTAAAAAATTTTATAATGAAAGCACAAGAATAAACAGGCTAGAAGAGACTACAGAGTTTCTGAGTTTCAAGAGTCAGTCTTTGTAAAATAATTTGTCTCCTATGTTACACTAACTCTGCCAGCTTATCATGTTTTAAGAATAATTATTCATTTCAGACTTTATAAACCCCAAGAAATTTGTTCTGCTCAGCTGTTAGCAGATGGGTTGTACTGGATGATTTAATAACGCAAAACTATCAGAAAATTGCACGCTCAAAGGCCAAACAATCCTCTCCAGAAGATGCTCTGTGCACAAAACCAAGTTTTCCATAAATATAAAAATGCTAGGATATTTGATAGGGAATGCTGCTTCCTTCACATTTAATAGTTTCCTTCATTATCCATGAATTTTTCATGTTCTCTGTGTTTGATAACAACATTATGATCTAAAGCACACAATTAGATGTCCATCTAGTTAACTACTGCTAGCTAAACGATACACTTAAAGTAATTTCCATCATTACACTGGTGTTTGAGACTGAAAAATACCACCACTATTCTTCAGTTCTAATATTATTGTACTGGGGGCAAACACATTTTTCTTATTTCTGCAGCAGGTGAAATTAGTCATCCTTCTTTTCCAGCTCCTACAGCTAGCAAGGCTTAGCCTGATTCAGGACATGTAAGAGCCTACTGGTCAACAGAGGGGAAATATCCTGCACTTTGTCATCCTTATGTACTTCCCCCCTCCATTTCTTTGCATCCTATACTCGGCACAAACACCCCTCAACCTAACTTCTTCAAGCCCCCTTTTCTTCACCCGGTGCTCAAACATCCACTGCTCTTTCCCAGTTTCACGTCCCACCTCATACCACAGCTCCAGTAATTTTTTTTCCAGAGTTTATAGCTGAACTTGCAGGCACATGGAGCCCATCACACTACTCTATGATCCATTGCTCTGAGATTTGCTGCTGATTGTCAATACAATGCTGTCCACCATGAGAACACGACTGTGCCTGCCAGGCCACTCATTTGAACGCCCTGCCAAGCAGGAAAAGCACGTAGTTTCGTATGCCTGTCTATCCCACGCTGTGCAAAACCATAGTATCATTGGCAGAGGAATTTCAGGACCTGTGTTCAAAAGAACTGCTAAAGAGTTTGAATATCATTAGCAGTTTCAAGAAAAGTAATCAGTGATTTAAAGAGCAGTAAACATTCTTAATAGTCCTGTGCTGTCTCTCACTGCAATCAACGTCAAACCTTCCAGAACAAAGTGGTCTATTAAAACCATTGAAAAATACCATTCTGTTTGAGCCAAACCTGTTTATGTTTGTGAGTGGCTGGGTTGTTTGGGTTTGGGTTTGGGGTTTTTTTGTTGTTGTTGTTTTTACTTTTTTTTTCCCTTTTTCATTCAAAGATATTTTTTAGAAGAAATAAGAAAGTGAGACTGTTTTTAAAATAATTCATTAAAAAGACTTCCACAAAAATCATAATTATGCAATTTTTGTAAGATATTAATACTGGCAATAATAGAAACTAGACTAATCTTGTGCATATAAGGTGTCTCGCTAACATCTTGTATGATATGACATTACCTTCTTCTCCTGGCCCATCCTTTTCTTTATTGTAACTCTTAGCACACCATAAGCCTGTTTTCCTCCTTTGTCAAGCAACAAAAAAAACCCCAAAAAACTCACAAACAAACAAAAACCCCAAAGAGCCCCAAAACATCAAAAAAAACTATCTTGCAATTATCCTGCCTCCTCTTGAAGCTCATGCAAACTTCCTATCTACAACAAATTGTGAAATTCCTTGTCACAGTTATGTGACCTGTTATACGAAAAATGGTTTTATTACTTCCTTTGAACCAGTCTCCTATTACCTTAATTTAATTCCTCTAGATCTTGTTTGTACAGAAGAGATGATGAACAGTTTTTCCCTATCCTTCCTCTCCAGCCTAATTTTGTGTTTCTTTTGACCTTTAGTTTATTTTCCCCTCGTCTAATTCTGAAAGATGTTTTTTGCACAGAGGTTGTTCCAAGGCCTTTTGTTCATCCTTGTTGTGCTTCTCTGAACCTTTTTTCATTCCACCACATCCATTTTGATATGAGGGGTGGAAACTGTACAGAGGTAAAGTGACAAAATTATTCTCTTTCTTTTTTCATTTAAAAACTCCTGCTTTCAATTTTGTTCCTCAATAACTACTGAGCTTTATGTTTGTTTGTAAATGAAACTATATCACCATCTTGAGAGCTTTCTCTTGAGTGTTAATGGTCTGCTGTGTACCTATGGATAAATGTATTTCCAAAGATAGTTTTTGCCATTAGGGTTTGCTTTTAAATCAGTATTGTTTTAATACACAGTCCCTGCATTTCCTAAGCTTTTGCAACTCTTCTTGATCCTCTCTCATCTTTACTACTCATGTATTTTCTTGCCTTTTCTTAGAATGAGCTGAAAGAGCATCAGCCAAATACCATTTGGCATATAAAAGTAACAAAATTAAACTATTTACTCTGCTTCTACCAAAATACTACAGACATATAAATCCAAGTTTTTACCTGTGACTATCCTCCATAAGACAAGCATCTCTTGATTTTCAATACAGTTGGAAAAAGTACTGACCATTTTTTAGATGAACTGCCTGGGTTTGTGCGAGTGCCATAGTAACACACTGAATATACATCACCCACTTGTGAAAGCAAGAGCTCATGACGGCAGCCAGAAGCAGCAATAAAAGCATGAAATCCCATGGCTAAGGAGAACTATTTCTATTTTGATGCACAAAAAAAAGTCATTCATTTGACAATTGAGTATTCTCCCATGGGCAGCAAAATACTGCGAGTGCCTCCATGGCTCTGTGGAAGAGACGTGAATGCACATTGGCAAATCTGCTGAACAAGGAACACGTTTTAAGTGAGACTATGGAGCATTCAATGTGCTGAAGAGAACTTCATGTGTGAGCAGGTCTGAATGAATAGTCAAAAACCCCATCCACAGAACTGGTCCAACAAGACCAGCAGTGTAGTTGAAATTCTGTTTCTTAGACATCTTGTTGCAAAGAGATGTCTATCTTTGGAAATTGTTTTTGGAGACATTTTTTGCAAAACACATCTCAGTTCTGTCAGTGTTCAGCCAGTAACTAGATGACCACAAGCCTTTCAAAATTCCGGCATAGATATATGTTTTCATGCAAGTAAAAGCTATAACTGTCAGTAATACACAATCATGTAAGAAAAAAATGAAAGAGCTCAGGACCATTTTCTACTCCTGTCTAGGAATCAGAAAAATGAGAAACTATAGCTAAAACCATTATGGTGTCAAAACGTACATGAAAACCATCACACACTACTTGTGAAAAAAAACTGAAAAGTGATAGGAGGTCTGTACTTGTTTTGGCTGGGATAGAGTTAATTTTCTTCATAGTAGCTAGTATGGGGCTAAGTTTTGGATTTGTAACCAAGAGTGTTGATAACACAGGGATGTTTTAGCTATTGCTGAGCAGTGCATACACAGCATCAAGACCTTTTCTGTTTCTCATGCTGCCCTGCCAGTGAGTAGGCTGGGGGTGCACAAGAAGCTGGGAGGAGACACAGCCAGGACAGCTGACCCCAACTGACCAAAGGGATATCCCACACTGTATGACATTTGTGCTCAGCAATAAAAGCTGTGGGGAAGAAGGAGGAAGGAGGGGATGTTCAGAGTTAAGGTGTCTGTCTTCCCAAGTAACCGTTACACGTCATGGAGCCCTGCTTGCCTGGAAACGGCTGAACAGCTGCCTGCGGATGGGAAGTAGTGAATGAGTTCCTAATTTTGCTTGGCTTGCACACACAGCTTTTGGTTGACCTACTAAACTGTCTTTATCTCAACCCACAAGTGTTCTCACTTTTACCCTTCCAATTCTCTCCCTCATCTCAGCAGGGGGGAGTGAGCGAGTGGCTGAGTGGGGCTTGGCTGCCTCGTAGGGAGGTTAATCATGACAGAGGTCTCAAAATTTTTCATTTACTTAACATGATCTGGCATTTTAAAGTTG
Organism: Oceanodroma leucorhoa; assembly: GCA_030449065.1. Taxonomy (NCBI): domain Eukaryota; kingdom Metazoa; phylum Chordata; class Aves; order Procellariiformes; genus Oceanodroma; species Oceanodroma leucorhoa. The sequence goes on along the minus strand of JASVER010000005.1, from coordinate 4,952,465 downwards.
TTAAAATACATAAATTAGCTAAGAAGTCAATATTTAATAATATATATAAAACTATAAATACTTTATAATATGCATAATAAAATAGAGAATGAAACAAATTAAAATGAAAATGAGTAAAGTTTGGAAGTGTACAATCTCAAATTAAGATCAAACTAAAAGATTATTTTCATACCCAGTTTCAAGAGACAGAAAACTTCCAAAATACTCGGATCTTTTAATTTAATGCTTTTTCATCAAAACCTCCAGATTCCTCGAGTTTTATTTTGATCAAAAAAAAAAAAAAAAAACCAAACCTCTAAAAACACTTGGAGTGGATAAGTTATCATACTCATCATACTAAGTAGTTCTGGGAAAGCATTCAATTCTCTGTACACAGAGAATTGTACACAGATCTCTGTACATAGATCTCCTCATGGACTCACTGAAACAACATATATACAGAACATATTTCTGTCAGCAAAATAATCTTCAATACCTGTTGAGCTATGTTGGTCCTCTTTTCTATAACTCTTCTTGTCCAGCTAACCTCTATTATTAAACACACATTTTAGTTGAAATAGATCAGGACAAATTCACTGTCAGGGACACTTCAGAACCTAGAATTATTTTCAGAAATAGAGGGTACTATTTCAGCTCTTTATTTTTTTTTTTTTTTAATATCTGAAACAATTGAATTTCCATAATACTGAAAGACTATATCCTAGATATGGTTTCAAATATAACCAACAGATTAAAATAATGATTTTTTTCCCCAAATATTTTACATAAAGCGCATGTTATTGCAATATTAAGGCATCACAGTGCTAAATGTCACAAACCATTATAAGGATTGGGCACAATTTCAAAGTTCCCCTAGTGACTGAAATCTTGCTGCATTTTTGAGAATCATTATGCTGTAAATATTAACAGAAATATTAACGGGAAGCATCAACAACCCTCAAAAGTGTCAGATCTGAACAAGATCTCTGACTACTGTCCAGAGGTGGTCTACACCACCAGCAGTAGCAAATTAAGGCTGACATTGTTAGTTAGCTTAGGAAATCACAGCAAACTCCAATTGCCATTATGTTTTCCCTCTAAAAATCCTTGCTGAAAAGACATTCACGGCAAAAATGAGATGGAAGAAGAGAGGATGGCGTACTGACCAAGATTAAATTTAAGTTCCCATGTCTCACTTAATTCCTCTTGKTTTTAATCACCTCTTCTGCCTTGAGAAAAGTACATACTGTTCCTTCCCATTGAGGTCAATAGTAGTTTTGCAAATATAACACTTGGCCCCCAGAGATCATTACTTAATTAAGGTACAACATAAAAGTGCTGTGATGGTGTTCATTAATCTAAGGGATAAGAGTAGGTCAGTGTTTAAACTAACACAGCAATAACAATGGATTTTGTATTCATGTCAGTACTGCATATTTAAACCTCAGGGAAGAACTGTCATGGTCTGCTTGTCCAACTGCGAAAGCTGGCCTCCTCAAGCTATGTTTTGAATAACTGTCACAAAAGAGCAAAAGCTTCTTCAGAACCTCAAGGCCCCAGACTGTTTAGTCTATCACGATGGTAAAAACTCTGAGGAGGTATTTTATGTGAAACACATTTTTAAAGTTATGCCTACATGATTTTGCGTAAATACAATTCCATTTTTATCTTTGTGTCAGCAAAACCCATTGCTGAATCACACATTTCAAACAAAACTTCAGCTAACTGAAGGAAAAAAAAATCATAAAGGTATGACCTACAAAAAAGCAATCAAGTTTTCTGTTTTACATTAAAAATTAATGATATATAATTTAAGTTACTAAACATAATTTCATTTAAATATAATTTACCAATTTTAAAATAGTTCTTTCATATCAAGCCATCTCTAAAACATTTATCTCCAGTAAGGGAAAAAATGTTGAAAAGAGGATTCCATTAGCTAGCAAGATTTGGGTCAAATACTCATTTCAAGGCCAGCATTTTGGTCCGTAGGGTAAATTAAAACATGTACATATTTCATGATAAAGAGTGAAATTCACTACTCTGTACACAAAAACCTAAGAAATTGGATTCTTTCTAGAAATGCAATAAGATCTTAGACAATGAAACCTAGAAGTAATCTCTGAAGCTGTTTCACCTCTCAGTGGTTTTTCTTGCAACCAGCATGAGAACTGTCTTCTAATGCATGAAGCCAGTGGCTCTTCCTTCTGGCCTACCCATGTTTCTGTTCTTCAGACAACAATCAGGCAGAGATGAAAGGACAACTGAAAAGGTTCAGATTACTCAGTGTTCATTCTAGGGCAGAATCCAAATTCGGTGGCTTTTGAAAGTTGTGAATTGAGATAAACAAATGACAAGTACTAAAACCAGAGCATATTACTATACTGTGAATCAATCTCTTTCTGCTTCTCAAAGAGCATTTGAGTCCTCTTTCTCCTAATAAGCTGTTGGTACCTGTTAGTGATGTTCAGGTTGTGATTCCCTCAAACATTCCCTCATTGGTTTTTAAGGGACCAACTGACCTTGGTCTAACAGCTCTTCTGCAAAAAATACTCTGAAAGTTAACCTTCACTCCATTTCTTATTTATAAGAGAATATGTATTTGCATCCAAGTCTTTTATGCACATTATACAGTCAGGGCAGCTGTGGTGGTGCATTCACACACACCCCTTTTCCTGGGCCACTTGTTGATCTGGGCCGCTTGTTGATTTCAGAAATTCCCATGAAACCTCGGCCTTGGTGTACTGAGTCTGGCAGTTGAGCGCTCCTTGACCGTATCAGAAACTCTGCATAGCTGCGTTAGGCTATCCTACTGCCTGGCCTAGTTGTCAAGTAGAGCAACACTAAAACCTTGAGAATTTTTACTAATTACCACTGGGACTGTGGCCAGGATGGAAATTTACAGATGACTAAAGCCAACCATCTTGCAAACCTATAAATGGTGGTCCTAAGTGAGACCCTTTGAGCTCTCCTAGACCGCAGTGGGCTGCGCCCAGCATCTCCCTCTGAGTGGGACACCTCTCAGAGCTTGCAACCTCTCGAGTCTGCAATATTCGGAGGACCCTCAGGACCTGGGCTAAACCCCCTTTACTCCTTGAAACTCAACCCTTTGCCCATTGAGAGCCAAATGCCTAGACATTTGAAGTGAATATTTCTTCACTAAACTCGAGGGAAATTTTTAACAGGTACCTTCTGTATATTTTTATATATATACACATATATATATATATCTGTGTATGTGTGTACTAATAGTAAGCATAATTTGTAATTAAGTCATGATTGTAGTAGACTTACTAACTTACCTTGTAAATGTTAAATTAGTTAATGATTAAGTGCTACTAAAGTTTGTTACTGACTAGGTGATGACTAAGTGTTGCTAAACTGTGAATGAACCTTAGATTGCTATTAAACACATATAATCCCTAAGATATAAACCCTTAGATGATTTTCCTTTATATGTTTCAACCATGTAGTAAGTAATAGAGTGGACCTTGCCATTGAATTCTCTTAGGTCACACCTTTATAAATCTCTACTAAAATCACTTTCTGCTAATACCTTTGACAGTAATTCTTTAAGCGGCCTCTAAACCACTCATTCACGACAGCAATATAGCACTACTAAAATTTGTAAATTCAAATGAGGTATGCAGTAAAACGAGGGAGGACAGTGCCCGCTTTTACCACTATGGCCATATCCAGAAGAAACCTTGCAAAGATTCATCTTTTCACATATCACATTGCCATAGAAATATCTGGAGTGTTTTCCCCTTGAAAACATTTTTTCATCTTGAGGGCGCTCACGAGGCAGGTGCGGGACAACCGGGGGATCGGACCCAGCCAGCATGGGTTCATGAAGGGCAGGTCCTGCCTGACCAACCTGATCTCCTTCTACAACCGGGTGACCCGCCTAGTGGATGAGGGGAAGGCTGTGGATGTGGTCTACCTGGACTTCAGCAAAGCCTTTGACACTGTCTCCCACAGCATTCTCCTGGAGAAGCTGGCGGATCATGGCTTGGACGGGTGTACTCTTCACTGAGTAAAAAACTGGCTGGACGGCCGAGCCCAGAGAGTTGTGGTGAATGGGGTCAAATCCAGTTGGCGGCCGGTCACGAGCGGTGTTCCCCAGGGCTCAGTTTTGGGGCCAGTCTTGTTTAATATCTTTATCAATGATCTGGACGAGGGAATCGAGTGCACCCTCCGTAAGTTCGCAGATGACACCAAGCTGGGCGGGAGTGTTGATCTGCCTGAGGGCAGGAAGGCTCTGCAGAGGGATCTGGACAGGCTAGATGCATGGGCCAAGGCCAACTGCATGAGGTTCAACAAGGCCAAGTGCTGGGTCCTGCACTTCGGTCACAACAACCCTGGGCAACGCTACAGGCTTGGGGAAGAGTGGCTGGAAAGCTGCCCGGTGGAAAAAGACCTGTGGGTGCTGGTCGACGGCCGGCTGAACATGAGCCRGCAGTGTGCCCAGGTGGCCAAGAAGGCCAACGGCATCCTGGCCTGTATCAGGAATAGTGTGGCCATCAGGAGTAGGGAGGTGATCGTGCCCCTGTACTCGGCACTGGTGAGACCGCACCTCGAATACTGTGTTCAGTTTTGGGCCCCTCACTACAAGAAGGACATTGAGGTGCT
>JASVER010000005.1:4892455-4946109 GCA_030449065.1 Oceanodroma leucorhoa | reverse complement strand
AAAAAAAAAAAAAAACAAACAAAAACCCAAAACTATTTCACTTACAACATTTGATTACTACAAATAAGATGCACCAGAGACACATCTATACATCCACATGCAAGTCGACAAGTAATGACTGACACCATACATACACAACACATACACACCCATGCTCAGTTACAAATACAAATTCTGTCTAGGTATATATGTTTTCCAGAATATAAACATACTTCACCAACATGTTATAACAAACTGTTTGAAAACTGACTTTTCCTTCCTAAGGCTGCTTCAGCGTACAAGCTCTTGTCAGTATGGAGTCCTGATTTACCTTAACTGAGTAGTACAGGAAAATATTATCGTATTCAACATATAGGAGAACAAGACCTCTTGATCCATATTCTTTTCTGGTTTTCAAAGGGCTAATTGCCTGCCTCTGCCAAGTGTTCTGCAAGGCATATCTTACTCAGATGTAGGACCAATGGTCTAAAATGGTAAAGTCCTGGTAAAATACTTTGTTTCACTGTCCAAATACACAACTAGATAATGTGCTGTAATCTCAACAGTCTACTCATTCACACAGTGAAATGCCCAGAAGCTGACTAATCACATTACAAATTCTGGTCTCATCAGTATGTATTTATAAATATACATTTCTTTCAAGGCAACAGTGCTACGTCATGTGGAAGCCACTCTAATCACCTGCAGCGCATGCTTATAACTAAAACCAGACTTGTTGGAAGCTGTAAGCAGCCACAGCTGGAAGCAACTGTGAGCAGCTATTCACTGTCAGAACTTGCCTTCCTTCCTGCTCCAAGTCGTTCAAGGATAGCCATATAAAACAAAACATGGTAGAAGGAGAACAAACATTTTACTTCCAGCACCATGCTGCCTGCATTAATCACTACCATACATCTCAGTGTACTAACAATATTCTGAGCAAAACCTTCAACACTGAAATAAAGAAACAAAATTACCAAACATACAACCTTCAGTGTTTTGGTTTCTCTAGACAGCTATTGAGATCTTTTCATAGACACAGTCGTTGACCAAGGTGTGAATCACACCTGTTCAATCAGTACTGGAAATGGCTGAGGCAAGTACTTAGGAATAGCTGTGACCTGCCTGAGGAGTAACGGACCTGCCAATGTGTATGACTTTACTATATAACCAGGTAAAGCTTGAAAGTGTACCAGATGTCAGTAGCATGGGTCAGAAGGTATGATAAACACATGAACAAGACATATAACTAAAAGGTAAACAAACTCTGGATAAAAATTAATGAAGTAATGAGCTACCAAGCAAATAAACCAAACAAACATAAAGGAAACTATCAAAGACTGGTGGACCACACAAAACCATTATTTGCCATTTTCAAATCTGAATTGAGTCCATGTTTAATCAATAAATCACTGAGCAAGTGGGATGCTTAGAAAAATGAAAGTGGCAGATTCTAGGAAAGAGAATAGCTCAATAACTAAGAAAAGTCAGAAACGAGAGATAAAAAGGGTTAAGAGAAAAAGCAGCGAACTTGCTGCACTTATTAATAACTACAGATCTTTTATTATGGGAAGAGCTTTGGAATTTACTACTTACATCTGCAATACAGCAAAAGACAGAAGAGGCAGCAAATTTTTCAAGTCCATACATGGACACGTAGATTCAGACAATTCATGTAATAGAAATTAAGCAAACTGGAGTTTTAAAGTAAGACATGAAGCTTCTGTTAGTCCAAACCTAGACTCTGTAGACTATTTCACTCTTATTTAACTGGTTCCTTTCACTGGATGATCTGACAGTATAAGATATGAAATATTGCAGGTAAAATGGACAACTCTTTCAGAGCACTTCCAGCACTTCCAGAATCATTCAGGAAACAAACTGAAACAATCTCAACTCAAGAGATTTATAACTTTGAACTCATTTTGCATTCAGAAAAAAACAAACAAACAAACAAACCCCACAAAACTTCTGAAGCAGTTTTCTTTTGGATACTTCTCCAAGTACCTATAAAACATTTTTCATTCAATGGAAAAAAAACAAAACAAAACAAAACAAAACTTAATATGATTATTTGTTGAGGACCTTTACTTTAAGCTCTTTACAGCATGCACTGGGTAAAGTAGAACCAGCCAGAAGAATCTTGCAATCTATATTAGGCAACATACCTGTACACAAAATACACTTTTTTTTTTTTGAGGAATAAGAAAAAAAGCAATATATTCTTCATATAATATATATTAAAAAAAATCTGATACTGATTTAGGCAAGGATCCTTTTAAACAAAACTGATCTTGAAACATGATGATTTGACAATACTAATGTATGGGGKTTTTTTTCTCTCCTCCTTTTGGAGATAAAAGAAGAAAAAGTCTAGAGTGTCAAAAGAGGAAAAAGTCTAACACTTTTTCAATATATAATTTTTCAGTTTCGAGTGTCTTTTTACTTCAAATTTCTTTTGATAGTGTAACCATTTAACGTAAAACTGAAACAACTGCTGAACACAGCAGGAATGTCTTCTTGCAAAACCAAGAGAATCCTTGTTTTAGAACTCAAATTTTGACATCAGAAAAGCAGAGAAAATAACTATAAAACTTCATTCAGCCAGTACCATCATATCCTGGATGTTAAACTGAGATCTGTGCAACAGATTTTCAGTTTTTGTTTCCATTTTTGTACATAAGTACTTCTGTGCCTTTCCTCATGCCTGGCTGGATATGAGCAGCTTCTGGATGGAAGGTACTCAATTGCATTAGTATGGTAGCAAGGTACTGAGTTTCCTTTCCTGATGGGCAGAAAACAATATCATATTCAATACCTCACTGATGTTGTTACGTGACTTACAAGCTGGCTTGTGTGTAATTGGCTTGAAGCATCTGCAAAGTGCATTAACACTTGTTTTCAAACTCTTGTTTTCTGAATAATGTAATTTAAGTGTTTGTTCTGTTCTTCACACTTCTTGCACATACCCTTAAAGTGCTCATGAGTCATATTTCATCAAGAGAGAAATTTACTTTCCTCCTGTTTGAGTGAGTGTTCACAGTGATATAACTAGTTATTAAGACTGACACTGTTTGCATAAGACCATGATTATTTTTTTTTCCCCAAGGGTAATTTCAAAATCAAGAACTTCCAACCCCTGCCTTCTCCCTCCCACCACCTCCCCAAAAAGTCATCCTTATTGGGAAACAGCTATCGTTTTTCCCCTCTCTGTTGTCATTATTTTCTAATGCTATCATCTATCAACACCTATCAATGCCTCTTTCCTAGCCTGATAAGGTTAAATACATATATTTTAGCATCTTCTTAATCCACTGTTTATTCATGTCTCCAAAATTAATACTAAATTTTATTTTAGTATTTGAAAGCAATATAAATTTGAGTGATACAATGTAAGTGGTCAGTTTGGTGCAAGAGACTATTCTTTAAAAAAAAACAAAACAAAACAAAACAAAATACAACACAATAGCAGTGAGATGTGTGGTCTATAGACAGTTAACATCCACTTACAGGAGTGAGATACCAGTAAAAAGGATTTCACCCTTTGTTATAAAGTTCCACTTATTGTTAGTGAAAATGTCTTCGTTCTTTATGAAGTTTGAAGCTATAAATAAAGGCAAAAGTAGAAACACTTTAGCAACCAATAAAATAAAGACAGATTATTGACAAAAGGAGAGTAGCAGGGTTAGATGGAATTTATTAAGCTTTAATAGACTTCTGAATAAGTTACACAAGGCTACAATATTCACTGAGAGTCAAGGAAAACAAACGATTGCTATACAGCTACAATAAATATTATTCAGTACAAAGATAGCAAAGTGAGGAAAAAACGATTAGGAATTCAGTTTCTTACCAACATTCACTGACAGCAAGTACACAAAGAAAAATCAATATAAAAGATCATGACTAAAGAAATGTAATCATATCTTGCTGGGCTATTTAAGAATGATATGTCAAGCCATCAGTTCAGACAACTAAACCTGCAAAACAGCAAAAAAACCCGACCAAACCCTAATACAAACCAAACAACAGATACAACCTGTTGCTCTAGAATTCTCTTGTCTGGAAGAACGACTTACAAAAAAAAAAAAAAAGTTCAACTGTCAAAGCATGAAAATACAGATCAATACATTCAAGGCTCAACAGTATATGAAAATCAAAGTCTGTTTACTCCCACAAATGCATCATTTCAGACAAGGTCAGGAAATTCTAAAACACCTTTTTTTTTTTTTCTTCTCCATAACATTGCTCCCATAGAACAGAGCAACTATCTTATCTAACCACCTTGTAAACAGCCAGAAAGAAAAAATAACAACAAAACCCAAAACAAAACATAAAAAAAAAAAAAATCAGGCTCCAGAAAGTGGAAAATTTTATCAAATTCCTTAGAATTATTATGTTATTATTACCAAAATGAAACAAACAAATGAACAAAAAAACCCACAAAAATACCCTAGAACTGAAGAATAGAAGCTATTTTTCTCTGGAATAGGTGATACTTAAATCTGTTCACATTCAATTTAACCACACACTACAAGATTTTGCTCAGTGTTTATTACATTCTTATAATAGTCTTATAAATGTACTACCCACAGGCATAGCTGTTCTTTAGACTATATATCATGTTTAAACAAAATACACATTTAAACAGAGCTAACATCTTTGAATTAGTAGATAGATTGATAAACGAATTAGTAGAACGGCAATGAATAGTGGGATTATTTTCAGAACTCTATTCTGGAAACCAAATTCTTATTCTTTTTCTCCTAATACTGCCTTCAGTGGCCAAAAAGTCTCTGATCCACCTCATCATTGTGAAGACATGATGGAAAGAAACAAATAATAAAAACATCAGAAAACTAATTTCTTGTAAGAACCTGTTAGCTATATTTGCTGCAAGGAAAAATAACTCAGCATGGATTGCTTTATTATATAAGTTCTGGGATATTAATTACCCAAGATTCCATCTCTAATAAATTATTCATGCCACTTTGCCTGAGTGGGAAAATATGCACAATAGGCACAGCAGAAATTTCTGTCTATGAACATTATTCAAATTTAACTTAGTGCAAAAGTGTTCTTCAAAAACTTCATTGATCCTGAAAATTAGTGATCAGTGGAGGGTATGAAATATTAACAAAAAAGCTTTTTCAATAATGTTGAAGAGACAGATGGATCTCAAGATAAATATTTATGATGTGTATGCAAATTTTCTAAACAGAAATGTTCAGATAGTTTGCAGCTGAGTGAAACAGGAATTATTTTAATTTGCATAATCTCAATCAATGTTGCTTTTCTAATATAATGTCTACCCATGGACAGTTTCATTTCTGTGTAATTATGCCAATAATTTAAAATTAAGACCTAGCAAGTACAATGGAGATTACAAGAAAACATGAGGGCATCTCTCTAGCATACAATTATGCCCATAATACTTCTCTATGACATTGACTCTTAGGAGAGCAAATTGTCATCTCAATTTTGCATTAAAAAGTGCCTTATTTTCACCAAGTTCAGAATGTAGACATGACTTATTTTATTTTAATCACTACTTTACAATCTTCTAACCAGCAAAGATGACAAAACCAACATGGCTACATCCAGAATAATTTTTGGAAGTACGCAGTGTAAATCAAATTATGGTCTGGAGAAGACAACAAGGCAGAAGCGGTGTTGGAGTGATACTTAAGCAGCGGGCTGATACAGGTCTGGGTTATACTCCAAAAAAAAGATTCAAGGTAGGTCTTGTTCTCACACATGTAGGCCTGGGAAATTAAGTGCCCTGTTGCATCACCTGATTTAGAAAGTTCATGTTACTTGCACTGTTTGTGGTACAACCTGTAATGTAAACAGACAAACTAGTGATAAACGTGCAATCATACACTTGCCAAGCGTACCGGATGAGTAACACTTTTGCCATTGCACAGAACCCACAACCACCAGGGCCTGGCACCATGACTATACTTCGCAAAGAATAGTTTACTCTTAGTCTTTCTCATATTATGTTCCCAAATAATGTTGTTGGAGGAATGAAATTGTACCATCACAAAAAAATAATTATTGACATTATGTTGCTTAAGTCAGGAGTATCAACTAGTGGACCCCATGGTGGATACCCATGGTTTTTACTACACTGAATGGTACAGAGGCCATATGGTCCCTTTGGACATACTTGTAGCCAAAATCACGTTTGTGCCCAAAAAGGAAAAAAGTAACATGAAAGGTCATATTGAATAAAAACACATTTCTGTCATATAGTATCAAAATCATAGCCCAGACCCAGGAAATGTCAAGTCAAATCAAGTCACAGGATGTCTCCATTGAAGGTCCTGTGTCTGATTGTACTTCATATTGGACATTTCAGAAGATTTTCAGGTAGTTGTTTACAAAGACTTGCATAATATACTCCCTACAAGGCACACACAACCATCTCGTCACCACTAGCTACTTTATATGTCCTAAACTCAACTTAGCTTCGTTTTTTATTCTTAAGAATAAAAGGAATCCCTGTTCTTTATAAATCTTGTCCTTCTCAATTGCTTTCAACTATGCTCTTCTGTGCTGGAAGACACCTATTTCAACTGAATTCCCTGAACGGAGCAGAAAATCATGTTAAGTGTCTGTTGTTACTGAACTTTATGTACTGGATCCATCTCATCCAAATTTAATTATTTAAAAATGGAGTGCCAACTGTAAGTTAGTCAAGTAGTGGAAAAAGACTGGAATTCCTCAGTTCCTCGATTTTTCACACCCTAATGTTCTTTATGGTAAGTTAACCTTATGAAAGTGCTTCTCCCTTGCACAATTATAGTCTAAAACACAAGCTTTGATAAAATGCTTAATGTTTTTTGATGGTTAATGTCAGTGAAGATAACTCTTATGCACACCACTTACAGCAACTCTTCACATTAATATTTTATTTAGAGTGAAAAAGTGAAATTTTCAAGATGACATAGATGTTTGGAGCAACAACAGACATGTTGAAATAATTATAAGAAAATAAGTGTAATTAAGTATAGTAACTAACTTTTCCTAGTAAAACTCCCAAAATGAGGATTTTTGTTCAGCAGAGAAAATCTGGGTAAGCATACAGTGAAAAAATATCTGAAATGAATTTATTTACCTGTTTAGATTTGGTGTTTGCCACTAGAACACAATGGTTTATTAAGAAGTGTCATCTTTTTACTAATCTTATTTTCCAGTGTTGAATACTGGATGTACAGCATGTACATCATTTCCAACAGTCTTGTTTGAAAAGGTGATTATAGGAAACTGGCCCTAAGATATATTATTTACACAGATGAGAACCACACGCAGTCCTGGACAATCTATACTTATTGTCAAGGTCACGCTGAACTCACAGCCTTAGAGCAATACCTTTCCATATAGTTTTGTGATGGGTTACCACGGTCTTACTGTATGTGAAAGGGCATAAAACTGGAGAAATGCAGTCGTGACTACAGCTCTGGTGACTATGCCTATAGATTTTAGGAACACCTGTGTATTTCTTCTCTAACAATAATCTGGCTCTTTTAGTTATGCTTGTCCCTTCATCTTAGGTGTAAGAGATACTTTCTAAATAAGTAAAGGCTGTTGCCTGTACAGTGAAGGGAGATTGTACATTTCTGGTATGGCACATAAAAAGTGTTTGGGAAAACAGTCACTCCTAGAAACATACTTAAACTTTAGTGCAGCTTGTCCTGGCATTCTGTTTCCTATGAAAAGATGTAGCCTGCCTTTCTAGAGCATATGTATAAGGTTTTGTCATTAAAACTGGACTTGTCATTTCAATGCTAAGCATATTACAGACTGGTTGCCTTCAGACTAATTGCCTGTTGGGCCGACAGAGCTACCTCATGTTCATCACTGCTAAGCCTGTGTGGGATGAGGTCCTGGTCTCAGCATATCTGATGCAACATGAAAACATTTTGTTCCCTCATGCAATCGGCAAACACAGCATCTATTCTCATCCTGCGATAACCTAGCAACAGCAGTGTGTGCCCGGATGACTAAACGTGCAATTAACTCCCACTTCACAAGGTTTACAGCTCAGCAGCTCCGCTACCCGCGGCTTATTTCAAATGCCACAGCATGCTTTCCAAGTGATTTGAGCAACTGATTTGCTATGCAGACCTACACACTTCTTTTTTTTTAAATATAAAGCACTTCAATAAAGGTAATCAGCTATCACTGTATGATTAGTTACCGTAGGTAAATTGGATTTTTTTTTTTAATGGGTAGGCTGAGTAATTATTATTTTTAAGAGTCTTCACTATCTCAGGTTGTTAGGTATTTCTAGCTCCTACTTTAAGTGCACAATCACACCTATCCTCAAAGGTAAAATTGCTGATTATCCATAGTGTTTGCAAGTTGGTGCATTTTTCAGGACATAACAGGGGAAAGGGCAAACAAGCCACTGAGTGGCAAAACTTAAACTAGCCAAACTTATCTTTCAGAAAGTATAAAGCCAGCCTTTTTACATCATCAGCCATCCACAGCCAGGATGCTCCCCAGATTCTATCTGCCAAATGTACTCCCATGCATCCTTGAAGCAAGACAGTCTTCAGCTGTTTCTGCAGTTTTGCGCTATTCCTGGCCAGATTACTCATGTGCCCTAACAGAGGGCAAAGACAACTGTTGAACTCCTCATGACTCATAGCAAACCAGGAAGGACTTTTAGCATGATAAATGGGCCCCATCAGAAGAAAACTATGCAAAGATGAAGTGTTTCTCAATTCTGAGTGCAAGAGGAAAGCTAAAGATTCAGGATAGGTTCAACTCTCCAAGTTTTGATGAGGGGACAAAGACTATACTAACAAAACTATTGAGAACAACTAACAGCAAAGACAGAAATAAAAAACATTAAGTCCTTCATCTTCACTTATTCTAATGCAACAAGATAAATGAGTAAACATTTTTCTGTACCAGAGACGTACTTATATTTTCCAACAGAGTTTTTGAAACAATAAACATTTACGTGCAGGGTAAAGAAACACAATACCAGATTGTGAGTAATCACTCATGAGCAAGAGTGAGGCAAATATTTTTACATTCCAATTATTATTTAGAAATAGCAAACCATTTTGCTATTGCTGCGTTAAAACAAAGATATGGATGACAAACCAGTGATTCCTATAGTAAGTGAATTGAAAGCCATTTGTCCTATGTCTGGAGCCCAAAAGAAATATACAATATCAACATGTGGAATTTAACTATACAGGAAACCACACAGGTTTGATTTGACCTTGAAATGGCCCAGATGCTGTTTAGGTTTGCTTCTTTATCTATGAAAATGCTGAAATTTTCTTATCTTGCTGTATTTGGTACAAGGCTACTTTACAATTAATGCAAGATTTATGTAAAAGCTATGTCCTATTGATTTTAATGAGTCATATCCGCAAAAACAACATGGAGAGCTTTCTGCATTTTAAGAGCACATACAATTGCTTTTGTTTGTGTTTTGGGGCTTTGGTTTTGTTCAGTTTTGCTCTTTATGGAAGTGTCCATACCAAAATTCCTTACGCATTCTTGTACTTTACCCACAGGAGGAAAACAGAGACACAAACATAGCTAAAACAGACAAGGGAAATATTTCCAGAGTTATTTTTTCTTCAATCTTCCATCACTATCTTTCCAGAGGAAATAATGACTAATGTTCATACTTTAGAAAATTGCAGTGATGCTAAGCAGCCATGCGTTCCACAAGCCTCTCCAGATGATTTTAGCATAGCTATGATGTCTTCACTGCATGCAAGTGCCTACATGATGAGGTCATCGGGGGATAGTTGCCATTTTATATTTTATTAAAGCCTAAAAACAGGTGTGCAAGTCATCTTTAATTATTGTCATAATTTTGATGTGGCTACTCTGGTGCAGTAGCAACCTTCATGAAACTACTCTTTTTCCTTATCTCTTTGCATAAGTTGTCAGAACAGTGACAGACACTTCCTCTTCTCTTGTGCTGGACTAATCAGGAACAAGTAGCTGTAGCCACTAGTCCACAAAACCTGTTGTCAACACATGCCCCTTAAATCACAACCCATCCGCCACCGCCAAGTCCACAAAGCTGGCTGCTTGCATAAATGAGCAGGTGCTCAGTCTCCTGACTGACGCTGGTATGATTGGGCTCATAGCCACCGGTGGCTGCCAATATTAGCCTACATCTTTTTCTCAAATAAAACAAATGAAACTAACAGGTGTTCTTAAAAGTTCTTCAAATGATTGCTTTTAGACTCGATCTAAGAATTTCCAAAATGTTGTTTTCAAAGCCTTTGGGGAAAAAAGGTCCTTTGCAGGACCTGCCCACAAAAAAAAAAAAAAATACTAAAAAAAAAAAAAAAAAGGTCAGCAAGGCATCTATTCTGAAAACTTTCTGCAGATGAAAAAGATTTTTTGAGCAATGCTATATGACCCCTACATCAAAAGCACCACCAGACCGGTGGCTATAGTACTGGCCTAGCACAGGCAGATTGGGTTCAGGATTCTGGCTTGATGTAAGCAGGGCAGAACTTGTGCAAGTGTTGTCACATTTTCTGCAAGTGCCCTGATTTTCAAGCTACTGTCTGTTCTTGATATGGATATCTAGCCCATTTTTATAAATCAGTTTCTCATATTTGGTAGAAAACTGGTTCAGACATACCTTTGCCAGATAAAATAAGTTATAGAGTATCAAAAACTTTTGCAGGAATAAAAGATTTTCCAAGTTTTAAACTGCAAGGTAAAGTATCACCTCAAGTTTATTAAAATTAAATTATATTCTAATTATGGTCCCTTTTAGATTTATAACATTCTAAACAATTACTGTTTATTGGCATTGCCCAAGCACAACTGCCAAATTTCAAAACTAGGGAGCTATAACCTTATATCAGCAGTGTTTAATTAGAATCATAGACTCATTAAGGTTGGAAAAGACCTCTAAGATCATCAAGTTCAACCATCAACCCAATACCACCATGCCCACCGAACCATGTTCTGAAAACCTCTCTTCTCTGTTATATTTTTCCCAAATGCAGCTCCTTTTATTCTCAAGGAAGCATAAATAGCAATCTTCTCTTTATTCATTCTCACCTTTTCCCCTTCACACCTGTTGCACCATTTAACAACCTATAACAAGCTTTACATCTTATGTACATGGGATCCCTTCCCCCCACACCCTAATAATAGAAAGAAAAAGAGACTGGATATCAAAACTGTGAGGCTTATCCCAACCTCGTTTGATTTGAGAGCAAATCTTCTGCACTCATGCACAGCTAGAAGGTCCATTCAGTCCCAACACTTGCCTAAAGATTACCTTGTCGAAGAGGAAAAAATAGCCTCTGAAGTACTTGTCATTTCAAACTCCAGAGAATTCTTCATAACACATTTAGCTGTGTGTCTATTCAGAACTATCTAGTGCTAACCTGTCTTTTTCAGTGGAATTTCCTTTATGAAAGGAAAAAAGCCAACCAAACAAAAACCCCAGCTCACTATCTGCCCTTTGAGGCATTAAAGAATATCCATAGCCAAACAAAGCCATGTCTTTTCACATTCTTTTTCAACATCCCTTGAGCATCCAGAGAGTAGGTGCATACTCAATCAGCAGAAGCCCTGAAGCACAGAATTAGTTAAATCTACACGCCCAGAGTAAACATGCAGTGAACATGCAGTGAAAACATGCAGTGATCAAGAATCATTTCACACCCATAATGGGAACACCAGAACACCTTCTTGCTGTACGCTCTAATTTATACCTCTAGTATTACTTTTAAATCATATTATGCAGTCTCTTTCCAGGATTTATCAATCTTGAAATACCACTCTCTGATTTAAAGACAATTAAAAGTCCCTACTCCCTTCATGGTTAGACACATTCTTCTAAAGGTCTTGGTAAAGAAACTATTTAATCCTATGTTAAAATATAGGATTAAATAGTGATATAGCATATAATTTTGAAAATAATTATTTTCAAAAGACAGAGGAAGAAGAAAAGATATTTGCAGGTAGGTAAAAAAAGAAATCATATTTCTTAAACAGAATAGTTTAAGCAAACCAAACTTTTAAAATCTCTTCATACACTTCCGTCCTTGCACCTTGTCATCTTTCTCTATACTGCATTTTGTTTAGTGTTTGTTTTTTTAAACTGTGACATTCTCCTCAATTATGTTAAGGAGGGGATAAGGTTACATAGCAGGCCTAATGAACCAAGAAAGATCATTTAAAACATTGAAGTTTGACCTGTAGCCATAGCATCCCTGAAGTAGTCCAATTATTATTACTCAGTGTGTACAGCAGAGTTTTTAAAAAATGAGTAAGGTCAAAGTCAGGTTTCATGAAAACCTCAGCTGCAGCTGGAATCCAAAGCACCTCACCAGAAATAATTAAAGCTACCTAAAAAGCATCCATTTCCACAGAGAACATTACAAAAGGGAAAACACAGTATTATTACAGGGGAACTTGCATTTTCTTTCCCTCACCCAGGAGCCAACCACAAACACCTCTCTTTAAATTCTATGTGTGTAACTGCAACTTCAGCATAACTGCATTTAAGGAAAAGTCTGTCATTGCCCTAGATGTTAGACTGCAAACACAGGTGCATTTCAACTTTTATAAATAAAGCAATATGCAAATGCTACTGACTTTCCTGCTGTACGTATATGTCTGTCATATGCATTACACGCACACTCATTTTTCTGGCATTATGTTTGACAAGACAAAAATAGCTGTAGTTGCCTTGATGACTTTTCTTAACAGGAACTTCAGTTACATGCAAAAGCTTTTAGTCAGTCTCCTGGAACAAAGATCAAGACAAAAACTAATACATAGGTATTAGTATATCTATGTAGCCTATTGTCACAGAGGCAGTAACTGTGTAGCTTAAAGGCTGAGATGTAAATCATTTTGCTATTTTCATATAGATAAGAGGTATTTTCCCCTTGCCTTTTTTGGCAGAAAATTATGGTTCTGATCACGAGGGAATGGATGTGACAGCAAGAAATGCACAAAGTATTTTGATAAGATTTTCACTCTTGTAAAGTAGATCTTTGTGTCAGTGGGTCATTTATGTCTTCTCCATAGGACAGCTCTGTCTCCATTCCTTTTTTCCAGCCAACCAGCTAGTTTGCAGAGACAAATGTAAATTCAGGGTGAGGGAGGAAATCAGCCAGCACACAACTACAATAGTTATTTCAAAGCAGACATATCCAAAGGACATCACTGTAACTAATCCTGAGCTCAGATGAGAATCTCATGCAGGGGAGTGCACATAGCTAACAACATCTAAAAATTCCAATCCTTAATATGCTTACCTAATGAAAAAATTATTTCTTTAAAAAGTCATTTTTCAAGCAGCTGCTATGGTTTTAGTATTGAGCAATTCTGTTAAACACATTCAGTGATATTAGCGTCATTACTAGCTATAGTAATTATAGCTAGCAATAACTATAGCTCCTTTCGTGCAAACAGCAGCAGATAAAAATACTTTTAGGTATTTGAACAGCCTACTCAAACCCAGCTGGGTCAAGTTCATAGAAACAAAGAATAGTTTGGGTTGGAAGGGACCTTTAAAGGTCATCTAGTCCAACCCTCCCTGCCATGAGCAGGGACATCTTCAACTAGATCAGGTTGCTCAGAGCCCCGTCCAGCCTGAACTTGAATGTTTCCAGGGATGGGACATCTACCACTCCTCTGGGCAACTTATTCCGTGTTTCACCACCCTCACTGTAAAAAATTTCTTCCTTATATCTAGACTAAATCAACCCTCTTAGTTTAAAACCATTACCCCTTGTCCTGTCACAACAGGCCCCGCTAAAAAGTTTGTCCCCATCTTTCCTATAAGCCCCCTTCAAGTACTGATAGGCTGCAATAAGGTCTCCCCGAAGCCTTCTTTTCTCCAGGCTGAATAACCCCAACTCTCTCAGCCTTTCTTCATAGGAGAGGCATTCCATCCCCCTGATCATTTTCGTGGCCCTCCTCGGGACCCACTCCAACAGGTCCACGTCTTTCTTGTGCTGAGGGCTCCAGAGCTGGACGCAGTACTGCAGGTGGGGTCTCACCAGAGCAGAGTAGAGGGGCAGAATCACCTCCCTCGACCTGCTGGCCACGCTTCTTTTGATGCAGCCCAGGATACGGTTGGCCTTCTGGGCTGCGAGCACACATTGCTGGCTCATGTCCAGCTTTTTGTACACCAGTACCCCCAAGTCCTTCTCGGCAGGGCTGCTCTCAATCCCTTCATCCCCCAGCCTGTATTGGTACCGGGGGTTGGCCCGACCCAGGTGCAGGACCTTGCACTTGACCTTGTTGAACCTCCTGAGGTTCACATGGGCCCACTTCTCGAGCTTGTCCAGGCCCCTCTGGATGGCATCCCATCCCTCAGGTGTGTCAATGGCACCACTCAGCTTGGTGTCATCTGCAAACTTGCTGAGCGCGCACTTGATCCCACTGCCTATGTCATCGATGAAGATATTAAACAGTACTGGCCCCAGTACGGACTCCTGCGGGACACCACTCGTCACCAATCTCCATCTGGAGACTGAGCCATTGACCACTACCCTCTGGGTGCGTCCATCCAACCAATTCCTCACCCACCGGACAGTCCACCCATCAAATCCATATCTCTCCAGTTTAGAGAGAAGGATGCTGTGGGGGACCACGTCAAAGGCCTTACAGAGGTCCAGATAGACAACAGTGGTAGCTCTTCCCACGTCCACCGGTGTAGTCACTCCATCATAGGAAGCCACTAGGTCGGTCAGGCAGGACTTGCCCTTGGTGAAGCCATGCTGGCTGTCTCAAATCACCTCCCTGTCCTCCATGTGCCTTAGCATAGTTTCCAGGAGGATCTGCTCCATGATCTTGCTGGGCACAGAGGTGAGACTGACTGGCCTGTAGTTCCCCAGATCTTCCTTTTTTCCCTTTTTAAAAATGGGGGTTATGTTTCCCCTTTTCCAGTCAGTGGGAACTTCACCAGACTGCCACGACTTCTCAAATCTGATGGATAGTGGCTTAGCAACYTCATCCGCCAGCTCCCTCAGGACCCGCGGATGCATCTCATCAGGTATCATGGACTTGTGCAGTTGTTATTCACATCGGTCAGTAATGTTAGTCGTAGGATGTGCGTTTCTCCAACATTATAGTCCATGCATCCAAGCATGAGGGACACAGGGGTTTTACAATTTTAAATATAGCATCATAGAGATTTAATAATTGCTTAAAGCACTTTTTATTTTTCTACTGTAATAAAAATAGACCCAGTCACAAAATTTTAAATATGAAAATAAGCATTCCCTATTACCTGCTTGAACAATTACATTTTCAAAATTGAAATACAGAAATATTTATTTTATTGAATGAGATATTTTATGAAAATTATCTGAGGAAAGAAAATAAATGTTTTATCTAGTACTTAATTTTCTATGAAACTCTAACCTATAAAATGTGAGCTGTCACTGCTGTGCTGGGGCTAGCTGGCAACAGTAAAGAGAATTGTTCCAAGGTCACAGAGTAACTAAAGATCTGTCTATAATGCCCAATTTGTTAATATATTCATTTTAAAAAAAAATTATGTCTTCACACTAGGAAGGCACTTTGACCCAGAGGATGAGAAATGAAAATAAAAGCTAACAGGTCTTTACTTCTATTGCTACCTTGAATCCAGTTGTGAGCTTCAGTAAATTTTGCTCCTGAAGATCAGTTTTGCCACACAAAGAAAGAGACCAACAGAATTAATTTTACTTTATACAGTTCCCGATATCCACCGAAATCACCTGAAGCGAACTGAAGTCCTCAAAAAGCATAAGGACCATTATGTTCACTTGTTAGCATCACAGAAAGCAATAGTTGAAAGCAGGCCACAAAGGAACACCCTGCACAGTTCATGATTTACTATCAGTTAATTATAAATCTCTCTTATAATTATCTTCTTCCCCAGGGAAGGAAGAGTCCTTAGGTCCTCTGTATCATCTCAACCACTTGCGGTCTATTATCATGTTAAAAATAAATTGGAAAAGATAAAAACTGCCAAATAAACCATAGAGTTTTTAAGCCTGCAAACTTAAAGGGAAATTCACTTATCACAAAGGAAATTATTTTTTCCTATAAAAAGTTATTCAGATTCCAGTGTTGTGTTATCTCAGATGAYGAAAAAAACAGAAGAGCAGTCTCTCTGGTACTACAAGAAATAATTCTTCTTATGTTTCTGTAGTCTATTCTTCATTGTACTATTTATATTCTGGACACTGGTTTTGTGTTTGGAGAATAACATTACTGATTTTTTCTTCCAGACTTTCTCGCAGTTCTCATGATCTGTTAGCTGGTCTAATATTTGAATTTGTTATGATCATAACTAAGAATGAACAAGGATTATGGCAGTTTATTAATAGAGTACTTTGTGCAAAGAATATAGCCCCTTCTTTTATGATTGTTTCAAATTATTTTTTATTTCTTACTATTGTTATTAGCAAAAAACATGAACTCTCTCTTTGCATAAGGCAGCCTAAAATCATCAGAAGGGTTTTTTGTTTGTTTTTAAATCATACCCAGAGCCATTTTACATTTGAATTGGGTGTGTATTTATAACACACCAGAGAGAGTAATTCTGCACAGGTTTTGTAGGGGAGTCTTTGTTAAACCAAATTACTGTCCATGACCAATCTTGACGGAATATTTTTCTAGACCACTTTAGTTTGGAAGTGTATATGCACACACATATACATGCACACACACACTTATATGAAAATAGTTTACAAAAATCATCAGTGTGTGTACTTTCTTATCTGACAAAGCCTGTAACTTCAGAAATTAAAGGAATCAAGTTTTATATGTGAAGCCCTACATCTATAGGCTGCAACTAGTCTAGGATGAATCAGCATTAGTATCAATCATTTGCATTTGGTTATTTACATAATTTAAAAAAAATTATGAACTCATACAATTGATACAAATTATTCTTTGAAGAACTTGAAGTGCTTACTTCTTATCTCTCAAATGAAGATAGGGTTTTTCTTTCAGTATTATCCATAAAATTATATTAACACATTTTTGTAAAAGCTTTTGACATCTCCTCAATTACAGAACAAAATCAACACAATTTAACTGAAAAATGATATTCCTCTAACAAACGTCCTTCCAATTCTGTGAAAGATTTGAGATATGTAAACACAGTGAAAAGGAATGTTTGTATTATTTCCCCAGATTGGACTTTGAAAGGAGAATAAGACTCCATTTGATACTAGAAGGCCATTGCCACCTACCACCCTCCGCCATTTTCCATTAACATAACCAACAGCTTTCTATTTGATTTCATATAACTATTAGAAAATGCCTATAGATGAATGCAGCAAGGAATAATCTAATACTGTATATTGAAAAAAACATGTAAGTGACAAAAATCCTCCCCCAAGCCTTTAATACATTTACTTGCCTAATATATAAACATACCAGGAAAAAAAAAAAAATACAGATTTTATGCTTCAGTTTTATTTTTTAAGACAAAATTAATCTTGCAATTTCTATAACAAGCATTTTCAAGGAATGGAAAATAAGTGTCGGTTTTCCTTGCAAAATAAGTCTTAAGAATTGTATAATTTTCATTTTTTTTTTTCCCCATGAGTTCAAAGAATTGGTTAAATCATGCTTAAAAGGTTTTGTCATCTTCATGAAATAGAAAGTAGATAGAGCAGATGGCACAGATTAACTTTCAATTGTCAAGTAAGGCGGGGAAATACAGAGGATTTATTTTGGAATCTGGATCTGTGAAAATAGTTTTCCATAAGAGACGGTCTGTATGTCGTGTGTGGCATATTCAGACGAGAACTGACTTCCTTCCAGCATGTGCTTTTACACACACACAGTTCCTCATTGCAACTCTTCTGTGATACCAGACAAGTAAAGTCAAATTCTGGAAAAAMCCCCGAGACATTTTATCTACAACTAGGGGATTTAACCAAATAGGTTCAGTTGTCATTGTTGACTTGACCAGCAAATAAAAGGAGGTTTATTTGGTGAAGTAAGCTGACTTTGCCAAAAGCAAGAGCAGAGAACGGACATCAGATAGGGGTTCATCGTTCATTTTTAAATAAGATTGCTGCTCATAATGATGGATTCTAAATAACATTGTTATTTTATAAACTGTTTAATCAAAAGCAAAATATTACCCTATCTTCCTATATAGAATCCAGTCCAAATATTATGTGTGCTTCCAGAAAGAGATTAAGCAGAAAATACAGATTTGGGCTCTGATCAGTTTGGGTTTTTTTAATCACACACTAGACAAAGGAAGAAGATGGATTAGAAATCACAAACCATATGTACTAGTAGTACTCAAGAAAAGTAACTTCAAGCATGTTAAGTCCCAAACATTATTCTATTTTAGCCCTTAGAAGCTTGAACAAAAGTAGTACAGAATCAAGGTTTTACAAAGATAAGTTAGGTAATACAGTAGCACATAGCAATGTACATCTTAAATACTTATCTAACAGGTTTTAAAAGTATTTGAGGTATTGTCTACAAGGCCAAAGTACAGCAATTTTGCTACAAAACCACAGATAGGRTATAAGCGATTGTAAAAATAAAATCTTTATAGGATTTCAATTTACTGAGTAATTTTTCCCACATATTGGGAATTAGTGTAACTGAAGTTAAGAGTTATTGTACCTGAAATAGCTTTTCAAGAACCTGGAGCTGATGCTACTTTTCTGTACAGGCTATTTAGCTACTACAAGTGCTTAGAAGCTTTAAGAAGATGAGAATAGAGAGCTCACACTATTCTGGATAATAATTCTTTTTTTAAACAGAATGCAGGCTGATTTATTTCTGTCCAGCTTTCATTCTTTGTCAGTTATGAATCATAGCACTGTTTGGTATCATCTCCAGCTATGAAGGAAAAAATGACAAGACAAAGGCTCCACGTCATTCAGAATTTTTCTGAACAGTGGCTTTTCTCCTGACAAGATATTTGATCATGCTTCTAATCTCTTTGATATTGACAGACAGTAAAAGGGTATCCTGTTTACAGAAAAGTAATGCAGAAAGAAACACTAGGAAAATTAATGTATTAGGCACACTTTAGTTTCTGATATAAGAAATATGAACTTTTTTCCAAAACATATCAAAGATTACTTTCTGAGAACAATGATTTAAAAAAAAAGAGTATATAACACATTGTTTTGTTAAAAAATGAGGTTCGAGAAACAAGATGACTTTCTTCTTCAAATGACACCTCCAGAAGCTTTTTAGAAGATTCAGATTTTTCATGGTAGTCAGATTTTCAAACACTAGGCTGTGAAGCTGACACTCTTTTAAAGCCTGGAAAGAAAATTCTTTTCTAATAGCAACTCCCAGAACCTCATTTATAAGTGTTGGAGTCACTACGTCTAGAAGGAATTTTCAGGTTGTGTTTCCCAAACAGACTTTGTTTCAGAGACTTCAGCACTAGGAGTGATGAGAAAGCAAGAGTGAGCTAATTGAAATGGAGAAAAGAGAGTGCTTGTGAGTTGGGAGAAACATTCTTTTAAACTACAAATTGGCTTGAAAGATCAATGATAGCTACATTTTCACAACAAAATTTTTGAAAAAGAAAGCTACTAGTTTAAAGTCACATTAATGCCGCAGTGAAAATTTGGCTTTCTTATGTTTGTGCTGTGTTACCAAGTTTATATTCATGCTATTTAACTGATAAACTTTAGAGTTATTCTTGCAATCTACTCAGAAAAAAAGTGCCATGGACTCCAACACTAGTTTTGGATTATTAAATACAGTAAGATCAAGTTCATTCTTTGAGAGTAGATGGAGGGATATTTTAATCTGATAGCAATACAGAAGGCGTTAAATTGTCCTCAAGCAGAACTGAGTACCATTATGAATATTATCGACCTGCAGATCTATATTTTCACCCCTTTAACCCTTTTTATCTCTTGGGGCCATTATATTTTGGAGGACAATCTATATAATTAGCTGATACAAACATCTTTACAGCTACAGTAAATTTGTTTTCTGTACTTTAAGCAGTATGTAATTTTACTGAATTTGTTGCAGCTGGAAAAACAGTGCCAGATGCGTTTACGTAGTCCTATAAATATCAATGGGTTTTCCTTTACTGATTACATTAACCCATGGTCTGCAGGCAAGGGACATACATTTTGCCAATAAATTCTTGTTTCATTAAAAGGGTCTGTGCTCTTCACTGAAGCAATTAAGTTCCAGAAAACTTCAGTGGTTCAACTTCATCCACAGAAATTACTCCAGGAACTGTCTGTCCTCAAAATCCACTTGTGGTTTAGTAATGGGTTAAAAAGCATCTTCCAAAGTTGATGTAGCTTTTGGTTTACCCATATAATATGAAAAAGCCACTTAAGCTGCATTGTTATGTACAATTCTGTTGCTTCTACTCTATACTGACAAAAGTTTAGGAGAAGTTTTTCGGGTGAAATAGAAATTTAAAAAAATTAAGAAACTCTGACTCAAGTCAGACACATCGTTTCCAAAAGCAACAACAAAAAAGACCTTATTAACGTCTACAAAGTGAACTGTTGAAGCTGTTCAATATAGGACAGTTGTATAGATAAGTCACTAATTGTTTACAATGAAATTTTAGCTTTCTATAAGATTCCATTTACACACCTACACCACAAATTTGAACATAGTATTCAGTCTATACTCAGAACGAACTGACTACAGTTCAATCAGAACTCACAAGTAATTAAAACTTTATTCTAAACAAAGTGACAGAATAATCCCTATTTCCTTTTTATTTTGTTGTTGTTTTATTGTTAGATAGGAAGAACTCCCACTGACTTGGTGGTTTGCTTAAACAAAAAGTTAGTGAAGAATGGTGAATTTGCTTTTATGAAAGTTTCTACTCTATAGTCTTATTTTCATTGTTTGTTTTTCATATCATAGCAATACATAAATACTTTTCTTACTGTGTGAGATTTGTATATCTCAATCCAATATCTGAGTTATATTAAATATTCCAGTGTTAAACAAAGTTTGTAAATTAAAGAATACATATATTCCCTAAGTTAAGGGCTTACAGGGCACATTTGTTTTTATGATGATAAAGAAGGCTCCTTTAACATTACATGTAAAGCAGCAGCTTAAGAAAGGCTAAAAAAGTCCCTGCAGCAAAAACCACACTGGAACTTAAAAAAAAAAAAAAAAAAGGCAGAATAGATTCATTGGACCAAATCACAGATGGAGCAAGAGAGGTCTTGATATGCATAAAAATATACAAAAAGCTGTGTGTTTTGTGAGACAGTAAGTTGCAATAAAAACAAAAGCTCTAGAATCTGAATCAAGTTTTCCTATGCAATAAAATAGTTTCCTATATGTAGATTTTGAAACATCAATGGACTGACAAGGTCTTTTACCACAGACTTTGTCTATGTTTTTGACTCTTCCAAACTTGTTTTTCACAAAATGTTTCCATCAGTGCAAGACATTGGAGAGATATCAAAATGTCCACATTGTACATTATTCCCACTGAGGTCAGAAACATTCTGTTGTGTTTAAAATGTGTGGAGCTGCTAACAAGCTTTATTGAATGGAGGCATTAAATGGAGGTTCAAGAGAGTAGCAACAAGCTGTTGCTAGCTAACACCAACATCTTTTTAAACCTGAGGGTCTCTGTTGGTTCAAATGGAGATATGGAGATAACTTTTGATTCCTCAGTTCCAGGAAGAAGTTATTGCAAGCAGGGACTAAATACAGATATTTTATAAAATGAAAACTGCCTTTGCCATCTCCTTAGTAACAATAAAAATATTTTCACTCAAAGTTTCATGTCACCTTCCTGACCAATTGAGTAGAAGTTTTTTTAATAAAAAAAAAATCATAGAGAATTAGGTGAAGTAATTATTTGCATTAAAAAAACCACTAAAAATCAATATTTGTCTACAGATGTAGCTCAGCCAAGCAGTGTATATTTTGAAATAATCACTGAGCTGTGAAATTAACAATTGAACCAATAAATTGGACTTGTTAAAAGAAATATTATTGAAGCTAAGAAGATAAAGTTTTATCAGTAGGACAATCGAAAGTAGCAGAGTGCCACAATGCAGAAAAGGAGACCAAAAGTTCCTTTGACAATATTCAAAAGCAATGATTACCAAGGAAAAATAAATAATGTTAGATTTCCCTTAATTTAGCAGCAATTGGCTCCTTTAGAATTGCTGAGTGCAAGTTTAAAAAGAAAAGCTTTTCTAGCAATGGTAGAGCTTCTGCTAATAACGATTCATAAACTTAAAGTATTTATTTATCTAGGCCCATAAAAGGAGGATGGAAAAGAGTGAAAAAACAATCCTTAACAACAATTCTTTTGTAGAATCATAGAATCATGAAAGTTGGAAAAGACCTTTAATATCATCAAGTCCAACCGTCAACCCAGCACCCATGCCCACTAAACCATGTCATGAAGTACCACATCCACATGTTTTTTGAATGTCTCCAGTGTTGGTGACTCCACCACTTCCCTGGGCAGCCTGTTCCAATGCTTGACAACCCTTTCGGTGAAGAATTTTTTCCTAATATCCAATCTAAACCTCCCCTGGTGCAACTTGAAGTCATTTCCTCTCGTTCTATCGCTAGTTACTTGGGAGAAGAGACCAACACCCACCTCGCTACAGCCTCCTTTCAGGTAGTTGTAGAGAGCGATAAGGTCTCCCCTCAGCCTCCTCTTCTCCAGCCTAAACAACCCCAGCTCCCTCAGCCGCTCCTCATAAGACCTGTGCTCCAGACCCTTCACCAACCTCGCCGCCCTTCTCTGGACAGGCTCCAGCACCTCAATGTCCTTCTTGTAGTGAGGGGCCCAAAACGGAACACGGTATTCGAGGTGCAGCCTCACCAGTGCCGAGTACAGGGGCACGATCACCTCCCTCCGCCTACTGGCCACACTATTCCTGATACAGGCCAGGATGCCGTTGGCCTTCTTGGCCACCTGGGCACACTGCCGGCTCATGTTCAGACAGCCGTCAACCAGCACCCACAGGTCCTTTTCCGCTGGGCAGCTTTCCAGCCACTCGTCCCCAAGCCTGTAGCGTTGCCTGGGGTTGTTGAGACCAAGTGCAGGACCCAGCACTTGGCCTTGTTGAACCTCATGCAGTTGGCCTCGGCCCATGCATCCAGCCTGTCCAGATCCCTCTGCAGAGCCTTCCTACGCTCAGGCAGATCAACACTCCTGCCCAACTTGGTGTCGTCTGCAAACTTACGGAGGGTGCACTCGATCCCATCGTCCAGATCATTGATAAAGATATTAAACAAGACCAGCCCCAAAACTGAGCCCTGGGGAAACACCGCTCGTGACCGGCCGCCAACTAGATTTGACCCCATTCACCACAACTATCTGGGCTCAGCTGCCCAGCCAGTCTTTTACCCAGCAATATGTTGTTAATATATTTGTAAAAACATTTTTTGTTGTCCCTGACGACAGTGGCCAGATTGAGTTCCAGCTGGGCTTTTGCCATTCTAATTTTCTCTCTGCATAACCTAACGAGATCCCTGTACTCTTCCTGAGTCGCCCGCCCTTCCTTCCAACAGCGGTAGACTCTCCTTTTTTCCCCCCTGAGTCCCAGCAAAAGCTCCTTGTTCAGCCAGGCTGGTCGTCTTCCCCGCCAGCTCCTCCTATGGCGCACAGGGACAGCCTGCTCCTGCGCCTTTAAGGCTTCCTCCTTGAAGAACGTCCAGCCTTCCTGGGCCCCTTTGCCCTTCAGGACTGCCTCCCAAGGGACTCTCTCAACCAGTGTCCTGAAGAGGCCAAAGTCCACCCTCCGGAAGTCCATGGTAGCGGTTTTGCTGACCCCCCTCCTTACTTCACCAAGAATCGAGAATTCTGTCATGTCATGGTCGCTGAGCCCCGGACAGCCTCCAACTACCACATCTCCCACCAGTCCTTCTCTGTTGGTAAACAGCAGGCCAAGTGAGGCACCTCCCCTGGTAGGCTCACTCACCAGCTGCTTCAGGAAGTTATCTTCCACACACCCCAGGAACCTCCTTGACTGTTTCCTCTCTGCCGTGTTGTATTTCCAGCAGACGTCGGGCAAGTTGAAGTCCCCCACGAGGACAAGGGCTAGCGATCGCGAGACTTCTGCCAGCCGCTTGTAGAACGCTTCGTCTGCCTCTTCATCCGGGCTGGGTGGTCTGTAACAGACTCCCAGCAGGATATCAGCCTCACTGGCCTTCCCCCTCATCCTAACCCATAAGCACTCGACCTGATCATCACCAACATTGAGCTCCCTGCAATCGAAACACTCCCTGACATACAGAGCCACCCCACTGCATCTCCTTCCTCACCTGTCCTTTCTGAAGAGCTTGTAGCCATCCATCGCAGCACTCCAGTCATGACAGTCATCCCACCATGTTTCCATGATGGTGACCAAGTCATAGCTGTCCTGCTGCACAATGGC
Source organism: Oceanodroma leucorhoa (assembly GCA_030449065.1). NCBI lineage: Eukaryota > Metazoa > Chordata > Aves > Procellariiformes > Oceanodroma > Oceanodroma leucorhoa. The sequence continues at coordinate 4,921,762 of JASVER010000005.1, read as the reverse complement.
TTCCAGCTCCTCCTGTTTGCCACCCATGCTGCGTGCATTGGTGTAGACGCACTTGAGCTGGGCTATCGACATCACCCCCGAGATTGGCACGCCACCCCTAGACTCATCTCTCTCGAGCGTGGCTCTATCCCCTTCCCCCTTCGTACCTAGTTTAAAGCCCTCTCGATGAGACCCGCCAACTCATGGGTGAGAATCCTTTTCCCCCTTTGAGACAGATGTACTCCATCCGTCGCCAACAGGCCCAGTGCCTTGTAAACCTCCCTGTGGTCAAAAACCCCAAAATTCCACTGGTGGCACCAGCCTCTGAGCCACATGTTAATCAGCTGCATTTTCCTGTTCCTTTCAGTGTTCTTCCCCGCCACTGAAGGGATTGAGGAAGACATCACCTGTGCTCCTGATCCTGCAATTGATCGCCCCAGTGCCCTGAAGTCCCTCTTGATTGCTTTTGGACTTCTCTCTGCAACCTCATCACTGCCTACCTGCATGACCAACAGCGGATAGTACTCAGAGGGCCGTACCAGATGGGGGAGTTTCCTGGTTACGTCCCTAACCCGGGTCCCCGGGAGGCAGCAGACCTCCCTGTGCGATAGGTCTGGTCAGCAATGTATTTTTTTTTTTTTTTTAATGTTTTAAGAAAGGGTAAACTGATTACTTTTGTTAGTTACAGCCATATGCCTATTTTGGTTAGGGGATCAATCTTTTTAGTATGATGGTAAGTATGTTCACAGTAGACACACTTTCATTATAAAAAAAAAAAAAAAACCACACCACAAAAACAAAAAAGAAAAAAACTCATCAAAACCCAAAACCAAAACCCACAAACTTTTATCTGTTGTAGCTATTCTCCTCCCCTACTGGCAACACCTGCAAAAATGAACCTTTATGCTATCACAACTCTGCTTAACTGTAGACTGTAATATGACTAAAGCTATACATTTAGACTTTGTCCAAATATTGGGACTGCTTTTGTAACTGGTCAGGAAAAGGTAAAAATCTAATCTACCCACATAGGAGTTGGCAACTACCTGAAAACCGACCAGAAAGGCACCAGCATCACCAGATAAAAATCTCTCAGTTCCTTTGTAAAATACAGCCTTATCAATTTTGTGCCATACAAAAGCATACTCATAGCCCCACTCACATTTGAGTCATTTAGCTTTCTGTGAATGGTGCCTTAGACATCAGAAGATGCAGAGGGAAAAAGTGATTCTCTCCTTCAAACACTGGAATATTTATTGGACTTTTGTCCCTGTAAGCTATCTTTCATCCAGCTACATTAGAAATTACAAATAGGTGGTTCAAAACACACCAGAGTGTGCCTTGACTATTTGTTAGACTGTGGCTGTCCTGCTTATACCTACAATCTGTCATTAGCACTGCCATTTAACTCCTTGCCAGTGATCCCAGTCATGATGCAAGAAAGCTCTTCTCTTTCATTTCATTCCCAGATGAGAAAAACAGAAGCCAAATTCATTTCCTCTAACTGCTATTGTTAATGGCTAAAAATCTCAAACTTTTTATTGTGGTGGGCAGTAAAAATTGTCAGTTCTTACCTTGTAAGGGCTAACCTAGATGAGACAGAGCTATTTTAATCTGATCTCTTCTGAACGTGAGAGGTCTCTATCAGACCTCAGGTTAGGACTGTGAATATCAGTATCATCTCGCCTTGACCGAGATCTTTGTGGGATTGTCAGAGCAATATGCTGGTGGTGCTTGGCTGATCTATTTCATCAAAAGACCCAGTGGCATATGTTAGGTAACAGTATGTTCCTTTAATAGTTGCTGTCATATGATAGGAAACTCTTTTTTTTATCACATCAGCCTATTTTAAGGCATTATTTCCACTTGAAATGATATTGAGAAAGACTATACTTGCCTAAGGTAATGTGAACATATTATCTCACAGTAGCATGAAGATAAATGTATGGCACCTTTCGGAGCAACACTTCTTTGCAACCAGACCATATAAACAACAGCTGCAAGCTATTTGCTTTGAAAAGCCCAGAAGCTGCTGCAGTCTAGGAGAAATAGTGTSTGGAAAGTCAAAGTAAAGAGCTAAATAGGTTGGGTTTGAGGGGGGAAGAAACTGGAGGGCAGAGGGAAGAAAGTAGTAAGCTCTTTATAGAGAGTAAAGCTCAGTAAATCCTGAGTAAGAACAAAAGTCTTCATAAATAAAAACTTCATAGAAAATCTGTCATGTAAGACTGCTACCAAATGAAGGAGCATAAACAGGGATTATTTCTGTCAGATGCTGTAATACGGAGGACCCTCACCATTTCTCACAGGTATCTTGACTTTAGGAAAAAAAAAAAAATGTTACCTGCTTTGGAAAAGCAAAAAGCAAAAAAAAGTAGTTTGCAATCAGCCCCTGAATTCTATAAACACAGGAGGAATGAGAGCATGGGGGGTGTGTGTGCAATGCCATTGATGATGGATGACTTGAGTCCTGAAATGGCCTAAAAAGCCTAGATTTCTCTCTCAAATCTTTGCAATGTGTGTGAGTCTCCTAGTCAGCAGAGCAAGAGTGCTTTCACTGCTCCACTGAGGCTCTGAACGCTCATGCAAATACTACAGGTCTGTGGTTTCTCTCCAGGTCATGTTACCCCACCAACTTCTCACAATCATACTGCTCTGCATTTGTGCTGGTTCAGATCGGCTGCAGACCTAAATCAGTTTCTCACATACGCTCTTTTAAAACTCCCCCCCACCCAACCCCATAGCATTCAGGTAGCAACATTTTCTTTCCTTTTGTCCTGTATGAAAGCAACACCTTTCTTTCACAGAGCTTTCTGTGATGATATGGGATAAAAAGTCAATTTGTCCCATCCTTGATAGAAAAAACCTTTGTCCTGGATCATGAGAACACTCTTCTCTACATTATCAGTACAGCTGGAAAAATATTTTATTTAGGCTTTTTTCTTTTAGAAAAATAAGCTTTTCATCATCCAAGAACATATTTATAAATTTATTTTTCCCCTCTTGAACAAATATAAGGAAAGGAACGCTGTCTTCTGAGCTACTGGCAGAGGGCCAGAGGTCACAATTCAAAATTGGCAAGGTCCAGAGTCTAAGGGTACTCTTTCCTGCAAGTGGCTCAACATGCTACCCTAGAATATCATTCTCTCTTCACATTTCTCCAATTTTAAAGAATTTACTGAAGGCTAGAATTTACTCAAGGCTACAACAAAATCTTAAGGGGAAAAAAAAAAAAGAAAAAAGAAAAGACTGGAAGAGGTCAAACTCAGAACACCCGACAGCCTGATAATTAGGACAATTCCTTGTGTAACTGGACAAAATTGACTTATTCACAGCAAGGATTTAAACCTCTAGGCCATTCCAACTTAGACCCAAGAGGCAAGTATTTGAAACGCATTCTGAACACATAACAGCTACAACCGCGTTTAGTAAAGAAAACTGGTCAGCATTTATGTATCTTATTTTTGATCTTCGTATGATAATGTTCTGGAGAAAGAAATAGTTGTTTTGTTTCCTAAAAAAAACCTGGTAAAAGCTTTTTCCAGATGACTAGAGGTGTTTTTTTTTTTAGGTTCAACATCTAAATAATTAATTATACAGCTTTTCTGTCCCTCTAAGCTTCCTGAATTAGTTGAGCTGACCATGATTTTAGTTAAAAGAGAGACGTCATGGAAAAGGAGTATCTAATCTACAATTCTTATTGCTCTCCAAAAGTTAAAAGACTCAGTGAAAGGTGAAAGATCCTAACACACAGGAGCATTTATTTAAAAAAAMCACAAACAAACAAACAAACAAAAACACCAAAAAACCACAACAACAAAAAACAAAACCAAAAAAAACAAAACCAAAAAAACAAACAAACAAACAACACAAAAAACCACACAACACAAGACCTAGGAAACAGAAGAAAATTTACATCAGCGTGTCTCCTACCCTCCAGCCCCTCGGAAATACATTCTCAGTGGAAATAAGGCAAGAAGTAGTCTTGACTCACAGGTCTAAACAAGAATTCTAACATAGTACTTGAGTCATTTTGTACTGCTGTAAGACCTCATCTACTCTAGACTTTTTAATCCATGGGCAGCTCTGAAATGTGGCTTTCAACATAGTCCGAGTAAATTAAAAGAAAATACCTCAGAAATGACAGAAAGGTATCACTCCTGATTCAACTATCAGCCATTTTCACTGCATGCCAACAATGCTAGTAATATGTCCAAATCATTGATGGACGTATAGAATATTGCATCATAGTATCATGCAAAGCACACAAACTTTCCAAGTTTTTTTCTCCTTCCATTTTTACCTTTTGTAACTTCATAGGTAGTTCTTACAGACAGATAGGGAAACTGTAACGTCTCTTGAGTAAGTTAAATAAATTAAATACTGGGGGGGGGGGGGGGGGGGGGGGCAGGAAATAATGTTAGTTTTGTGTTAGTAAAAGCTCACTTTTCACCTTTTTTTTTTTTCTTTTTTTCTTTTTTTTTTTTTTTAAGATTATCTACAAAATAATCTGCTTTCAATCTGGTTTGCAGATCAGATCAGTTTGGTTCTTCTGCAAAACAGGAACTCCAGAATCTCAGCTATGAGTATTTGGGTGTGGTCTCTTCATTTGTAACTGTAGTTAATTCACAAGTCCTCAATAAAAGAAAAAAATTCTTAGGTCATGTCCAGCGGTGTTTCATTTTGTTGTTTATATAAAAGGGAATTTCATACTAACAATGCCCAAGAATTCAAATATTAGAGTAAAAGTCAATTAGAAAGTTCTCACCCAGGAAGTCATAAAAATGCCAGCTCATTGAAATAAGAAAATTCAATTTTAACAAACTTCTGGTTAAACAGACAGGTTTCCATTACATGTTGCCTAGTGGTTTCCTGTCCAAGAACCCAGGAAAGCCCCAGAAAATCAAGGCAACAGAAGTTCACCCCTGCCCACTGGTGGAAAGCAGGGAATCTTTTCCAGTTCATGTACTTAATTTTAAAATAAATGAGTAATAGAGATGAGGACATGCAAGCATAGGACTTTTGCAGACATACATGCTGTTACCTGCAACAAGGTTCAACTAGCCAAAGCGGGACTAAAAAATTACATTAAGATATACTACATTGTTCACACCAAAAATTCAATATGCTAATTTAGCACTTCAAAAGGTCACCTAACCTCTGTTGGAAGGAAGCGATTCTTTCTTGGACACAAATATCAAGATGTTGGAAGTGGAGGCTGGGGTAACAGCTGTCCTACTCAAGTTATATTGTTTTGTATATACCATGGATCCAGGCAAAGACTGCATTTGAATGCAGGTTAGACAAAACCTATAGGACTTCTGAATTACACCTAAGTAGATTATCAGAGACCACAAGAAAATATTTAAATTGACCTAGCAATATAAATTCACTTCTAAAGTATTTACGAAAGATGACTAAAACCCTGTTGAAGTGTAATAAAGCAGTTGCTCCAACCTGAACACTAATTTATAAAAAAAAAAAAAAAAAGTAGAAATACCACACCAAAAAAAAGCCACAGGAAAAAATGCATGGTCAACTGCAAATTTTTCTTTGCCGTAGATGGCAGACATCCACAATCTGTATTTCATGTGATCTTGGCAAGTTCTCTGTTCTTCCACTTAAGTGTCACAAACAAGCTATAAGAACAAAAGAAAATTTCTAAACTCATATAAAAGAAAATCCTCCAAGAACATAAAGTAACAGGTGTTGGTTTTGACATCTTAAGGACCTTCCACAACCAGTCTCTTCATGATGTTTTAAGAAGGAATAATTTCTTACAAAGATATTAAACTACTTTCTAAGTGCAAGTAGATGTTAGACGAGAATGTGTTGTATACAAAGATGTTTTTCATTTTTTCCATGTTTTTCTTCACTAAGATAATCTTTGAGATCAAAATATAGTTAAATAAATAGCCTTTTACATTGCTAATGATTTTTACATTCAGTTTGTCCTGTTCAATAAATTGAGATTCTATCCGAGTGGACTCAAGCGAAAAAGCAGCCACCTAATTCAATAACATTACTTTCATACCATTTTTATCCACTAGCCTCATGTTACAGAAAGCTTAAAGTCAATAATTTATTCCTTGTTTTCTAACAATTTGTAGGGACACTAATGAAAACCATATAGTGAAAGTGTCAGAATATTGGATTAGTCCATCTATGAAGCATTATTTTGTAGCCACAGAACTCAACTTATGAAGTTTAATTCTTACATATTAATATCAATATTACATCTAAAAAGGTGTAAGGCACCAATTAAAGCTATGTAGAGATACAGGCAATGACTTACTGAAATTAACATCTGTCTCTAACTGGGGCTATGTTGCTGACACCGTATTCAGAATGCTACAGAGCTGAAGCAAAACATTTAAGAACACTTACTGTGATGGCTGTTTGCCTGAAAAAAAACATAGGCATTGCTTGAAGCAGGTTAGTAAAGTAAACAACATTTTAATGACTGTATGACAGGAAACCAGGCACAAAGCAAACGCCTGCGTGCAGAATTCATTTTGTTTGCCATTCTTCCACTTGTGCGCAGGCACATCCAAGACCAGTCACAAACAGCTTAGCTCCTTGTGTTCTTCAGCACCCTGGGGCTTCCCCTCCTGCTGTTGTTACCCTGCACCATCCTCTGGCAACACCCTGCCTGCCCTTAGCTGTCAGCACCCATGTCTCTCTGCAATAATTTCAACATTTTGCATTCCCACTCAAGTTCCTTCTAGGTTACTCTCCCTCTTATAACCTCCGAGTCTTTCAGCTGCTTTTTGCTGTTTTCTGGATTTCTTAGCTTCATGATAACCTGAGGCCTACAGCTGCTCCTCATTAACATTCCTCAAATCCTCTACTCCATCCCTTCCCATTTCATACCATCATCGTCCCCATAATTTTGAGACAGTGGAAAAACCAGCTACACTATTCAYTGTACCAGCAGCTCTTTTGAGAGATACAGAGGGAGGTGAGATTTCACCTCATGATCCCTGAATTGGTCTTCGAAATCTACAGAGACACTGAAAACACATTTGCTAGTAATCTACAGATTCAGCTTACCCAAAGAGAAACCTTTTCTCTGTGCTACATTCATCTTAGGACTCACTGTCTCATAGTGACTCTCACGTGTAGAATAAAAGGGTACCACCAAGTCTGCCGAATTATTCGCCATTTTTATGGATGTTTTCCCAAATTCCTTGTATTCCCATAACAATAAAAAGAGTTGATCATTTGGTATTAATAAGCTCAAGAATAAAAATCATACAAAAAAGGCAAATGTCAGAACTTCGTCAAGTTGCAAACTAGCTTGAAGGTTTATACGAAAACCCTACACTTTTTTCTTACACAGAAAATCTATTAGTTTCTCCACCAGTTTTCAACAGCAGGTAAAGACCAGAAGTAAGCTTGAAAAGGAATTTTCTTGGAGGTGATAATCACAAAATAACAAAAGACATTTTAATCCAATAGTAGCCCATTTCTAATACAAAGAGCAACTGCTGCTGACTTCCATATCATACCCTTTCTTATTTAACTATCAAATCATGAGTCACACAAAATCTTTAAACATTCAGTTAGGCATAACAAATGCCTGAGAAGAGGCTTATTATCACTGCAGAAAGGCTTCCAGCTGACTAACAGCAGAAAATATATAGGAAGTCTGAGGGGGAGATATAAGGCTGAGAACTTATTTCAGAGAAGCATGGGGTTATAAAAAAAAAAAAAAAAAAAAAAAAAAAAGTTTTGAGTTACGTTCTTCAGGCAGTTATTCCAGAATAAGATTTGTTTGTTTATTCCTATTTTCCAGAAAAAAAGAACAGGGGCATAGTGCTCTTTCTTAAAAGCTCTGGGGTAGGCAAGTCCTTAACCTTGAGGGAAAAAATAAAAAGAACTACTGGAAAGATCAGGCATAACCAGGTGTTATACTGCATAAGAATAAATTGCATATAAATATTAGCCATAATTAAAATTCATTCATGTTTTTAAAGTTTAGTAAGAACTAGGTTTTCTGTTTATTCAATACAATTATTTCTCAAGCTCACAAATTTAGATTTCTATAAATTACTATTTTAAAAATGAAGTAGCACACTAACATTTGCAAAAACAAATGTTTTTTCTGAATTATATAGGGAATAGCTTACAACAACATAAGGAACAGAAATGGATTTAGTAAGTCAGTAGAGAAAAAAGATCAGAACACTTTTTTGGTTCTGAAGTCCAGTAATTTAACTTTAATGTGAAGGAGAAAAACACCTAGAAGAAGTAGTTATATCTGACAAGTTTAATTTTTTTATTTTTTTTTTTTAAACAGCATTCATTCTCTCCTTCCTATTTTTAGTTCTACCTTCCAAAATGTATCCTCTCATCTTTTATAGCATAGGTCACTGACTTCTGGTTAAATTAATAACTTTGAGTACCTTGTCACTACAGACAAAGTTCTGTGTTTGCACCTAATTTAAGGCTTTTTCAATACACTATGTCTGGTGCAGACCAACGAAGACATCTGAAGACTCTCTTACTGGTTCTTACACAGTGGCACAAAAAACTGGACAACTTTTTATCAATTTCTTTTGTTGTCACACAGTCATTTCTAAAGTGTTTTAAGAAGGATAATGAAGCTTAAGTATTGCTCGGGTGTATTGAAAACTTCCCTTTAAGCTGTACTTTTAAAATATTATTCATCTAATCAACACTGATTTCCCATCTACGCTTCCTGACCTACCTTCCCCAGGACATTTTTTTTCCATCACAAGAGACTTGAAAGCAGAAATACATTCTATTGTTAATTTGGAAGAGCCTATACAATGTTCTACGATTTCAAAGGAACTACAGCAAGAGAAAAAGATTCCTCCACACACGCACTATGCCCCTGCTTTCCTCCATGACTGACAACTCCTCTTACAGGATCTGTCTTCTGGCACAAGACCACAAACTTACCAATATAATGCTTTCTAACCTCACGAAATGTGGCTGAACAACAGGAAAACCGAAGAAAAAAGTATAAGACAGTTCTAAAGACAACAGACCCCCTATTTGTATTAAACGTACAGTGGTTTCTTTGGTTGGTTTTGGGTTTTTGACAAAATTGAGTTCAAACACTAAATCAGATTATATGACTAGTTATTTCAATTATTTTATGCCTAAAGTAAAATACTTTTTGTAGTTCCAGTTAGTTTCTTTTTTCCCCCACTATTGTGTACAGTGCAAAGCAACATGTGGGATGGAGGAAGGTAGCTTTTTATAATGGTGTATCACTAAGCCCATATTTACATTGTTTTTCAACAAGACCTTTTACACAAAATATGTCGTCTTTATGCTGCACATGTTTCTTCCCTAGTAATAGTTGAAGACAAGTACTGGTCTGTCAGGAAGCACTGGAAAACCACTTTCCTGAGGGGGCAAAATGCCATCATAACACAGAATTAAACATCTGAGAAAGGAGTCTGTATATGTACTGAAGTACTTCAACCTGGATCTCCAAAAGAAAAAAAAAAAAAAAAAAAAAAGAAAAACCACCACACACACACAAAAAAAACCAAAAAAACAAAACAAACAAACAAAAAAAAACAACAAAAAAAAAAAACCCACAAACAAAAAACAACTTTGTGAACATATAGCTTCTGAACTTATGGCTCTACAACCTGAGTGAAGAGCTAGAAATCTACAAAATGTATTCCATACTACAGCAATTCATTCAAGTGTTAACTATTAATAGGCCAAAGTTTTAATAAAAACCATTTCCTAAATTTGCTGAGAGGAACAAAGAGGAAGCAATCCCAACTCTTTTATTGTGTCTGTTGTGGTTTGAGTCAACATCACAAGCATAGCTGAAGAGAGAAGTTGGCTTTGTTCTAGCTATATCTTTAACAAACTGACTAGAAAAGTGATAGCATCATTGGGTTTCAAGATTCTCCCCACCTATTTGTGCAATTATCTTCTAGAAGCCTAAGACACCAAAGAAAACATGAAGTATTCCAGAATATACAGGTACATTCAATTAATGATGGTTCATAAGCTTTTTTTATAAGCATAAACCTATTATTATTGCAGAAGAAGTGCGAGTTGTCTTTCCCCAGAGATCTCCTATACTTATCTCCATTTCAAGAATATTTTTCTGAAAACTGCCTCAATAAACCACATGTTCCATAACTTATGCTAGGCTAACTTGATGAACCCACAGCTCTACTTTGTGTTGTGCCCAAAAGCATAGGTGAAATCTCTGCTCACTGCTTTGTTGCTGTGAATTATACATAGTCATAATTTTACTCTCTGAACATTGTGCTGAAGCCATGAGGCTCCCCTAGACATTTGTGAAAGAGCACAAGATTTTTTTAAATTCAATTTTAAAAATTCTATTAACAGGGACATGCTCTAAAGCGTTATAAATATCAGTGATTAATTTTGCAACAAGATGCTTATAGTAGTTTTCCTCAATTCCACCAATTCAGAGAGATTCTTTCCCTCCTACCCTATAGTATGGGACCTATACACTTTCTAGAGTGTCTGAAAATAACAGTCCTCACTGCAGCAGATGAGCAATACCTCTTCCTAATGATAGCTGGAAACTTTATCGTTAAGAGATTAACGTATACTCAACTTAGCTTCCAGGTTTCAGCTCCGTTAAATCACTGTAGAGGAACAGGAACATGTTTTGAATTTTCTCAGCTTCAGATATTATTCAGCTATTCAAGCATCACCCACTGAGTATCTTTTGTATCAGAGGCTAGCACAATATTGTACAGAAAGTTGAATCCACATTAAACTCTTGGAACAGATTCTAACTTGCAAAGTGCCATGTAAACAAACAAAAAAACTAAGGAGGATTACCCTCTGTACTACAGATCAGAGATTATACTAAAGATTTTAAGAATCACAATGAATATGTGTTATTTAGATGGCTGATTCTGTTGCATGCACTGTGTGCTGACAGCTGATTTTACAAGTCTCCAATAGCTAACTGGGAGACATAAACACACAGACTCAGACTACCCCTTTCCAAATGTGCTGAAAGAGAGATAAGCATACCCAGAGAGCATCCCTAAAGATCAAGTCAGTCATATTTACCAGAAAGAGGGAAACTGAGAAAAAAGGCAGTAAAGAATAAGTTATTATGAAGTACCACTTAGTTTTTCATACATGCTCTATATTTTCACACTCACAACCTGCCAGATTAACATACACTGTCCAGACAGTAAAATAAAAAGTTGTCTCTACCTGCTGCATAACTACCACTTTTTTTGCTGCTTCTCTCCAACGAAGAAGTATCACATTATGAAATCAGAGGTTCATAAGATGAAATTTTTGCTTTAGTAGCCCTTTACTTCTCGTATGATATACACAAAATGACCACAGTTCCATCAGCTCTGAACAATTCCATCTCCCTTTCTTCCTAGCGTACCTTTGATCCTAGTATATTTAATATTTTTGTCCAKAAGTTAGCATGTGAATTATTTATCCCCTCAGTAATATATCAGATATTACCTACGTCATGTTATAGACTTTTTAGCTACTAGATTACCATACAATTAGAGTAATATAATAATTATAACTTGGCATTTCTAGCTGTGTTTTGTGCTTTTTCCACTAGGAAGTATTCCAGAACTAGAAATAATTGATTTTCTTTGAACTTGTATGCATATTATTTCAACAGAAATGAYGTTTTGATTTCTGAAATATGCTCACCACTCCTTAATTTTCTTTTGTTTAAAAATAAAGTGACAGCTCTTCAGGTTTGAATTTTGAGATCTAGCTGACTGTGACCAGACCACCTTAGGTGTAAAGTACTTCTCTTTCCCTTGAGAACATAATTTGTCAACACTAACAACTAAGGCAGTACTGTGAACTAGCAATGAAGTGTGGTAGTTCTTGTAAAGTAATTTGCAAAAAGGACAAAACGAGCCTCATATTTCACTATGACAGTATTTACATTTGCAAACTTCAATTTGGTGGCATTAAAATTCATGTTTGAATACCACAGGAACTAAGAATAATTACATATTTATTTTGCTGAATGTAAGATTGCACTAGGCAATGAAGTTCATGAAGTATTTATCCTGTTACTGACAATCAAAGAGAAACATCTTCAGCAAAGTCTAGTTTTATGCAAGTCTGGTATCAAAAGGAATTTCTCTATTCAACTTTCACTTCCAGATTTTTGTTTAACTAGAAGGTGACACTGAAAAAAATAGTTACTAAATAAAGACAAACCAAAATAACCCAGGGGAAAAGAAGGAAGAGATCTGTCTGCATGTGTCTTGTATGTTGTAACTAAATAAAGGTAGGATTTCACTTTGGCAAAAGGAGCATACTTGAGTTAGTTTGGATCTATCACTTGTTTATTAAATTGGGACTCATCTTAGAGTAGAAGAGCCAGCAGTTTGGCTTTATGAGATGGATGTATTGACAAGGGTACACACCCCTTTCTACTCAATATTTCTGAGCACACTTTACATTTACTTTGATGTGTCAGTGCATTATTATCAAAGCGCTGCAGAAAACAAAAAGTCATTGTTTAATTTCACATCTTTGTAAACAGTCATACCAGCATGTTTTTCCTACCAGAAGATAATCCGATAACATTCCTGCCCATTTTCTAGAGTAAACATTTTATATTCAAAATTTCTGAAAGTATCCTGAAAAAGCTATTTACAAATATGTAATAGGATTTGAGGACATGTTATCAAAACAATGCAGTATAATATAGCACATCAGTAATACCTGTGTCAACAAAATTCAGCAGAATTTTTGCTCTCAAGTACTTCACAGGGACTAGGAGAAAAAGACTTTGCTTTTAGAGTTGCACTGTGAAACCCAATCTCCCAAGCCGGACTAGCTAACAGCAAGGCAAGGAACAATTTGTGCTGGGCCATCCTTGTTCCAGGCACATTCCAGATTGTCCAAGCAATTCTTTATCTTGCCCTAAGTCTACGGCTCCTTCCCCTTCAAAATCCCAAAGATAAATCAGACTAGGAAGGGAGATACTGAAATCCTTACCCTTAAATGATGCTTTCAATTTTCTTTTAAGATATGCATAGTCAGGGTTTATGCAACAAAAGATCAGTTTAGAAGTGAAACATCCAAAAAACATTAGAGTACTCATGATGTACTTTTTAATACAGAGTATTAATCTTCCCTTTATCACATGTACAACTGAATTCCTTAAAGCTTTTAGATTGTTTTTACTGATACTTCATACCRATACTTTGTCATGTTCTACTGAGACTATGCCAACTGAAGCTTCAAATAGGCAAGAAGGAAAAAAAAATTTGCAAACTTGGTTGCAAAGTTCATATCTAATTTCCTTCTAAGGTCTATTCAGCTATTTGTTCAGTTCTGATATTACATCCAGCACAGATGTGTAAAGTCAACTATGTAAAGTTAAAAAAAAAAAAGTCTTTTAAGACATTATTCTATTTACAGGTTTATAGACCTGAGGATCATTGTCCAGAAAGGTTGGAAGGAGGGGAAAAAAAAAAAGTAAATTAAATCTCCACAGAAAAAGGAGAGTGGAAACATTAATCTTAAGAGGTCAGACAGTCCAAAGCCCTTTAGAAAAACCGTAGCTAGTGCACACTGACACTAACCTTGTGAGCTCACCCTCAGTTCATAAGATTCTGAGCCTGAGTAAGTGTAAGTCAGATCAAGTTTCCAAGCACACACATAGAGGTACTTAAAAGTAACAAAAAAAAATAATCCAGGGAGTTCAGTTTTTAGACACAAACTTTGGTTCTTAGTATTCACTGTGAACAAAGGTTAAAATTTGAATTCTGTAGCACTATGTGCAAGCATTGGAGCACCCAGCCATTCACATTGCATCATCCCATGCATGCTGCCAGGATACAGAGACTCTCATAAGTGTTATTTCAGGTTATTAATACTGCTGTTACATGTGGTGACCTCATTCCTAAAGCATTCCCTCTGGCAGTGACTCTATATAAGCAAAAAAGGGGATACTCTGTAGTAAAAACAGAACAGATAGATTGAGAAAGGACATGGTAAAAGGAAACACAAAAACACTACACCCAAGACAAGGTACATCAGCCTGCCACACAAGTCCCAAAGTATCAGTGGGGAAGAAATTTCAGAAAAGCTTACAAGGAATTCCTGCCAGGTGGAAGGATTGGCAAAAGCAAAAATAGACCTCTTATTTACACATATAGATTCCTTTCCTTCTCCTGTTGGATACATATTTATTTTTATATATAATATGCACACACATAGTTTACATCAGATATTAAATACACTTTTGTTCTACGTTGTGAGTGCAAGATTTTTCTTGGTGATAATATAACTTTTTTATGAATTCTATGCTAGGAAATTTGACCTTCTAATTTCTTTCAAACACCACCCCCAAAAAGAAGTTTAAAAGATTAATAACAAATCAGTTTTAAATCTCAAATTGTTCATGCTGAAACCTACTCCACAAGTCAGAACAGAAACAATATATTTCATTTGTGTTGTGTTGTACTTCTCATTAACGCTAAGTTCCATGAAGTTCATCTACTTGTAGCTATCTTGCACAGAGTATAAAATCAGAGCAGATCATGTAACATGGAAAAAAGTGTATTAGTTTGTCATATTAATTTTAATTTTTTTAGTTACTACATTAGGGTATATGTTTTCCAAATAATTATATTTGCAGCATAACAAACTACAATAAAGCAAATCAATCTTTTGTCTGCTTCTCTTTCCTCCTATTAGCTTCTGAAATAACAGACTGAAACTCAGTATTAGGCAGTATGTGTAAGATTTACTTTTTTTCCAGTTTCACCATTTCAACACTCTATATTATTCGATCCATAATCAGTCACATTTAACAGAACTCACTAGTTTTGAATTCTTCTGGTTTTGACACATGTCAAACTGCAGCATTATTCCATAAAAAATAATGTGTTACATTGTTAAATTTCAGCTTTCCATGAAGGGCTCTGACAACTAACACAATAGCTCATAATGTAAGTCCCTACTAGATGCAAACACTTTCGGTAAATTGATGCTGGAAATACGAACGTTACCTAATCTTTGTAGCTTTACTTTTAAAGTATATTTTTCCAAAGACTGTGCTGGCAGCTTTGTAATCTAATATATTTTTCTGGCTTGGAAGCTAACACAGACATATTTTTTTTTAAAGACATAGGAGCTGTGTAATTAAGTTGCATCAATATTTTTCAGCACAACTGTATAATACCTACTGCCAGCTGAAAATAGTTTTCATTAGGACGATACATGCATGGCATTGCCATAGAATGGCAAAACATTTATTTTACTTGAGCAAGCTCAATTAAAAAAAAAAAAAAAAGCAACAAACAAAAAAACCCAAAACAAAACCCCCAAAAACCCCACAAATACACCTTTACTGGTATAACAGTTGTTAGCCTTCCCATACACCAAACTGCAGATACTGACATCTACCTCTGCTTTCCCTTAAGTAACATACTCTTTCAACTTAACAGATGCAACCAAACCCATAAATCTTTTCAATTTATGTAACATATGAATTCTTGAAATTATATTTGAGATTATGAGTAATCTCAAACCAAATCCCACTTTGATATATATTGGGTCTCATTCAAAGTCAGTAATGTGCCGCAAGTGCCTGCCAACAGGTCTTTTTCTCCCACAACTATTGTTAAATTACAAGTGGAAATCAAATAAAAGATTTGGGGTCAGAGACCTTTAGCGACAGATACACAGGAGTAAGAAAGAAATAATCTCACAAATGGAAAAGCTAATATCTTGTCCAAAGACTGGCATCTCCACAGAAAAACAAAACAAAACAACCAAAAAGCCTTAAAGGAGAGAGCTAAGATGAACACACTTGGTGTTGAGTTGAGAGGAGGTTAAGGGGAGAGAGGCCAAACGTGAATGGCAAGTCAGGAGAAAACAGGAGCTTACATGTGTCAGCAGGGAAGTTCTCCTCTGATCTTCCAAGAGGTGCAGGAGTCAGTTACTGATTGGTCTTTAAAAATTTTTTCTGACCTTTCCACAGCGTAGTATAATATCACTCAGACTCTTTTTACTCCTACTAACACCTAGCACTAGGAATATATAACCAAATTTAAACCCACATACCAGGGCTGAATGGCCATCAAATAGACAAAGCAGCAGCAGACTACTGCTAGACACGCAATAGACCACACTTCATACTAGAAAGCAATGTTTAGGCTAGAAAAAATGCCTGTGTTTGTTCAAAATGCTCCCATAAACACAAGGGAGAAAAGAAAGATTATTAAAATTTGGGAAGGTGGATAAGAAACGTGGTCAGAAATAGATGTCTGACAACATAAGGAAGGAGTAAGATGGGATTCATCTTACTAAACTGTGAAACAGTTTAACGAGAGGAAGTTATGGTCTTATCACTTTATTCTTTTTTTCTCTAACAGTTGTTCTGCTAAAAAAAGGTTATGCAGGTAGAAGGTATATTCCCCTATTAGATACTTTTCTGCAGCTTTGGTCTGGAAAAACAGATTTAGGCCATCACTGTAGTTAACCTTCCTGTGTTCTGGTGTTTTTTAAAGACGAAGCTTGTTTTCCATTGCACATGCAAGCCCATCAAAAATTTCCATTTCTCTTTTCCCTTCATCACCCAATATGCAACATATTTATCATTTTCAGAGTAAGTTTATTTCATGCAAGAATAAAACAGGAGGATGGGAGGAAGAAGAGTGCCAGAAGATTCCTCCACCCCCCGCAATAGCAATCTTCCAGTTTCTAGTTGTCACCTATGTGTCTCCAACCAGAATATTAATAGGCAGAATTGATTAAGAAATACTAGCTTCTTCATACACATTTGAAAATCTAATGCTTCCCTTACTCTTGTCATAGTCATTTCTGTTAGTCTTATGCAAAATTAAGCAACTGACATCAACAAAAGAAGGTTGAAGCAAACAAATAGTTAAAAATAGGACAGAATTAAAACCAATTTTCTATACCCCAAGTGGCTTTTGTAACCACTGGGACAAAGGTTTGAGTGGAGGAAACTCCTCTCATTAAAAAAAAGGCAAACAAACAAAAAACCACACACACACACAAAAAAAAAACACAAACAAGCAAAAAAGCCCACAACACCCCACACACCAAGAATCAGGGCTGCTCATCACAGCAGAGATTAAGCATTTATGTGTATTTGCAGAAGACCATTGGATAATTTTAGTGATAGAAGCAGATGTCAACAGAACTAGGTGAATTTTGCATGTCACAAGCTTGAACTGAAGAGAAACTTCAGACTCCAAATCCTTTCTGGATCTGATCTGTTATACTCCCAACATGCTGAAAGTAGATATCCTCCTCCAGACACCGCCCCCAACAGGGTGCTGGAGTGTTTAACAGTAAGCTCTCTAATTATGCTTATTATATTTGGTGAAAGCCAGCAGAAGGCTTATAAAAGCTGTTTCAACATTGCCATTTACAAATACAACAATGACTTCACAAACAACACAGACTATCACATTCATTTCAGTTACGTCTAAGATATCACTCAGGAGAACAGTGAAAAAACCTGAATCATTCTGAATTATTGTAGTACAAGTGGCAATAAAATAAGATAGATTCTGCAACTGTTGTAAGAGGCTGCTATATTTTATATAATACTGCACGTCAAAGCTCTGAAGTGATTGTGTTGAATTTATCTATGCTTGAAAAAATTTAAAATTTTTATATCTCATTGTAAACTATACACACTTTGGACATATTTGTGTTGTGTAAAATTCAGTTTGTGACTTTCAGTAAAAAAACAAAATTGACTAATTATTTATCAGTGTTTACAGCACTAGGTGAGATTATCTGAAAAACAGAGGAAGATTTTCTTTTCAAGTATATACTAAGAACACAGGCAGAGTATCAAGTTTGAATTAAAATAAACTCGATATATCTTGTCCTATGAATTTTTATAACAGGATACCTACACCCTGGAAATATTCTGGCAAAATACTTCCAGAAACTCCATCTTCTCTACTCCATCTTTTGCCTTTCTTACCAGTTCCCTGGGGTTTAAGGTCAGAATTTTGCATGGGGGAAGAAGAGATGTCATCTCTCCCTTTCCTTAAGTGAGACATCTGTGAGCCAGGTATGTAAGTCAAAGTATCTGATTTATTGCTGTCCCAGACATTCCAGGCTTTAACTCCCAGTGGTGTCTAGAAAGCCAAATATTCATCCATCAATTTTAACACAAATTCTTATGGTTGTAATCAGCACTAAGCAACAGCTTAAGTTATTTTTCTTCAACTACTTGGCAGGGGGGGAAGGGAGGAAAGGGCTTTCCTTGTTTCTTTCCAGTTTTAATTTGAGCTATTTTTAATGAGACATAATTGCTAGATAATACCATTGGTAGAAATATTAGCCTGGAGACTATTTCCTCCCTGCTCATAAAGTCTATATAGAGAAATTGTTTTTCATGTCTAATATTAAGACCACTCATGAGTGATCTGCCTTAAAAAGCTCACACCTCCAAATAMTACGATTTATTGAGCACTCAGTAGACTGAGACAGTCTGATTGTGTGAACATAAAAATGTATTTAAACTTCAATTTACTATAGATGTTGCATTATTTTTCATAATAAAGTTTTAAAATTTCCGAGAACTAAAAGTCAACTGATTTAACATCAGCTATTAAGATGTGATTAAGCCGTGACTCATTGCAACAATAAATGCATCTGACCCATGCTCATATTTCTTGTTGAGCCTACCTTTTGGCTAGTGGGCTAAAACTGAAAGCAATCAGTTGTTTCCTGTATCTTGTATATTTATGCACTCCACTGTAACATCCAGGATACAGGATTGAAATCTGGGCAATTAAAAATTCACTTAATCCAACATTTATTCAAAAATGTATTATATGATACCTGAAATGCAGAAAAAGCAAGTCTAAGCCAAACTATTGGTCAAAAGGTTTAATTCTTCCTCACATATAAAACACTTCCTTCACAAATTTTGCATAAAAACACCTTTCAGAAAAATAAGTTTAAAGAACCTAAGTACTTGCAGAATACTGCTGCTCAGCACAGAGCTTTACAGTGCTGTAAGACTGTCTACAGGATGTTAAGATTCAAGGCTGAAAAACAGAAATAGCTAGATGCAATCCATCTTTGTCTTAAAATTGTGTCATACTGAAACACTGTCAGGAGCAAGATCGAGCTCAAGAACTCTCCACAAAGTGTAGTTTAGAGGTTACATAAGGTTTCCCAAAGTATCACTGAGTAAGGGAAAAATCTTCTGTTTTTCTTGTGCAAAACATGAGTGATTTAGAGGATTCTGCATGTGGTCAAGAGTTAGCTATGTGACATTTTATGAAGATAGACAGCCACCTTCATTTAGTCTTATGGGCTATATACCACAGAAGGATCGCAATGGGTTACACGTGAAGTTTGTAGCAGCCCTGAAAATCCATTCTGGATTTTGATTAATAGAAAGGGATATATTTCAATAGCTAGTTGTATACCACTTAGGATGGAAATCACTTCTCTTTTTATAAATATAGATCTACAGCAACTAGTTGGAGAAAGACCTGGTGGCAAACATTTCCTCTTTTAATCTGCCCAGGAGCAAGCTATAAAACTCCCTATTCTTCCCTAGTAAGAGATTTGACCTAGCCTTGTAGCAAATCAGGTCAGAGGCAACCCAGAGAGTACATGACATTGTCAAACTGACATACAAACTGTATTTAATAACCCATACCACAGTGAAGTTCACCGGGCTGTTGCTAGCCACTTCAGATTGACAAATCTGGGTAAAAGTAAATACAAATAAATTCATAGCTCCCCCCTTTAATATAAGGTATAACTTGTTTATTCCATAAACAGTTCCAGAGCCAGTTATCAATAATAGGCAATGTGTAGTCTAGCCAGAAAGTTGTTACCACAAGGAGTTACTGGTACCCTGAAACCATGTAACAGTGGAAAAAGGTCTGCCAGTTGTTTTTGTAGTATTTGCAGTTCTTAAAGAGCATATCTGAAGGCTCTGTCGGTATAAACACTTATTAATAAACATTTTGTCTGCTCTATTACTATTTAACAGAAGAAAAAATATTATAATGTTTACTATAATAGGTGGTTAACTCTGTATTTCTGAATTTTATTTTGCTCATGAAGTACAAGACTTACTATTGCAATAAATACCATTGACTTGGGAGGAAAAAAAAAAAGAAAAAAGCACTTGTCAAAAGGTCAGGTTTTAGTTGACAAGAAAACAGTTCTCTCAACCTTAMTAGGTTAAGAGTTAGTCTTGTATGAGCACTGCTGCAAGCAATGACAGCATGAAGGGCTTCAGCATGAATAAAATTGCCTGTACATATCCACTGGCAAAGCAAACTTTGCTTTCAGGAACAAGGATCCCTGAACTTGCTTATTAATTTGTTTAGAAACATATTCTGTTTAATTTAAAATAGATACAATTCTCTTTTCAACTCTTTTCACGGTTCCCTTCATTCCGCTAAAAAACCATGAAACCTTAGATGTTCCATAAACTTTTCTGTCTGCAAAATCATTTTATGATTTGCTTCTTGCCTGCTTCCACAATACCTTGTGCTTAGGCTCTCTTTGGGTCATCTCACTGACACTGCTGTAATGCCATCCTCCTCTAGATCTCCATCCCGTGGGGACAGCACACAAATCATCATCTCACAAAACCAATAAATCACAAGTAAAATCTCTTTTTAAAATTAATGTGCTTCACAAGAAACAAGAAGTATTAAAATGATTTTTTAAAAATAATTTTTTTTAAATAAAAAAGAGACATTTTATTCTGAGTGGAATATAATTACTAGTATCTTGGCAACAAGCATTTAACTGTAGGGCTGACAGAATTCCATATCAAGTTAATGGTGTAAACAAACATCTCAGCTAAGATATTGGTATCACATATTCAGTTGTGGGTGTTTGTGGTTTGGTTTTTTTGGGGTTTTTTTTTGTTTTTTTTTTTTTTTTCTCAATAAAACCAACAGAGTGTGTGAGTGCATGCACACATGCATACTCCCTTCTGCATAAGCACCAATCCCACCAGCATCCCAACTACTTGATCACAATAACCAGTCCTCCCTTGGTGGACAAAAAAAACCTGTTTCCCAAAGTGTGTATTCACATCACTCTGCAAGTGGAAATACTTCTATCGCACTCAGCAATACCGATACAGTTATTTTGTAACGTCTGGATTCATTTTTGGAAACTTGTCTTGGTAAAGCACTATCGTGCAGAACTACATCTAACCAGGATTACCTTAGGAAAAAAGATAACATACAGAAGTACAGTGTAGTAAGTTTACATACCCGTTACAGCGTTTAYATGAAAGTGCAAATAAAGTAGAATCTATATGAGAGCCTGGAAGGAGTAGTAATTTAAGAAAAGCAGTACACAAAACTTTCTCCTATTTCAAAGCTTTCTTTAAAGAAAATATTTATATTCTAACAAGACAACACAGGGCCATAAAAAGATAGTGAAAACAAAGTTACCTTTCTTCTATCAGCTTAAAGAACAAGAAGGGAAGTTTCTTTTCTTGTCATTGTACACATTCTTATTATTCTTATCACTTCTGTTTGACACAAGGATTTCCATCAGTATCAGAACAAACTGTAGAAATGTAATCACTAAGAGCCGCTTAGCTCTTCACAAATCCAAAGACACTTAAACATCCAGACTGTTATAAATGATGTATTTGTAGAAAGAACAGTTTGAAAGATCCTAAATATCAGTGTTTCAAACCAAGTCCAAGAGTGCTCCATGTCATGTCACTTGCAGGTGCACTTGCTGCTCTAAATCTGTCAGATACCAACATGACATATTACTATCCCAGAACAGCAATAAGCTTA
Organism: Oceanodroma leucorhoa; assembly: GCA_030449065.1. NCBI lineage: Eukaryota > Metazoa > Chordata > Aves > Procellariiformes > Oceanodroma > Oceanodroma leucorhoa. Next base: position 4,899,998 of record JASVER010000005.1, on the reverse strand, counting down.
TAGGATTTTAAGATCATCTAAATTTTATCTGTGTCTATAGCTGCTTCCAGAGCATATAAACCAGGTTTTGATTCCAAAATTAACACTATCTAATTTTTTGTATGAACTCCTGTAGCCAAGTTAGATATTAAAATCCCCAGTTGGAATAATTTTTTTTCAGGTTTCAAGCACCAATTTTGTAGTCTTACCTACCAAAGGCAAATGTTCAACTATGCCTGTTAGCCCAATTCTGGACAGGTTGTTTGAATCTCGTGTGTCTGGCAGTAGAGGTGTCCTCAACATTGACAAATAAGGCTATCAAAGACCACCTATGTGTTTGCAAATTAACATGCAATTCAAGAATTACTCCAATGTAGAATATTCAGAATAAAGTGAACATTCACTGAGGAACTTTAGCTGAGGGCCACAGTTAATATAAAAGGGCTTTCTAGAGATCCTTTATAGAGTAATGAAAATGTAATCCAAAAGGACAGTTGCATAACAACTCARTAAGTTCTTAATATACTTGAATCGGGTAAGTTATTTGTCACTGTGCACTTAACGGTCCTCAAGAGCCTGGAATAGTTTAACAGCAGCAATAGAAAAGATTTCAGCTAGCTAGGAATAACTGTTGCAAAGCCAAACCACTATTGATGTGAGATATTTCACTGGTGCCACCACAGAGGGGGTTCAATTTTCCAACAAGGAGCAGAGCTTGAATGGTAGTTAAGCTCCATCAGACTAAGCACTGATTCTGTTGAGCTCCTGGAACTCTAAAGAATCTCAGATGTTCTGGAATCATGTTATTTTTGTGACTAACAAAGCCATCTGGCACAACACAGGTATGATGTTTTGCATCAGTATGAAAAATTTTCAAAGTGCATTCCCAGCTCTCTTACCTCCCCCTTTTCCTCAATTTTTTCATTGTACAAAGCAGACTTTTGGCACTTGAGCCATAATCTTGTAACTGGTATTAGGATTCCCTCACAGATATACTACTTCAGAGCTTTTAAGTACATTATGTGCAAATTAAACCAGGAAAAATAACTAATCCCTGACAAAGTGAGTTTGCTGGACTACTTTCTCCAGCTAAGCCAACACAAATTCTGCCGACATATTGAGAAGGCAGCAAATCAGAAGTCTGGAATATCAGTTCAATTAATACCGGCCTCCTGTGTTTAATGTTTCTGCAAGGAGAAAGGGGTTTTTGCCTCTTTCCCTTCATATGCACAGGTAAATACAGTCACAATAATTATACTTGTATTTTTGACAAATTAGTAAATTCAGATGCCCATTTCCCTTTAGAGGGTTAGAAATCTGAACAAGGATTCTTAGAATTGAATTCAATACTTTACCTGCACGTTATCTTCTGCACGAAACAATGACAAATGGACTAGAGAATGTCTGGAGAAATTTAAGTGGCATGGGTGTGCATATACTAAGCATCCCTCAGTTAAACAGTACTCTATGACCTTTCTAACCTTTCTTACTCTTCTTCCTTCATCAGCTCAACAGTAAATACATTGTATGACTGTATAATTGCCTATACCTATTACTATGGCTTAATACGTGCTTTGTTGTTTTGGCTTGAGCTTTGGATCTGAAGGGAAACAGAGCAATAGAGCAAGGGTGCTACAAGACAGACAGGTGGTGGAGACACCTGTCTTTCAAAATATCATTTATAGGAATAACGTTTTTTTCTGATAAGCATGCCAATCTCAGTAGAGTCACCATGACATTTTGTAATGTTTAATAAAGCCATGCCTCAAGTTCCACGTTTTTTTGCCACTATTCTGGTGGAGGAGCCATGCTGCACTCACAACAGCATTATTAGTTAAGAATTAATTGGAACTACAAACGACAACTTCCTTCTTGGCACTGGAAGTTCCAGGTGAATGTAAAAGTATTTGATTTAAATTGCATGCGCTACCACTTGATTCCTCTTATCTGAAGTACTTGCTCCCTTGACCACATATAATCCTCAACATAAGTGCTCAGAGATTTCATCCCTCACTCCGCTGCAGGAACAGAGTGTGCTGCCATCGCTCCAGTTTGCTGCTTTTTGCTATTCACCTCCTCTTCTAGATACAGTATCAAAAGAGCTAACAGAGGTCTAAGAGGCCAGACAGCTCCTCTAGCTCTACAGGTTGTTGTTACCCTTCTTCCCTGAAGTTTGTTGTTGGTTTGGGGACTTTTTTAAATTTTAAATACTTAGGTCAGTGTTCAAGACAGTTCTGGGAAGACAGAATGTGTCTCCATCAAGAGGAATAAACCCCTCCAAATCCTGATCTAACACAGCTAGTGCATGTGCCATTCTCTCCTGTTCCCTTTCCCAGACTGAAGGGACACATCACTACCACTTAGGAGTTAGAGTAGGCCATAATGAAGAGAAGGACATCTCATGTTCCTCTTCCAATACTGCAGCTAGGCTGAACAGGGAGCAAAGTTCTGCTGCCAAAGGAAATGGGGAAGAAAAAAAAGTAACAACAAAAAACTCCACCCCTCCACACTTCTTTCCTTGTTTGCTGTGGGCTCTGAAATTCCCTCTTCTTTCTTCTGTGCGTTCTCCTTGTTTGATCTCTGTGACTGTGAACCAATCTTAAGAAGATTCAAATGTCAGGATTTTCTTCTTTTTTAATTAAATAAGCCTTGCCTCATAGTTACCAAGCAGCAATGCAAACTTCTACAAAGAAAGAATGTTGCAGCAAAACCTTTTTCAGTCCTACTACCAAAAAAAAAAAAGAAAAAACAAACACATACAAGAAAATCCACGCATCTTTCAGTAAGATTTTAAAATGCTCTTACAGTAATCTCATTACTATTCTTTCAATTAAAACACTCTGTTCATTTGTTAGAGTATCCTCTCCCAGGGAAAGAAAGTAGCTTTAAAGCAGCATGAAAACAAAACGAAAACAAAACATGATCACAAGAAGCATTTCCACTGGCTGTGAAAGACGCTCCAAAATGATCTGTCTGGTCATGAAATGAAATCTCTTTGAAATTCATTAAGTCAGACACTATCAGCCCAATCCTGCAATTCTGACTCAGGCAAAACTSTCATTGACGTCAGTGAAAGCTTTGCCTTTATGACAAAGTGAGAACGGATTTCAGGACTGGAACCTAGTTGTGTTTCATTTCATTACCATCTTATTTCACAAGCCAAAAAAAAAAGACAACATTAAAATTAGAATGATATTCTAGTCAAAGAAAAACCGCACATCCACAGAACACAAAAAAAGCATGGTATGAATTGCAGTGGAATTTTATTGTGGCCTTTATTTTAACTTTCCGTTAGATGTCAGGACAGTGCAGAAATCAACATATATTTTCTTTATGAGTGTTGGCTTCTCTCAAAGTGATTTATGAAAACAGATCTGCTACTAGAAGTGCTGTAGGGTAGACAGAAGGTTGTAGGGAAAACACCACACACTAAAGAGACTAAAGAAAAATAAGCAAGAACAAAGCATAAAAGAAAGCAGTATAGGAATATTCAAGTATTTAACATTTTCTTAAGATCTTGCAAACACAGGATAAGCCATCTCATTTACACTCAGGGAAAGAAAAGAAAAGTAGACTAGGTATCATATCAAAAAGACTTTCTCCCAGAACTCAGCGAATATTTGGGATTAAAGACCTTCAGCTGTCCCTTGCCTTTCAAGAGTTCCAGTCTTGCATCTGAGTCTAACTAGCAACTAAGCCCGATTATTTTAAAATTAACAACTCTGCAGAGATGCAATAGCAGGATCCATGATGCTTTGGAAGACCTTTTTTGTTAAAAGGAAGATTTTTATTTGCCCCCGTTTTTGTTTAAAGTTTGCCTTTAATGGCAATCCCATAGTCACAGAACTAAAAGTGTGGAAAAAGTCATTTGTATCACAAATGAACTTCCAAGCAGCGTGGGGAGTTGTGAGTAACAAATCCTACACATGCATCCCTACCCCAACCGCTTCACCACATGTACACCTTAGAAACCAAAACTGACAAATGTGTCAGAACTCAAAGTGTCAATACATTTTTCTATAATCATATTTCTAAACTTAGGCTTCATTTACTGTCTTAATTCAGAGTACCATAAAGCTATCAGAATTCTGGATAGCTTCTACAACATATTTAAACATAAATACTTATTTTCTTGTGACCTCTCTGTGGTAAGTTCAATATCCACTAATATTGCATTCCACCAAAAAAAATATTGTATGAATGTTCAGAGATAGACAACATTCCCAGGGATGCCTTGTAATGCATGTCGGTTTTATTATCATTAACATTTGTACAGGAAAAGCAGAGAAAAAAAACTGGGACTGTTAGAGGAAAATCTCCTAAGGGATATTCCAATGTATATCTGATATTTGTGGACAATTAAGACTGAAGTTTCACCTTAGATGCGCATGCTGTTATGATGCATACMTACACTTAAAAGCCTGTTAAGCCTGATACAGAGGTTCAGGATTATTTGTAAGTAATTGTAACCACTCAAGCCTCCTCCTGTCCTGTTGAGTGATACAGCTCAGCCAGAAGAGCATCTATTGCACAGGAGGATACACATGCTGTCCCACGGTTTGTTTTACTACATGCCCTGCTACAACAGTTCTACATTCAAAATATCAGCTGCCTGTGGAGGCACACATCCTCAGGACTTGAATTCGACAATGTCATTATTACACCTAGTCAGCAGTCTGTCCACTTCCACAGGATGTGAAGCATGCACAGTTGAGGATTTGACCTTATACCCCCAAGTCACACATTTTTGTGACACATAGATATGGTCATGAACTCAAGATTTCTGCTCTAAAGTTGAAGTTACTTTAGAGCCAGATCTTCAAGGTCTGGCCAAGTAGTGAAGAGACAATATTGKCATTGGATTGACACCTGGGAAAATCCTGTATTGTTCACTCTATTAAGAGAGAAGGTTACAGAAGAAGATTGAGAGAATGTTGTTTTCAACTACAATAGCCATTACAGTTTACTATTATACAGAATATCTCCATATCACAAGTTTAAGATTCGTGCTACTGTATACAAGTCTGTCACTCTCCTGAATGTGCAAGAAAGGTTAAAATGTGAATACAACAAAATAAGAAGTGCAACTTTAAAAAAAAAAAACTATGAAGGAAATATTTTTATGTAGATCTTAGATACTCTATATCCAAAGTCAGTTTTCCAGTGGGATTCCCTAAAAGAAAAAAAAAAAAAAAAAGAACAAAAAAAGATGAAGTTTAAGTGCATGGAATCAATTTCAAAGGCTATGAAGTAACTTTTTGCTAAAGAAGTTTGTTTGGAAAGTTGCTCATTGCAACAGAAAACTTAATGAATTTAAAGAATGTATTCACTTGTTAGCTTCAAAAAATTGTATATCTTTGAATTATCACTTGGAGGCAGTTCTCTTCTTTGGACAGGCTTCTAAGTAAATATTTCAATCCTTTGTACAGTTTGTTTGTGTTGGKTTTTTTTTATTTCTTAGATGTATCTGTTTTCACCATGTATTTTTCAGCATCTGTTGGAGGAGGGGAAAGGAGAAAGGCTCAAGAAGAACTTGGTATTTTCGGCAGTTATTTGATCACTATAAGTGGATTACATTAAGATTTACTAAATGAAGACATCAAATAGTGAATTAAAAAAATTTAGTTAATATCTTACAAGCTGTACTCAGTCTTTTGTGTATTAAAAGGTAAATTGAGACAGTTTACATCTGTGAGAGACAGCTTCCCTTCTTTTGTTTCATTGCTCAGATATCCTGTAAAGGGAGTGCTATCCCAGGCAATTCTACAATATACTGTAAAGCAGAGCCAGGTTAAGGAAACAGCATAGGAATAAACAAAAAATCCTCTTTGAATTGGTACAAGTGAGAAGTTGTTACTGTGCAGCTAGAACCTTTAATAAAATGCTTTTCTACGCAACTCACAGAAGTCATCTCCACAACTGTGCGCCTTCCAGCACCTGTTCTGCCAAGGAATACCTAACAGGCATTTCAGGCATTTGTTTGCTACATTGCCCAGAGAAGTGGTGGAGTCTCCATCCTTGGAGATATTCAAAAGCCATCTGCATATGGTCCTAGGCAACCTACTCTACGTGACCCTGCTTATGCAGGGGGGAAGTGGACCTAACGACTTCCAGAGGTCCTTTCTGGGATTCTGAGATTCAATGATAAGTTTTAAATATAATCAAATAATGCTCCAGTATCTGGATTTTGGATTATTTTCCCTATTGAAATAAACCACTGGGAATCAATTTATTAGTATTTCTAGCCTGATGTGTATGGTTTTCCCATATTTTGTTTTATATACATATTTATCTCTACACAATGACCTATGATCCTAAGCCTTTAGAACACATACCTCAAAACATGAGCAAAGCAATCTGTCATGTGAAATCAATGAAACCAATGTTAGGAAAAAAAAGTTCTTTTTTAAAGCATTTTGATGTCTTGTCCTGAAAAGAAAAAAGAAAAAAAACCCTTATGCTCTCTCAAAAAACAAACCCAGCCCCACACCTCATTTATATCTACCTTTGATATAATAGTTGCTCCTTAAAGCAGTTACTATACTACTACTGAAAGCATAGATATATGTGTGTATATGCAGTTATATTTACATTCTTCCTCTCTGTTGCTTTTTCACATTACCCAGATAGACTTGTTCGGGTTTTGACCCCTCTACCTCTCCTCAGCTATGGTTATTCAGGTTTTGTCTTGTAGAGGATCCATTCAATCTGCTCTAAGACATAATGCAACTGTATCTGTGGGACCAACACGTGACTTGAAGCAGTGGTCAGCCAGCTTCCACTTTTCATGTTTAACCCAATAAAAGCTTGCCTTTGTGTATTATGTTAACAAGTGCAAAGAGATTTCTTTTTACAGGAAGCATAAACACAGGAAATCAAAGGACATTGTTATAAACCAGCCCAGTACTTCACTGCACAGTTATTAAACTGTTACAAGTAGACCCAATTCCAATAATGCTGAATCCCTCTGAATTATTGTCATTATACTTCACAGCCCTGGGAATTAGTTTGGTTTCCAGCTGAGAATTTGCTTAATTTCTGTTACTGTCTTAGAATTGGAAACTACAGTAACACCTGCAGCAGGTGAAGATCTGCCAGTCTTGGTCATTTTGCAAGTCTGGAACCATTTGCCTGCTGGTGGGAAGCTGTAACTTCATCCACACGTACTGCCACAAAGCTGCTGTTTCTATTCAGACAGTATAGATGCTGTTTAGCCAACACCCTTGACCAGACATCCTGCTGAACACATTAGAGAAGTATCTTCATATAATAACCTAACCTTTTAAAGGGATTTTACAAATTCATAGCACGTTAACAGCTTTCCCTGTAACATACTACTTGGAAATTGGCAGTTAGGCAACAGGATATCATTGAGCTCAAGTACAACACGGTATGTCGGAACTCTGTTAGAACCAGCAACAAAAACAGATAAACTCTTACTATCTCCAACATGCACAAGATCCTGAGCGCACGGGGAGTCAGTACACAGGAATTTTTACAGGCTGTGAAGAAGTCACTCCAAAGCCTTGGTGAAATATTGTATTAAAACACATTTACGCCATTG
>JASVER010000005.1:4866380-4892420 GCA_030449065.1 Oceanodroma leucorhoa | reverse complement strand
GGGGGGGGTAGGGTGGGAGTGGGGGAAACTACAGTGAAGGGCTTTGCTTGCATTTTCCTCCCTCTACCCTCAGTTGAAAATGCAATGTAATTGAATCAGGAATTCTCTTCACAGATCTCATAAGCCATTAAAAACTGCAGCATTGTTTCCTCTTTGGGCAAGGACACTTTGTGAATCTGGTAGATTTTTTGATACAGTGACAAGYCTTATCTAGGAAAGGGTAATATCAAAGAAAAAAAGAACCCAGACCATCAAAGACCAGCTTTCCTAGATTATATAAATAAATAAAGCACGTTCAGCAGCTTTCTGTTGCTGTTTAACCTTTCCCTTAGACGTTTTGTATTGTCTATGAGATGCTAGGCAGAGCTAAGTAGGGGACCAGCGTACATCTATGCAGACTTGATTCATGTCTCTTTCTTCTCAAGTTTTAATTAGAAACACGTAAAAATACAAAATACTTTTAAGTTTCCTTAAAAGACTGTCTTCATGCTTAACAAATAATATATACATAACACCATAGAATCATAGAATCATTAAGGTTGGAAAAGACCTTTAAGAACATCGAGTCCAACTGTCAACCCAACACCACCATGCCCACTAAACCATGTCCTGAAGCGTCACATCTACATGTTTTTTGAATGCCTCCAGGGATGGTGACTCCACCACTTCCCTGGGCAGCCTGTTCCAGTGCTTGACAACCCTTTCGGWGAAGAAATTTTCCTAATATCCARTCTAAACCTACCCTGGCGCAACTTGAAGCCATTTCCTCTCGTCCTATCGCTAGTTACTTGGGAAAAGAGACCACCCACCTCTCTACAGCCTCCTTTCAGGTAGTTGTAGAGAGTGATAAGGTCTCCCCTCAGCCTCCTCTTCTCCAGSCTAAACAACCCCAGYTCCCTTAGCTGCTCCTCATGAGACTTGTTCTCCAGACCCTTCACAGCTTCATTCCCCTTCTCTGGACACACTCCAGCACCTCAGTGTCCTTCTTGTAATGAGGGGCCCAAAAYGGAACACAGTATTCKAGGTGCAGCCTCACCAGTGMCGAGTACAGGGGCACAATCACCTCCCTACTCCTGATGGCCACACTATTCCTGATATATATTCCAGGATGCTGCTGGCTTTCTTGGCCACCTGGGCACACTGCCGGCTCATGTTCAGACAGCTGTCAACCAGCACCCCCAGGTCCTTTTCCGCTGGGCAGCTTTCCAGCCACTCTTCCCCAAGCCTGTAGCGTTGCCTGGGGTTGTTGAGACCCAAGTGCAGGACCCAGCACTTGGCCTTGTTGAACCTCATGCAGTTGGCCTTGGCCCATGCATCTAGCCTGTCCAGATCCCTCTGCAGAGCCTTCCTACCCTCAGGCAGATCAACACTCCTGCCCAACTTGRTGTCATCTGCAAACTTACTGACGGTGCACTTGATCCCATTGTCCAGATCATTGATAAAGATATTAAACAAGACTGGCCCCAAAACTGAGCCCTGGGGAACACTGCTCGTGACCGGCCGCCAACTGGATTTGATCCCATTCACCACAACTCTCTGGGCTCGGCCGTCCAGCCAGTTTTTTACCCAGCAAAGAGTACACCCATCTAAGCCATGAGCCACTAGCYTCTCCAGGAGAATGTTGTGGGAGACAGTGTCAAAGGCTTTACTAAAGTCCAGGTAGACCACATCCACAGCCTTCCCCTCATCCACTAGGCGGGTCACCGGGTCGTAGAACGAGATCAGGTTGGTCAAGCAGGATGTGCCTTTCATGAACCCATGCTGGCTGGGCCTGATCCCCTGGTTGTCCTGCACCTGCCTTGTGAGCGCCCTCAAGATGAACCGCTCCATGATCTCCCCGGCACCGAGGTCAGGCTGACAGGCCTGTAGTTCCCCGGATCCTCCTTCTGGCCCTTCTTGTAGATGGGCATCACATTGACAAGCGTCCAGTCGTCCAGGACCTGCCCTGTTAACCAGGACTGCTGATAAATGATGGAGAGTGGCTTGGCAAGCTCCTCTGCCTGCTCCCTCAGTATTCTCGGGTGGATCCCATGTGGCCCCATAGACTTGTGAGTGTCCAGCTGGCGTAGCAGGTCGTTAACCTCTTCCTCTTGGATTATGGGGGGTTTATTCTGCTATCCATCCCTGTCTTCCAGCTCAGGGGGCTGAATACATTGAGGATCACCAGTCTGACTAACTAAAGACTGAAGCAAAGAAGGCATTAAGTACCTCAGCTTTTTCCTCATCCTCGGTGGCAATGTTCCCCCCAGCATCCAGTAGAGGATGGAGATTCTTCTTGGCCCTCTTTTTGTCGTCAATATGTTTGCAAAACCATTTTTTGTTGTCCCTGACAACAGTGGCCAGATTGAGTTCTAGCTGGGCTTTTGCCATTCTAATTTTCTCTCTGCATGACCTAACGAGATCCCTGTACTCTTCTTGAGTCGCCCGCCCCTTCTTCCAACAGCGGTAGACTCTCCTTTTTTCCCCCCTGAGTCCCAGCAAAAGCTCCTTGTTCAGCCAGGCTGGTCGTCTTCCCCACCAGCTCTTCTTACGGCACATGGGGACAGCCCGCTCCTGTGACTTTAAGGCTTCCTCCTTGAAGAACATCCAGCCTTCCTGGGCCCCTTTGCCCTTCAGGACGGCCTCCCAAGGGACTCTCTCAACCAGTGTCCTGAACAGGCCAAAGTCCACCCTCCAGAAGTCCATGGTAGCAGTTTTGCTGACCCCTCTCCTTACTTCACCAAGAATCGAGAATTGTGTCATTTCGTGTTCGCTAAGCGATATGTATACACATACATGTTCACCAGAAGAGAAAGTTGAAAAGAAGAGTCATTATTTCTTCAGCGTGTTTTCCACTGGAGAAAAAGTGACACCTTTGGTGAGAAAAACTACAGAAAAAGCAAGCTATTTTCATGGTCAATTCACTTTGGCAACTGCAGGGATGCTTGCTTCATGTCTATTTAGAGTCCTCGGTAGTTGGTGCAAGAACAACACAACATAAGTTAATTTTCATAAAGAAACAGATGCAAAAATATCTGGAAAATCATCTGGCACTGAAGGTTAAGCTATGAGTCCTACAGAATCCCTCATTGTTAAGTATTTTTTAATTTCACAGGCTGCCTTGGAAGGTCACTCTCAGGCTTTATCTGGATTCACCTCATTCAAGTAACGATTTTTGGGTCTGCTATTTTTATGAACTGGCAAGGAGGTCTAGTTAACATTGCCCTGGCAGAACGGCCCTGTCTTACAGCTAGTCAGCTAAGGGAAATAGTACAAGCTTTTCCATAAACAGAGCTGACACACAACAGGTAGTTTGTAGTTTGTTTCATTGTCAGGAAAGCAAGTTAGATCATGTAAGGTATTTCAATTGCTACTGGTCATAAATTAGGCTGGGCTTTGACAAGTTGCCATTAAAAAAAAAAAAAAAAATAATCATATTTCATAACTCTTCTCTTAAGACAAAGAAAAAGTCCTCTAGCCTCAGCTGCACAGCTGTAAACACAAACCCTTCAGAAGTTACTGACAAGAAGCATCAACATCTGAAAATGGTTGGCATGAGCCCCAGTACCACAAAAATCTGGTAAAGGCTACTTATTTCATAGGTATCATAGAACAGCCCAAGTGGGAAAGGACCTTGATAGGCCATCTGGTCCACCCTTTTGTGGGAAAGAGCCGAGATGAGATTACGTAGCACCTGTTTGATCACATTTTGAAAACCTTCAGTGATGGGGACTCTAYCCCATCCCTGGGGGAGGTTGCTCCCAGTATCCTCGTATTTTATAGTATGATATTGACAGCATTCTGAAATTCCTCCCATTTGCCTTCTCTCAATAAATAGGGTTTGGGGGTTATTTTGGTTTGGTTTTTTTTTTTAAACCCCAACATTCACACAGTTTGACACATTTACATACAATAACTGTATCTTAAAAACATTTTTGAATGCTATGTTGAAAAAAGAAAACTGGGGGACTTCGAGCCRTCTTCCTTACTGCACTCTCACTTCTGTCGTGATAAACTCCTTGCTAATAATTTATTTTCAGAGAAAATGTTTCTAAGGTCTGATTTTTGCCTTTCTTGTGGCTGGAAAAATCTGGTTCACTGTAATGCCAGGTTCCAGATATCTCAGTGTTTCCCAGGGAAGTCTATTCCGCCCCGCCCCCCCCCCCCACAAACTTTGCAGCATGTCTGCACTGTATTTAACTTCAGAATGTCATTTACATGTGCATCCTTTCCATAAAGGATACTATGGCTATAGTCATAGCTATGGCTACTTGTCAATAGTCACCAAGTAGCTTTGTTATTAATTCTAGTCACCCAACACTTTTTCCATTTTACATTTGTTTCACCTAACAGCCTTCACTTATTCAAGGCAGGCTCCCACAGGTATCTAGGCATGCATGATAATTAGAAAACATTTTTCTGAAGTAATAAGCCAAAATGTACTACCTTCAAGAGAGAGCACTGTGAAACAAGGGTCATGCTGGTTATATTGAATTGAAGGGTTTTTTTTCAAAGCACACTGCCTGATCTCACCTTTCAGCAATTTTAAATACAATCATTTAAATAAAACATAACAGTAAAAGCATAGCTGCCAGGATAAGTCTAAGCACATTTCTAAAGCTTTTCTCCTCTCTCTGCACCCACTACAGCATTATAACAAAAACTACTTTGCCTGATGTTTTAATTTTGAAAGAAAAATAATTATCATAGTTGAAGCCTGGATCCTTGATGGATGTTGCTCAGACATTTGGAACACAGCAAAGGTTTGCAACTTATTTTTAAGCATTTTTTTGTGATATTCACACACTTTAGTCACTGCTAATCTTTGTGAGATACTGAAATAGATTGTAAAACAAGTAAACAATTTACTAATGCCTGAGGAAGTAAAGAATTGAGATGCTTTCAAGAATCCAGTATGAATTAGTTCAGATTTGTTTTATACATAATTTGTATTACCACTTCTTTATGAATACAGCACATAGCTTTATTTTTTTTATTATTATTTGTGCAAACAGAGCTCCTGAACTATGTAAAAACTTTTCCGTTAACTGTTGCTGCTGAATGCTATTCAAACTAAGTGGAGGTAGCAGTTATCTTTTTCCTAAATATGTTTTGTTGCCTTATCTGCTGACAAGGAGGTCTTAAAAGCTTTTGTTGAATGAGATATTTTTGCCAAGAGGTTTCTATACAGCAAAAATATTTTGGACATTCCTCTAGCAGAAGTATCTTGACATTAGTGAAAAATGAGTAATATTTCTAGCAGGTCAGGTCTACTTGGAAGTCCTATATGTTACTAACGTCTCACAGATGGCRTTTCTTCTTTACATCTATTATTGGGGTTGTATTCAACAAGCTGGATAGATCTCACATCTATACTCAATCATTCAGTTATATCAAGAAACAGATAAGAAAGAARAGAATTTTTATTCCCATTTTAGACTTTGGAAAGAAAAAAATAAAATAGCAAACCACAACAACTATATAATAGATTCTGAAAATAGCTAKATATGTTCTCCAGATTAGAAAGCATTACTATCTCCAAAGGATTTGGAGACACTTAGGTCCTTCCGAGAAATAAAAAAAAACCAAATCCTCTGCTGGTGTTTGTATTTCATTCTATTTCCCTAAAAGTGGTATGAAGCAGTGCCACAGAGACAAGAACAGAACTGTTGACAGCATCAGTTTCAATCTGTATTCCTGAAGGCTGTATTCTAACCCTACYGAGGCCCAGGAAATGCACAGCAGCTTAATTTACTTTTTGCCATCACTGCATTCCTGTTCCCTTGGTAATAGGCCTCATATTGCTAGACGTCCTAATTGGTGCACTGAGATGCTACATTTGTAATGCAGGGCTATTTACATTTGTATTGCAGTTTTCCATCCAACTTCTTTTAGTCCAAGGAACAGGCCACAAAAATCCACAAGGTTACTCACCAGCCAGAGACTAGTTGAGTTCTGCACATTTACATCTCCAGATTGAAAGTATGAATCACTCTTCAACATAACTTCTGCACATAGACCACAGCTCCCTAWCGCCAATTATGAATGGTTTTGAACTTGATCCATCAGGGTCTCATCTGTTCCAAGATCTTAAACCCAGTAGAACTGTAGGCATATTTCTCATTTGTCTCTCTCATCTCCTGGGCTGACATACAGGATCATTTCTTTTTAAAAAAAAAAAAAAAAAAAAAAAAAAAAAAAAATTGATTACATTTTCGGCAAGAAGCACCCTTACTGAGAATGAAGAATGGAAATACCATCTATATATAATTGAAGCAGTGATGATAAATTGATCTCATTAATTCTTCCAGTATCTCTAGAATTGTGCAGGGTTCAAACTGAAACTTCAGTGTCCTGGTTTTGGCTAGGATACAGTTAAATTTCTTCCTAGTGCTATGTTTTGGATTTAGTGTAAGAAGAATGTTGATAACACACTGATGTTTTCAGTTGTTGCTAGGTAATCTACTTTTCAAGGACTTCTCATCGTCCCATGCTCTGCCAAGCGCACGAGAGGCTGGGAGGGAGCAGATCCGGGACAGCCAGCCCAGCTGGCCAACGGGGTATTCCATACCATGTGACGTCATGCCCAGTATATGAATGAGGGGGGAAGGGGTCCCGGAAGGGGCGATCGCTTTGGCTATTGTCTCGGCGGGTGGTGAGCAATTGCATTGTGCATCACTCATTTCATATATTGTATTATTAATATATTATTACCATTGTTATTATTATTATCCCTTTTCTTTTCTGTTAAACTGTCTTTATCTCAATCCGTGAACTTTTTTTTCCAATTCTCTCCCCGTCCCGCTGCGGGGGCGGGGGAGAGTGAGCAGGCAGCTGTGTGGCGTTTGGCTGCCTGCCGGGTTAAACCACTACATGCAGTATTAAAAGACATACTAACAATGCACCCTGATTCCCCCATGCTTTTGATTATTTCAGTTGAATCAGAACCTTTATGTCTATATCTGTGAATGAAGTAGACTTGCTTCATGTTCTGCCTCTCCTCAGAAAAAAAACTAAGGTGCAAAAATGTACCAGGAACATCATTCAGAATGAAGAAACTTGGTACTCCAAACAAGATTGCAGTTAGTATATAAACAGAACCAAAACATTGTTCAGTGAAGCAAGCTGCTTAAATCAGCAAAACTATGTCACAACCCTCTGCCCCTGAAAGAAATACGTATAGTAGCTGTTCTACCACTATTTTGTTGGCATTCTCCTATTTTTGCTGTAGTTTCTATAAGCTACAGATTCCTTTTATTTCCTGCCTCCCAGCCAATACAGTCAGGATGAGAGAGAAGTCGTCTTCCATTCCTCATCTCTTCTGAAAAGGCGAGACACAATTTGGTCAACATATGGAGTGATAAACTGCAGAAGAGCTGCAGAATCTCATCTCTCTTTTCCTCTTCCCATTTCTTATCACTCCCAACAGWGCATCCCAGTCATCTGAAGCTATGAGCTATTCCGGACTCCCATCACACAGGTGGACCATACACCAACCAACACAGACTGTTGAATGGTGCTGCAGACCACACCAGAGAGCAGTGCATGGACTAAACTATCCTATATAAATACCATCACCAATGAGGTGTTTAAATACACACACTTTAAATTTTTGTCTGAGATCAAGATGGACACATAAGATGCATATTAAATCTTCTCTAGTCTGTAAAAGAAAGAAATTACTCTAGCTTGACAAGCAAATAGCACATAAAGATTATTAAAAAAAAAAAAAGAAAGAAGTCTGATTAAGAGAAGTCGTCAAGTGTCAAAAAGTCCTCCTTGAGAATTACCCTGGGGACATATAGATGGTCTTCTCACAGACAGAGAGGAAGAAGTCAAATGATAAAATGCACTTTTTCTTTTTCCTTGGGAAGATTTGAACATCCCAGATAGGGAACAACTAAATACAGCTTCATCAGAGTCAGCAGTTGTGACTTCTTAAGTACCATCTCCCACTGTTCCAAAGTTAAGTTCTTTGAGGTGTGCGGGCATGCAAAATATATCGGGGGGGGGGAGGGGGCAGCAGAATATGTAGAATATACATCTTCCTATTCTTTTATAAGTCAACCAAATAATGTTTTACACACCAAAAATTCAGAAGTGGTATGTGTTTGCCAGCTAGAGATTGCACATGAGTTAGTTTTCCTTACTGATGTAAATYGTCTATTCTTTAATCATACTTATATTAGCTAAATATGCCAAACTGATTTGCCTGAGGGGTTTTTTGGGGTTCTTTGGTTGTTTTGGGGTTTTTTGTTGTGGATTTTTTTTTTGAGGGGGGGGTGGGGGGGKGGGGGGTGGGGAGGTGTTATTTGGTTTTGGTTGTTGGTGTGGTTTGTTTTGGGGTTTTGTTTTTCTTTTTTTTATTGGAGAGGGCGTTGTTTTTAAAACCCCACTGTATAACTCCATTTGCAGTAAAACACATTCCCCTCCCCAACATGCTTCCTAAATAGAAACAATAACCATTTTTCTTCCTTATCTGCAAAAAGGGCTTGATGATCACAAGAGATTTCCATGCTTTCAGAATACATCTGTGAAAGCCACTCAAAAGTATACATAACACATACAAATAGATCACGATTCTTCGGACATCTCAGTCAAAGTTTGCATTTATCATTTCCAAACTCCAATAAGGCTAAAACCAAGAGATATATGGGAATTYACCATCCTGCCATCAGGCATGGAGCTCCCCTTCACACGTTCTGATTTGTAGATTCAGAAAGAAGATTTTTCACCCTGAAGTAACTAGGCATTTTGATGCCACAAGAATTCCAACATGAGCATGTAAAGTTATAGATTTCCACCCACTCCCTTATCTTCATGTGCCAGAGCATCCTCAAGGATATTGTAGTCCACAAACTTACAAAAATTAGAAACTTTAAGAAACTGTTAGCTTCCTATTCATTAGCTGAAATGTTAAAATTACAGTATGGAGTCTCACTGTTGTAACCACGCCACTCAAAAACATCCTCTGAAACACCACTCTGAACAGGCAGTAACACAGGGTCTTTCACAGGCCTGGGCTTTGCAAGCAGATATTTTCTGAGTACAGAAACATATGCATGCCCTAAGTGAGTGGGAGTCTGGGAGTAAAGGGTCCTCCTCCATTTCCCAGCAGCTATCCTCTCAAAGTGGTTACATTAATAAGTCCCCAACTGAGTTTTATCTATTAATGTAGAACTTTCATGAAGGCACTACAGTTCTTCACCTTAGGAAAATATTTGTTTAAGTAAAACCTTAAAATAAAAATCTCAATTCCACTGTGAATTCGAAATGAAGGAATGCACTTCTGTAATTTTCCATGCATGTCTCCTGTTTTCTGAAATTCTTTACCTAAGTTGGTTCATATGCTCATTTTATTAAAAAAAGAAATAAAGTCTTAACTTCCACATCAGCTTTATATCCGTAGCTGAAGTAAAATTCATGTTATATTGAGCTAAAGATGCAGCCAAGAATGTTAACTTTAATATGTGAAATATCCACTTCATTAAAAGATAACATGTTTTTATGGTTCACTGTCATTTCCTACTTCTGAAGAGTCTTTGTTAATGTTGCGATTATGTCAAAAGAGGGACTTGCAAATTCTAAAACTGTCTCCACTCAACAATATCACATCAGAGACAACAGAAAATAAATACTTGAAACCAAGTTATAAATATGTTCAATCACTAATTTGAGGTTTTCATTTTTTTAAAACCATATTTCAGACAGAACTTAATGCTATGTCGTATTTAAGTATATGCTATATGAGTATTTATACATGTGCATTCAAATCACGAATACACATATCTGATTCAGGCCATGTAACTGTTAATAATACAGAAAAGAAACAAAACAATATCTACAGCTAGGTAGTACAAGCTGTCTGTCACATGTCTCCTCTGCCTACACTTTGACTACAATCCAGAGCAGGGTAGTCACTCCAGCCTCCTACTATTAAATGTCTGGGGGTCACTCTAACCTCCTGCTGTTGAAGCACTTAGGAGCGTGGAGTTCATATTTCCTGTAATTGGATCATCCAGGAACAAAATAGTCACTATACTAGATCAGAAAACAGGTAGTGAACACAAGCCAAAAGGAAAGCAAATTTTTTATTCACTTAAATAATCCTGAGTCAATTTTATGAGATTCAGTTATTTCTAGATGCTTTAAAGGCAAGATGCATCACATGCATGATCAGTGCAGACATGTAGGAAATACTGACTGCTGAACGGGGACTTTAAAAAAAAAATATATATAGAGATAAACAATAAAATCTATTTCATATAACAATGAATAACAATAAAGTTATCTATTTCATAAAACAATGAATAATAGTCTGGAAATGAGATAAGTACCTTTGAGGGAAAAGCCTTTGTTTACAGTGCATTTGAAGGGGAAAAACAGTTTCTCTAACACTTTATATTCAAGCATGTATAAGTTATAGAAGCAGCAGTTAACCTTTAAAGCTGTGCTTTTTAAGGCAAACAAAAAAAGAAAAAATGGTGTTTAATTATCTTGTTTGTTAACGACCTAATCTGTAACCCATAAAACTCCTACCAGAAAGAATACTTATGAATTCACATCTTAAATATATTTTGCTTCATTCTTTAATAAGAGCTACTTTGTAGTCAAYATCTAAGAGCCATTACTGAAGAAAATTCTTCACTGTGATGCTAATATATTGTCTTAAAAAAAAAMCAGCTTCAGAAACACGTAGCTGTTCACTGCAAGACACAACAGTAATGCGCTAAATGTGCAAGTACAAGAGTTATTCTCTGCCCTTCTTCTTAAAAGATTACAATGAAGTGTATATCTGAGCCAAAGATTATTTGTTGGATATGGATACTTGGAGACAGCATTGCATGGATATCAGAATCACAGATTAGGTCAGGATAATAATCTTCACAGCTTTATGAAGACAGTTATTGACTTGGAATTATATCCAGCTATACAGTTTCTTATCAGTAGATAGGAGGACTYCGAATTCAATAAGTGCATGTAAAAGATCACTTGGGCACTGAATTGAACTTCAAAACCACATTTTGTATGAACTGTTTTGAAATACATGCTCAACCAATTTAAAACATTATCTACTTCATAGAATCACAGAATGATTTAGGTTGGAAAAAACCCTTAAGTTCATCGAGTCCAACCATTAACCTAACACTGCCAAGTCCATCACTAAACCACATCTCAAAGCACCACATCTACACGTCTTTTAAATATCTCCAGGGATGGTGACTCCACCGCTTCCCTGGGCAGCCTGTTCCAGTGCTTGACAACCCTTTCGGAGAAGAAGTTTTTCCTAATGCCCAATCTAAACCTCCCCTGGCACAACTTGAGGCCATTTCTTCTCGTCCTATCGCTAGTTACTTGGGAAAAGGGACTAACACCCACCTTCCTACAACCTCCTATCACGTAGTTGTAGAGAGCAATAAGGTCTCCCCTCAGCCTCCTCTTCTCCAGGCTAAACAACCCCAGCTCCCTCAGCCGCTCCTCATAAGACCTGTTCTCCAGACCCTTCACCAGCCTCGTCGCCCTTCTCTGGACACGCTCCAGCACCTCAGTGTCCTTCTTGTAGTGAGGGGCCCAAAACTGAACCCAGTATTTGAGGTGCGGCCTCACCAGTGCCGAGTACAGGGACATGATCACCTCCCTACTCCTGCTGGCCACACTATCTAGTGCAATCTAGTGTTTAATATTCTCAAAACTGTCCTATATGCTTTTCTACTTAAAGGACACATGCTGAAGAACTGTCCCACAGGCTGCATGTGCCAGTCCTAGAGGACTGAGCCTCAGAAGGTGGCTCAGAAGGTTATAGAACAGACTTGTTCTATAATACAAGTGAAACAAGTCACCTGGAGAAACAGGTGAATCCCATTTTCCCATATTAAAAATCTCTGTGCAAAAAGTCCCTTATGCAACTTTAACATTACTGAAAGGTTAAGCTCTCAAGACTTGCACGATGTTTTCAAATTATATCCCTTTAAGATATAACTGCATAATGCACTTACTTACCCCTTCCTCCTTACCAGAAGAAAGAGGCTGGGGGGGGATCATTAAAAGAACTGCCAAATAGTTTCATTAAGCTAATCAACAAAGCAGGAGAAACTGTATAGAACTACATCTCTCAAAGCTTTCCTAGACTCCTCCCCATGTAAAGCAATTTGCCACACACAAATAGAAGCTGGACAGTGAGTGGAAAGAGAGTAGCATAGCTTCTAAAAATACCCAGTGGTCAATTATTGAAATCATCTTCTCCCACTACCAAGGTATTGTTAGGCAGAAATATATATGTACATATATATACACAGCGCACTCTTTAGTTGCACAGCTGAATTTCAGACCACATTATGTCTGGTCATCAGGAAGTTCTTGCACTCTGGTACCACTTTCCTGTTTGTTCACATCAATTCAGTGAGTAGTGCTCCCTGAACCTATGCTTACTTCCACTTCCCTGTTATTTGCACTCAGGTTGGAAGTGGAGTCATCTAAACAGTCTCCATTTAAGGTAAAACCAGAAAGAAAGGCAATGCCAAACAACTCCTAGAAATAATTTCAAAATATAGGAGCAAAACCAATACTGATGTAGGAAATACTGTACTGACACCAACTAATAGTCATGTTACAAGCCTTTATCAATATGTACGTCCTCTCACAGTGTCTGTATTTCAGTGATGAACTGCACTAGCTGGAAATGCTTAGGTAGAAAGCAGTAGATAAGAGAAAAAACAAAGGCTATCAGTTTGTTTCAGGAAAAAAAAAAAAAAAAAAAAGAAATCAGAGAATTAAACACCATCCTTTTCAGAGATGTGAATTACAGATACTGCAAACATGACATAAAGAACAAGAGAGTAAAAGCTTAAGTTTGGAGGTAGATTGATTTGCAAATTAATACAATGAAATAAGCAAGCAGGGAAATAGTAACAGCGTAGGAAGTCCAATAATCACCTGTGTCTTTTTCATACTAGCAGTCAGCTAAATCTTATCAGCACAGCCTCCTCTCCCTTTAGTACTGCCTCTTTGCCTCTGCACCATAAGCTCCACACTGAAAACTAGAATAGAAAGAAAATACGACAGGAAAGCAGAKACTTCCTCCAAACTCTTTATATTCAAGAAATACACAGCTGCAGCTATAAAACAGATGAACCAGTCCCCTAGCACCCAAAACCAGAATGGGATTTTTTTGAGATTACAGGGCATCCTTAGAATTTGTCAGAGAAACACATTACAAAGAAACAGCAAACCATCAACTGTATTAAGCTTCTCTACCTTAAAAACCATTACTACATGTAGTAGGTCCTTGTACTCAAAAAATAGTCATAGGACAAAAACAAATTGTACAAAGAAAGCTACCTCATCCCAAGGCAACTTTAAAGAACCATATTCCCAAGGAACAAATAGCAGCCCAGCAGCAGGAAACAGTTCGTAAAAAAAAAAAAAAAAAAAAAATCTTAAAAAAATCCTTAAAAACATCTGTTAATTACCTTTCTGGGTAGCTATACCTCTTCAGCAGGATGGGGCACCAGGAGACCATATCTGATCTGTTCTTCCTAATGTAAAGGATAAAGAAAGGAGCAGTAGCTGGGTCCAGGTTTTTTTAGTTACCTTGTAAAGAGCTTAATTTAACTCACCTGCTGAGTGCCTGATTCTCCCTGTAGCTGCACTAGCCTCCCTCTGGAGTGTGAATTAGGGCAGTGTGGTGGGGGCTGTGGTTGGGCAGAAATAATCTGGAGATGCTTTCCCCCTCCAGAAGTGGGGTTTTTTGCAATATTTTACTATCAGAAGTATTTCTCAAAACTCTTCTTTTATAGGTAACAAATAAGTTTTTGCTTTAGGATTTTTATGAATTTTAAACATGTTTTGTATAAACATCTTAGATTTTGTTTATATTTTGACATGATTTTTATGAAAGTTTAAAAAAGTAGTAGCCATCATTAATAGATTGTGCTTGTATATGGTCCCTGTATGAACATTATATCAGCATTCAAAATAGAAGAATAATGTACATAAACTCACATATTTTTGTACTACATGTTTCTGCATTAATAAATATGTATTACTACTGAAAGAAAGAATTAAATTCAGTCAGGCGTATCAAGTTGTTTAATACTTCTAGTTTGAAAACTAGACATGAATCTATACCATTGAAGCTGACATGAGAGGAATAAGCCAGTGGAGAATATATTCTCTGAGAGTTGCCATCACTAGCATATTTTTTTAAATCATCAAAGCATGGATATGKGTACAATGAGCTGTATACTGCATTGCTGAGTCTTCACAGCCTGGCCTTTTGTAGGATCAAAGTAGGTGTGAAGTACTACCTTGTGAGAACAGAAGCTTTTCATACCCAATTTTCAATGCATTTTCATGGAGACTTTTCATTTTCCTAGAAACTTACAGGTTTCTAGCAATATGTACAGCAAGATGTCGGGGAGCTGTGAAAGCTGGCTGACCCTGGAAGGAGGGCAAGCCAGGGGCCGAGGGCACACCCAGTGCAAGCCATGCCCTCTCTGATGGGGAGCAGTCCCACAGCACACAAACAGGGTGGGCACAGTCACAACTAGTAACAGGGTCCATCGACAGCACCAGACATGGCAAGGGGTGGACCAGGTCCAGGAGGGAGATCCATCAAGGGGCAGCAGGAGATGGGCCAAAGGGGGGACTGAAGGAAAGGCACAACACAGGTCCAGCCAGGAGCAGTAAGAGACACAACTGGAGACTGGCACACCTATGACGTAGCTCAGGCTGGGACTGAAGGCTCAGTCTTGAGCTTAAATGGGGCTCCTGTGCCCATGTGCAGGGTTGCTCTGCATCAAGGAGGTGCTGGTTCTTTTGGGACCTCTGTAAGAAAGGCACCGACACTTAAAACTGGTTAACATGTTTATTAAGTAAAAAGTGGAAATAATAGAAAAAGTGATAGCAATCTTACATCCCYCCTGCTGCTAAGTGTTGCTGGAGGCCCCAGATGAGGCTGTGTCAGGGTCATTAATGCCCATTAGTGCACTTAGGACCCTGACATGAGTGTACATGATCACACCATTCAGGGCACTCGTTGAAAGGCTTGAAATTTTACTCCTTACCTACTCAGAATTCCTTGTCATTTGAAATACATCAAATAAATTAAGATCAGTTAATGAATCTTTAAATAATAGGAACACTAAGGTTTGAAGGCTGTTACACAGCTGAACTGCTCTTGCTGCCATTTGGAATATGCATTGAAAGAAACAGACTCCACCTTTCTTGCATGCTGACCCCCTTTTCAGTCTGCTGTCAACCTTATCAAACTGTAGCAGCATCTGTGTATCTGCTCAGGCTTGGGCTGATGTTTTCAGTAGGCCAGAAAAGCAACTAATGACTCAAGCAATGAAAGAGTGTGTCTCCCAGTTCTGCACATTAGGCATGTTTGTCCTGACATGACTGCAGGTAGAACAGGGGCAGAGGAGAGAGCCTTGGCTGCTTTGTTCTACCACCTGGAAACTAAATACAGAGTTATAACTGACATCAAACTGAATAGAATAGCTACACCACACAAARAAATCTAGCCCTAGAGCTTTATGTGTAGACTTAAGTCATCATCAGTTACTGATCACTACAGAACATTTCAGAATGGGATGAAATTATTGATAAATTTTTTTAGCTTAAAAGCCATTGAATTCAGTAGATTTCATGAGCTCTGAAGAACATAAATGAAGGACCAAGATAAGCAAGACACCTAAAGGGCTTTAAATTAGGTTCGAAGGGGGAAGGGGATAAAACCAGGGTCGCTAGCGATGAGCCTAGGGGTGGCATGCCGATGTTGAGGGTGAGATCGATAGCCTGGCTCAAGTGCATCTACACCAATGCACGCAGCATGGACAGCAAACAGGAGAAGCTGAAAGCCATTGTGCAGCAGGATAGCTATGATTTAGTCGTCATATCACAGTAACATGGTGGGATGACTCTCATGACTGGAGTGCTGTGATGGATGGCTACAAGCTCTTCAGAAGGGACAGGAGAGGAAGGAGAGGTGGTGGGGTGGCTCTGTATGTTAGGGAGTGTTTCGATTGTACAGAGCTCGACGACTGTGATGATCGGGTCGAGTACTTATGGGTAAGGATGAGTGGGAAGGACAACAAGGCAGATATCCTGCTGGGAKTCTGTTACAGACCACCCAACCAGCATGAAGAGGCCGACGAAGCGTTCTACAAGCGGCTGGCAGAAGTCTCACGATCGCTAGCCCTTGTCCTCATGGGGGACTTCAACTTACCCAACGTCTGCTGGAAATACAACACGGCAGAGAGGAAACAGTCAAGGAGGTTCCTGGGGTGTGTGGAAGATAACTTCTGAAGCAGCTGGTGAGTGAGCCTACCAGGGGAGGTGCCTCACTTGGCCTGCCGTTTACCAACAGCAAACAGAAAACTGTATGAGAATTTAAACTTGCCAGGAATAAATCAGGTTTGAAATTAGAAAAAAGTTTCTAATCATCAAGGCAGTGAGATACTACCCCTCTAGGAGCAGCAGCAGAAAAGGGGTTAGATATTTTTACAATGTAACTCAGATTTGTCAAATTGTGGATGACTTTACATGGTGCAATTACCCAAAATAGCTGTGGACTAAACCTAATGCCTCAGAAGTCAACTTCCAGACCTATGTTCAGCTTCACAGTACACATAGAAATACCATTGGACTGAAGAAACAAAGGATCTCATTAAATAGAGGAATTAATGCTATGCAAGCAGGTGTATATCCTGTTCTCTTCCCACCACCTTGCCAACATGATTAGTTAGGCCAAGGCACAGCACTGCAATAGCATGATTATGGGTGTTGCCAAATTATTTCAAGCTGGCTCGAGTATCTTTATAGGTTACTACACTGAGTCAGGCAGAATCATAAGTAATATCAAACACTTCTTTCAGTATATTGCTGCTCAGACGATTTTGACAGCAGACTTCATAGGGCAGACCTCCTGTCTGTCCCAGATAGTGGTTTCCCATTCATAGTCAAGCGCACTGAAAGCACTCTGTGTGAAAATATTTAAGTGGAAGCTAGGATAAACATAAAGTGAAAATAAGACAAAATAACCATAACTATGATTAATCATTGACATTTGAATGCTGTGTTATTTTTCCAGTTTTTAATGTATTGATCACATTTAGCAATTAATAGTAAAAATAATATATTATAGTAATAATAATTAATGATAATAAATTCCACTAGTAAACTATGCCACTGTAAGACTATACTGAAATCAATGCTAAAAGGAAAGTTGCTAAAGGTAGAACATTTACTTTGTAATGGAAAATTTTCAGTCTTTTGCTAATACGATTGCAATCATTTATCTTTAAGACCTGATGCCAATGATGAAAATGATTTATGTGAAGTTCATTGCTATTACATACGTAATTTCAAAGTATCATGCACAACTGACTTTGATGCTTTAAATCCTTCTCCCTGACAACTATGGATTCAGATCAAGAACAACTGTTGCCTTTTTATAGAAACTAGAATTTTAAAGTCCAGTTGACTTTAGCAAAAAGAAAAGAAAGACATTAACAAGGATCACTAAACTGAAAGTATTTGTCTCTGACTTAGAACATGAACATATTCAAAATCTTGTGAGCTATGAGGTATTTTATGGTTTATCCAGATTTAATGAATTATGAGATTAAGGGCTGGGTTTACAAGGGTTGAGGAACATTGTCCTGGTTTTGGCTGGGATAGAGTTAACATTCTTCCTAGTAGCTGGTATAGTGCTGTGTTTTGGATTTAGGATGAGAATAATGTTAATAAAACACTGACATTTTAGTTGTTGCTGAGCAGTGCTTACACTAAGTCAAGGACTTTTCAGCTTCTTRTACTGCCCTGCCAGTGGGGAGGCTGGAGGAGCACAAGAAGCTGGGAGGGGACACAGCCAGGACAGTTGACGCAAACTGGCCAAAGGGCTATTCCATACCACATGACATCGTGCTGAACATGGGGGGCAGTTGGTCATGGGGGTGCAGCTGCTGCTTGGGAAGTGGCTGGACATCAGTTAGTGGGTGGTGAGCAATTGCATTGTGCATCACTTGTTTTGTATATTCTTTTATCATTATTATTATTTTCCCTTCCTTTTCTGTCCTATTAAATTGTCTTTATCTCAACACACAAGTTTTACCTTTTATTCTATTCTCTCCCCCATCCCACTGAGGGACAGTGAGCGAACGGCTGTGTGGTGTTTAGCTGCCTGCCGGSTTAAACCATGACAAACATTCAAGCTGAAACTGGGTCTTAAACCCAAGTTTGACTTGCTATTCTTTCAAGCTCTTTTCTCTAAACTCATTCTGCAACAAGTCTGAGGGAGATGCATTCACTTTCCCTTGAGGAAGTTCTCACTGGTACTCCCAAGTTCCCCTGTGAAAACATATCAGCACTTTTAATGAAGATATAGTTCACAATTTACCTCAGCAGAATTGCTCACATTAACAAATTTTCAAAAATCCTAAGGTATTAAGTCACCTGCTGTAAAAGGAATGCACACTAGGATGTGTTATAGCAATAATGTCTGCTGACAAAGTATCACTTTACATACTTCATCCATTTTTCCAAATTATTATACCTCACATTCTGCCCAAATGGAAATGTTTAGTAGGTCAGTTGCTGTAGAGAACAATAATGGATGATCTTACTTTGATCTGTTGTTCCATTTCAGGGATAATGCGCATTTGCTATATGTCTTGAAAGAGCTTCCAAGGATTCTTGAGCAGGCTGGTGAAGAGGGAAGGTCAGAGATTCCAAGGATTCTTGAGCAGGCTGGTGAAGAGGGAAGGTCATAATTACACCTCAATGTAAATGATCCAGTTGTCCAAGCCTTTATAAATAAGTCAAAATATGTTGTCAATCACTCAATCCATATAAACAGTAATATATATATAAATAATTTTATGTAATTATCACCAAAAAACCCCCAAACTTTCCAGTAAATTAATTAGCTGAAATAGATCAATAGATGTCAAAATGTGTTTACGAAGAGCTACTCAGGAAAAAGTGGACAAAAATAGTTTAGTTTTCAGTCACAGCTCTGAAAACTTTTGAGTAACAGTGTTTATAAAGTAACAACCAGCTACCAAACTAAGCTACTCCAAGTCTTATATTTTGGAATCACTTCCTGGATCATTATAAAATATCTCCTGTAAGTTATTGAAGTCATACAGGAATTCAAAGAGTCATTGACAGTTTATATAGCTCATAATCTTCTTATTAGATTTATGTCCTTTCTCTGTCCTTATGCTAGGTGTAGCATGTACAGTCGGTACAAACATTGGAGCTAGCACAGACCATAGCAAGAGAGAGACAACAGTTAGTGGGAGATTTTCCACTTTAGTCTATGTCTTTAGGATTCACTCTTTCCCTAAATTCATATCTGTGTTTGTTAGCTTTCAAAACATGTTGCAAAATCTGTATACTCTCCAAGATGAGTGAGAAAAACGGTGTAAAATATGGCAGGATGAGAAAATCTGGGCTCCCAGGTTTGATTCCTTCCATTTTACATACACCTGTTGTCACTATGACTTTGCTGCATCTGTGGCACTGAGAACTGCTTATTTGAAAGGTTTTTTTTTATTATTATTTTGATGTAAAATACTCCAGTAGAGACAAAGTTAGTCCAACACCAGCAGATTTTAAAAATGTCATGTATAAACCCCTGCCTGTAAGCACAAACATTAATACAGCCTAAAATATAAAACACAGAGGTGTCCTTGTAATAATTCCATTCATTATAAGACCCACACATTTTCAGCTGTATCATTAAAATGGTCTCAACCCATACTATGTTTTACACATGCAAGCAATCATTTCTAGCACCACAATCCATGGGAGTTAATTTATACATGTACAATTTGCTTCTCAAAGTTAATTTTTTGTATGCAAAACTATCCCATGGGCAAAGAAAAAAAATAACACTCAAAAAAATGGAAGAAATTTAAAGTTTCAACCTGGGAAAATGTCAGGCTACTCTGGATATTTAAGCATTGTTCCGCTATGATTACAAGGAGTAATTAAACAAAAAATGAGGAGCACTCACTAACTAGCAGGAACTGTCTCCCTTGAGGCTTGAGCCAGCAAAACATTCACAGGGCTGCTGACTCCAGCAGAACAGCTCAGTTGCTTTGAGCTAAACAGTGTTTAACGGATTGAAGCCTTGATTAATAAATGGAGCTAATAACAAAGTATGCAATTGGTTTGAAAATCTTTCTGCTTTTGATTGGACTCTATGCACAACAGTTCACAGACATTTCTGCCCCTTTTTTAGACCACTGTTCTGTTCTTTTTGCAAAACATAGAGAAAATACTAACTTCCTATTGACTCTCATTATCTAACAGAAATTCTGTTTATAAGCACATAAAGAAAAGACCAGATTTTGCTCCAAGGCAGTCAAGACACTATAATGAATATAAACGTATCAGCTACACCTTAGCACTTCTTTTCTGTGATGATTGCTTATGGAGTACAAATTTACACTGTATTTATATCCTTGCTTAGTTGTCTTCATATAAAGTGACTATATATGCACATATTTTGTAATCATAATGGCTAATATTTAATAATGATGTTATATTTAGATATCAGACAATTTCAGGGTGGTATTTTTATATATATACCTGTTATTTACAAGACTGTGGGGTTTTTCATTGAAGTTTCCAATCTTTTCTCCCTGTATCACTATATTTTCCAAATTCTGCTGCATATACACTTGATATGTACATGTGTTATGCTATTACTCTGAAATATACCACTCTTATTAACATTAGGTGAGCTCTAGCACTTAATTAAGTGCTTAATAAGATTAAAATATAGACCATATATCTGCATTTTAATTTCTGCTACTACTATAACCCATCCCCCAGAGATTAGCTTTTCATATAGTTTAGCACAGATCTAAAGAACATGAGGCTGAGAAGAACATCTTTTGCCACTGGAACTGGGGAACTCCTTCTGAATTAAGAGAATTAAGGCTTAAGATAGAAGGTGCCTGAGAAGAAAAATTATCTGAAGAAAAACGCATGCAATCTGTTG
Organism: Oceanodroma leucorhoa; assembly: GCA_030449065.1. Taxonomy (NCBI): domain Eukaryota; kingdom Metazoa; phylum Chordata; class Aves; order Procellariiformes; genus Oceanodroma; species Oceanodroma leucorhoa. The sequence continues at coordinate 4,871,422 of JASVER010000005.1, read as the reverse complement.
GTCATATCTCAGTTTGTTAAAAGACTGATAATTTAATTAACCATGAATAGGAGTAGAAACAATTTCTTTGTGTGCGTCAGAAATTAAATGCAACAGCCAACAGCAAACCAGACTAGAAAGTCTATTTATTTTAGTTACTCCAAGACTTGCTTTTGAGGTAATACATTTTGAAGAATGTTATGTTACAGCCTTGTAGTGAGCRTCTATATTTCTTATGGAGAAAACTGGTAAATGCCAGACTCCCCACTTTATTTTCAGAGACTGAAATATGTTGTTAAGCCTTTTGTTGCTTATTGACATACACAGAACAACTACATTTTTGGTTTTAGTGACTTTACTCCCATATTTTAAAGTTGGCTTTTCTATTTAGGGTTGTGTTTATCGAAAAAAATCTATTCTATTTATAGTTTTGCATTTAGTAATAGGTCAAAGCCTCTGGGGTTTCACACTTGAATGAATTACATCCTGGGGAATCCTGTGTACTGAGAAAGCCAGATTAATTAACATAATCAAACATGTCTCAGTAAAACCAGGATCTAAAACTACAGTGATGTCATATCCCATCACAACACCTTCTTAAAATGCTGGAATGTTCAAACTGGCAATACAAGTGTGGTAAAGACTACATACGTGAGATCTTTATTCCTTACCATTATGATATATGTGGTTTTCAACTCTGTCAGCTGGGAAGCCAATCTAATGTTTGTAAGGTCAATTTATTGCTTTCTAAGAAAGTAAATAACTTTAACTTTGTAGCTGAATATATCATGACAAAACATTGTGGGTTTATCGATTCACGTGTTTTAACACTGGAGCCATCATTGATTGGAACTTCTGAATCTTAAGGYTCATCAAATCTTACCCACAGCTTCTGGATCAAACCCCGAACATACAGCTGACCTAGATTTAGAGACTTTAAATGGTGATCAGTTCTRCTCCCTCTTTAGTTGTTTCAATCTTTTAATTGCTTCAAAGTAAAATTTTTTTTCTACTCTGAATTGATCTTTTATCAGGTTCCAGTCTTACTACTTCTACTTATTTAAAAAATTACTTTCATTTCACAATCTTTTTTCCACCATGAAGGTGTCTAAAGACACCTCTAAACCCTTCTGTTTTTTTACAAGCTAAACTGCTTTAATCTTATGTTAGAAAAGTATTCCAAACTGTAATGTTCTTGTAGTTCTTTTCAGAAAACTTTCAAATTTGTCATCAGCCTTCTTACAAAATGATTATTTAAACATATTGAACCATAACATGTTCCAGGATTGGGCACACTAAAATGATAATAACAACTTCTCATGACTACCACTATGATTAGTTTGTCTTAATATTCCACAAGGACTCTGTCACACCAAAAGGTACATTCAGTAATCCTTCAATCCATATCTGCACGTTGGCTTCTCTGTATGAATACTGTTGAGTAGCTGCACGATCTTGCATTCAGTTGTATAAATTGCATGTTATTAAAGTGAGCTACCCTATAAAATTGACCTATGCTTTGCTCCTGCTGAGTGCAAATACACAAAGTTTTTCAACTATCCCCATTTTTGGGACCAAAAAAAAAGTAATCTACTGTTATGATCCACATTAGGATCATCTCCTTCCAGTAACCTTAAAGCATTTTTGACTCCCAGGCTACTCCTGGTGAACATCTCTCAAGCTCATAAATACAAGTGGTTTACTTTCAAATATACCTAAATACTGGTTGGACCAGAGAAAGAGTAGCTATATAGCCTGCTGGTTATGAGGAGAATTAGAGAGTGACATTAACATATTTTGGTGAAAACTTTTCATTTCAAAATACTAATGTTTTCCATTTGTAAAGAATATGCTTCAATTAACCTCCAACACTACTGAAAGTAAATTATACAGCTCAGCTTTGTACACATATGGTATACACATGCCAGCTATCATGTTTTGAACGATGAACAATATTTTATAATGTTGTTATCCAGGTAGATGAGGCATATATAAATGAACAACATTAATATTTGAGACAGATTCATACCATGGTGACCCTCTGTGGATTTCATTTTTAAAATGGATGTTCAAACAAGTCTCACCTTTCAATTTACTGTATCTACCAGAAATATTAAGAGATGCTATAAAGATCTCCTAAAGATTGAACATAGCCTTGTGTTCAGTTTTGTATAATAACAGGTATGTCTACCAGAAAGAATAAAAAAGATGGTAATTAAAATAACAGTGAATTAAAACACTTAAAACAAGTAGGGAATATTTTATCAAAGCTTGTGATTAAAAACTAAGTATGCTTCTAATCCCATTTAAGTCAATAGCATATGCTTGAGTGCTTTGTTGAACTGGAACTTTTCATAATTTGAGTTGTTCAAATCCACTCAGAAGAGAGGAATTTAATATTCAACACTACCCATATGAAAGTTTTCAAAAGCTTGAAAACAGAATTCATATTTAGCAGAACAAAATGAAGTTGCGCCAGGGGAAGTTTAGATTGGATATTAGGAAAAATTTCTTCACTGAAAGGGTAGTCAGGCATTGGAACAGGCTGCCCAGGGAAGTGGTGGAGTCACCATCCCTGGAGGTGTTCAAAAAACGTGTGGATGAGGTGCTTCAGGACATGGTTTAGTAGGCATTTGTACTGGGTTGATGGTTGGACTCGATGATCTTAGAGGTCTTTTCCAACCTTAATGATTCTATGATTCTATGACACAACAGCAAAGTTGCTACTTAAAGCACAAGCAAGTGTATGTTTTTCCCACAGGGATTTTGAGAAGTTTGAACTCTGCATATCTAAAGTATAGCCTATATTCATAATTAATAGAACTGTTCCTATTGGAGAACTGGAATGTTCGTGCTGGTAGTTTTAACTAATAGTGTCATAAAAAAATGCACTTGCCTCAGTGCAAATAAATGAAATGTTAGACTAATTCACTGTTGAAGTGCATAACACACAAAGATCAAGAAGTCCTGGAGAAGCAGCCTCACTAAATACTTATTTTAAGAGGAAAGATAAGAATTAACTGTTCTGAATGTACTAAGGAAGTCTCTACACTGATTCTGTAGAGCGCCTGCATTGACAGACTGTCCTTGAGCAAATAGAGGGATTCTTTAGTTTGTTTGCTATTATGTTTTCAGTTAAGGGTTTAAACAGGTTCTTTTCACGATCATTGCTGCCACCCAGGGAGATAGGAAGAACAAAAAGATAAACTTTTTGCAAAGTGGACCTAGAAACTTAGAGTACTGAATACAGAGAGTCCCTGAATTTATGTAACCACTGCTAATAAAAAAAAGTTCAGTGAACAGAAGAAATAATTTAGTGATATTCTAGTACATTCTTCAGCCATACACTTCATAGATATCAACAAAGAAATTGAAATAGGATCTAAAATGTGTGGTAGGCGTTACTATTTAGTGATACCTGCTGAAACAACTTTGAAGAAGAGCTAAAAAAAGAATAAGGATATGGCAAAAATGGAAAACAGAAGTTAAAAAATGAGGTGAAACCTACATGTGGGATATTTTTGAAACAAAAAAGACAATATACCTGGAGGTGGACCGTGATTGCTTTTAAAGATTTCTAATGAAATACCATATTTCTAACACACACCCTATCCTTGAATATAAGGAATGCATAAAATCCCGGTTTCTTATTTCTTTCCTGCATCTCCTCTACACAATGATCTTTTAATCTCTTTTTTTCTATTCTGTGTAAAAAGTTGTTCGATATTTCACTCTCTGTCTTTCTGTCTGCCTTTTTCTGTCATGAGTTTATTATACTTCCCTCAAATTTCAGTTTCTTTTACTCTGCTTCATGCGCCTAATCTTGCTGAACCTTTGCCTCTTTCCACATCTGCTTCCTTCTTCAGCACTTGAGCTTTCTATAGTTTTTTAATAGTTTAAATAAGGCTCTGGCCCGAGATAATCATGTGGGCTGTGCAACTAGCGGAGTTGCACAAGTAGTAGGGCTGCTGTCTAATGCAAATTAGTGGCTGTAGGAAAAAGCATGCCAGCAGATTATACCGAGGTGAACACTGAGAGGGGGATATGCCCAGCCAGATATATTTCACATACGCAGAGATCTGTCCCTGAACTGCTTCCAGGTTTCTCCTTCCRTTGGTTCTTCCAGACATGATGTTGGTATTCAAAGGCTTTTAGGCTCACAGAGAGTATCCCTACTCTACAATCTCAGCCATATTTTCCTCTTCTGCCCCTCTCCAGGTATAGCCCTTCCTCACATAATTTTCATTTTACTTCATGCACAAACCATACAGATTCCCACAAGAATTTCTCAATATTTCTCAATATCAACTCATAAATCCTTACCCTTTTCTAATGCAAGCAGCTCCTGGCTTGCATGAAATGTTGTTTGGTTTCTCTAACAGTAACTGTAATCATCTCACTGTCCTACTGTCACCTGTGCCTGTAAACTCATTCTCTGTTCCTCCCTCTTCTCATGAATAATTTTCTTGTTTCTCTCTTACGATGTTCTTTCCCTTGTTCCTTCCCATAATCCCCTCCACCCTCCTCCCCAGCCAAACTTTCAAACTCTGGATTTCCCAATTAGTCTGCCTTATGGCACTAGATCATCTCTCTTTTCTAAAAAGTGGAATAGAACAGGATACATATTTCCTGTGTCCATCAGCACTGTACTTTTAAAGAAAAAGAGGCTGAAATACAGAGGTGGGGTTTTTTTCCCCCATTCCCTGAGAAAAAGCATGCCACCAGCCCTACAAGCAAAGCAGAATAACTCCCACCCCTCTTTCCCCAATCCTTTCCGAGATCCGAGGTTCAGTGAATTCACCCCAGCTCTCGAACGACGGCTGCCCTGTGCAGGCATCACCCTCTTCCCGCAGGAGGGAAGGCACTCAGGCAGGGGCTATTCCGAGCACAAACATCAACCACGAGCCCAAGCTAAGCCCTCCCCCGCGCCCCCGGCGGGGCTATCTCCCCTTCCAGGGGCAGCGCCTCCAGGGCGACCCCTCGCCGCCACCGTCCCCGCTCCCGCCCCGCCGGCCTCCGCGGCGGCAGCGCGCTCCGGGGGGCCGGCCGGGGCCGGCCCCGGC
>JASVER010000005.1:4702732-4866034 GCA_030449065.1 Oceanodroma leucorhoa | reverse complement strand
GCCGCCCCGCGCCGCTCCGCGCCGCTCCGCGCCGAGCCGCGCAGCCCTGCCGATGCCTCGGACACGACCGCTCCGGGGCTCCGCGGCGGCTGCCAGCAGCATGGCCCGGATTAGGTACCTCCGCGCGGCTGTCTCGGGGCTGTATCTGTGGGAAGCCGCGGTGCTGCTCAGGTGAGTTGTTTTCGTTGGGGAAGCAAAGGTCCCCCCGCCGGTTTTCTCGGGCGGCCGAAATGCCTGGGACTCGCGCGAAGAGTGGCCGCGGCCGCTGCCTTGCCTCGCCACTAACGCCCGGCTACCTTCGGCAGCCAGACTGTGGGCACGGAAACTAAACGTGTGGGGTCCGTGCTTCGCGAACGACTTTGCAACATTGCATTGCCTCGACTTTGATTTTGCATTTTGCACGCTGAAGGCTGTGCATTTCCTTCACCTGTTCACAGTTAGGATTTCCCCATTGGATCTGTGAATTTAGCAGGAAATGTAACATTAATGATCTTGAAAATTCTTCAGGTACAAAGTGTCTATACGTAAAAGTTACAGAAGATAATCTGAGTTGGGAAAATACAGACTTATTTATTTCTACCAGTTCTTTCCAGTAAAAGGAAAATCAGGGATTGCATTAGGTCTGAGAAGTCTTATACAGAAACGGAAAAAAATGATAGCCGAGTGAACAGAGGATACAGTCTACAGAATTTCCCTCAAGAGGGAAAGCTTTTGCTGTACCACTTGCAGTCTAGGATTTGTATTACGAAAGATAGCAACATATCCATAAATTATAACCTGAGTAGAAGACTTTTTCTACTTTCTGCCCAGCACACTTTTTCTAGCTAAAGTAATGTTATGATATCAATGCAAGCATTCTTTTAATACATAGCTCTAGAAGGCTAAAATAAACTTGAATCCTCTGTTTAAAGGTGAGGGGAAAACTTAAATAGAAAAATCAGACATGTAAAGAAGCAGACTTCAATGTCATCATGTATTCACTGCTGATGCAGTTAACCATGCTTGTTATCAACAAACATTCTAGCTTTGTATCACAATAAACAGACTATGGCATATAACATGACAATGCCAGACTATTTTAAGAATCACATTATTACTCGACAAAAATAAAAAAGGAAACTTAAATTTGAAAAGTGGTTCTCTAGACAGAATTTGGGGATTATACAAGTAACAGGGATTTATAACCACAAAGTTAAAACAGTAGCGTGTAGTGCCCCACAATGATGGCACACTTCACAGGTGCTCACAGGTTCATAGCAAATCCTTCCTTTTTGAAGTTAGTTTCATGACCAGTTTTGTATCAACATATGTAATGTAAATAGTTTATAATGTGATTTTATTGCAATTGTGCCAAAAGAAACAGATTTTAAGAAACTGGGTCGCGTGGTATGGGATTAATTGACACTGGGAGGAAAGAGTAAATGCACGTATATTACAGTTTAAATTTTCCAGTTGCATTGAGTATTTAATGTTCAGAGTAGATGACCAAACCCCTGTGTAGTGTAAGCAATACAAGCAGTACTGTGCTATTATTATTCTATTTCAATGTACTTATAGAACTTATTTTTCCTCTGCATATTATTTAAATACCATCCTACTGTTGAATGATTCATCCTTTATTTTAATGATATAAAACCACATATTATATTCCAGGGAGGGAAAAGTGAAAAAGTCAGTTTTGGAAAGCATATGTATATTTCGCATCACATAATTCTGCGCTAACATTTAGTTGTTTCAAAATGTATACAGGCATCTTATTTTGCATAAATTCACATTATTCTGTTCAACATCCAAATAACTGTTGTATCGCAACAGCCGCCTTCTCTTAAACTGTCATTTTATCACAATGAACATGGTTACTGTGCACAAGGACTATTTAGTCTGAGAAAGACTTCAGAAAGCTGTTCAGAATATATGTATATCTTTGATATATATCTCAATATAGAGACTGCTGGTGACTTTAGGTCTAGCAATAATACCTGAGAAACCTGAGTCAGTTCAAGACACACAGGAGTCCTCTCCATGCTTTAAAATGGAAAAAGGCTTCCTAGAGCCATTAATTCTAGTTCTTTTTTGCAACTTAAGCCTTGTGAAATGATTTACATTAGAGCAATGGGAACAGGCAGTAGTAGGATGCTGCTTCCACTCTCTGTAAGACACATAGACTCCAGCCTTMGTACCTATATAACACCCTCAGTGAGAAGATGGATGTGCTATGAATTTCTAGGAACAACCAAACCTTACGTGTTTCACTTGCTCAAACATTATGGAGAAAATAATGCATTTTCTCTTACATCACACGATATTAAAACTTTTCTGCGCTTCTTTAACAAGCACTTAAGGCTGTGTGAGAAGGCTGAAGGACTCTAACAGGAAGAACCTTCAGTTCTTGTCCAACAGCCCTGAGGCTGTTTAAAGGGATTGTTTAAATTATATGCTTGTGAAGATAGACATTTAGTTTTATTTTCAGTACAGGTCAAATGAAAACAAAAAGGATTTTTTTCAGTATAAAGTTACAGGCTTGCTACTTTAATGAGCAAAGTCTCTGGATTGGCATGCTTCACAAAAGGAAACTGCACCTGATTATTTTTTTTTTTAAATAATAATTTTTCATCCCACATCTAAAGGCTCTTCAAATTGAAATGACTGAAACAAGATGTATATTGGTTGTAGTAGGATCTAATTATTAATTTGATTTCTGAAAGACATTGTAGAGAGACTGTTTAAACAGTGTAAACACTGTTAATAGTCTGCCATAATATTATGCAAGTTTGTACTACTATGTCTTAGATTGATAACATACTTATTGGTAATATCTTAATAGACTGTAGACATGAAAAACAAGGGTTTAAGCACATAGCACTCTATTATGCTTTCAGTGATATATTTGAGGACTGGGAGAAAAGCTATAATCAGACCCAAAATAAAAAATTATTGTTTATTAATGGGTGCCAGGCCAAGCCCCAGTGTGATGTTAAGAAGAAGGTAGAGGTGTAACAATGAGGGTAAAAGCTAGGGAAAATAATTTAGTGGAGCCTGACAATAACTGTCGGGGACTTGTCAGGGACTCTGCTTTCTCCTTAAAAAGTATAGTATAGGTATCTTGTATGTAGATCTGTGTATGGGGAAAGCACAGGATGAAAAGGTTAGTAGCACTGTGGAAATGCAAAATAGATTCTCCCTATATGATATTTCTTTAGGAATCCCTATTAGCACAGACGAAGAATCATGCTACGATTAGATTATTGCCTCTTTCCTTGTTCTATTCACTGTCCCATTGGCCTTATATTGAAGGAAACAATATCACAGAGGCAGCTAATTGCACTTAGAGACCAGATTCTTGTGCAAAAAACCTCCATGCAACCTAACTCTGGAGTATGTCTGAGCTCACAATTAACTGATTTTGAAATTTTTCTTGCACTGCATTGCAAATTGATTTCAGATTAATAGCATTAAGAAGCAGAAGTTAGCATCCTTTAAGCCAGCACTAGTTTCTCTAAATAATGAAAGAGCAAAAAACAACAGCCAAAAAATATTAAATATGACATATCATCACAAACATCTCTGAAAATAAAGATTTTCAGATGTTTTGATGAGACTTCAGTAGCTTATTAATATAAGAATTATACCTACAATACTATTCAAGAAATAAAAGTGTCTGCTAAAATAAGTATTTGTGAATAAAATAGTGAGTGAAAGAAAATGTAGTAACTCAAGATGAGAGCACTGAGGCACAGTACCTTTCCTCAGCAGCCCAGACTCAATTTGAAAAGATAGTTTCTGTGAGATAAATCAGTCGACAGACTCCAGCTCCTAATGAAAAAGATTTGATATTTCTCAGGGAGCAGCAAGGGAAGAGATGGTGAGCTGGGAGTTCAGACTCACAGCAAAGCAGGCAGGAGCAGGGTCCTACCAACGAAGTTTGCAGTCCCACAGAACCTGTGCAGGAGCAGAGCAGATCCAGTCCAAGCAACAGTTCAGGTTGCCAGGCAAAGTTGGTAGTGATGGGGCAGGTCCGAGGTCAAGCCAAAAAGTCGGGTCAGCAGATCAAGCTCAGGATCAGAATTAGGAAGGTATAAGGCTGGGTGAAGGTGTACTTGCACAGTAGCTCACACAGAGACCAAGAGCATCTCCCCAGCACTCCTGAGGAAGGAAAAAAAAAGAAAGAAAAAAGAAGAAGCAAACAAAGAACAAAGTAAAAAATGGCTCCTGAGAGAAGAGGGCTGAACCTCTGCTGAGGCTTTTTATCAAACAGCTGTGCTTCAAAGCAGGGCTGCTGCATTATCAGAGCTGGCAKTGAGTCCAGGTAGCCAAACCCCTGGGATAAAGGAAATGTGCTCAGGGTCCTTATAAAATGTCAGACGGAGAGCATCGGGGTTCCCTTGCAGAATGTACCATAGGCAGGCATTGTACCTTCCAAAACTCAGACAAAAAAGAACTGGGKTTTTTTGTGCCCAAGAATATGTAATTCAAATTCTTTCATATTTTAACTATATCAGTGAAAACACTGAAATCCCTTTGAACCAAATATGAGTTTTGTCATGAGTATGAATTTGATCAGAACTTTTACTATCCATTCTTTATTTCTATAAAAAATGATTATTTTTGTAAGTGACTACCATGTTTACAATTTTGAGAAAGAATTATGTGTAGATTTTTGAGTTTATAATGTTATAAACTAATAAAATTAAATAACAAAGACATTTCAATTAAAAACATGAATCTTTCAATTCTTACTGTGCTAGTGACGTTTTCTTGCTTTTCAACACTCCTAATTCATTTCTAGCCAAATGATGCTAACAACAACTGAAAGCAAGTAATATTGTGAGAAGTGCTGTGCTTCTGTATGATGAAAAATGTAATAGCTCTTCTATCAGATTAGTCTTGTCCAGACATCCTAAGAATCATGACAATTAGAGAAAATGAATTTTTTTATAAGATTAGAGCTTCTTATTTTAACAGATTTAGAATACAAGCTTCAAATGACCTTACTGAGTATTATGTAATAATACCTATAGGGAATGATTCCCACAAATCAGTTTTTCTCAAGTAATGAACAATGAAGAGCCCTTCTGTGTGGTACTGCATCTTCTCCTTTTTATTGCTGTTCCTACTGATCTTCCTGATGTTTATCGGAAGAATTAGTAAAAGGAGATAGGAACTAAAAAGGAGTAATTTTTCTTTCACTGATACGTAGGTATTGTGAACAGATCGAGTAAAAGGTACTGTTTTGAGGATGAGTATCAACTACCAGCAGAAAGGGAACATCTCAGAGAGCAAGAAGACACAGCTAGAAACTATGTGTAACAAGAATGCAGGACCAAAGCAGGAGAATGAGAAGAGCATCAGAGAGCAGAACATTCTGCACAATAAAGTCAAGAGACAAGGCGAGAAACTTTGAGACTGTACTTTTTTTCTATTTCCATTATTTTTTATGGCTTCTAAAGCAATATGAGCCTTCCTGACTGATGTCTTCAGATGCTATGTCAATACAAATGCTACATAGTGTGAGTAAAAAGAAAGAATGAAGGAAAAAAGTACAAAAATAGACAGCATGTTATAAAAGTATAAAAGAATGCATTTTGTTATTACTCTTCCAGCCAGCTGCCTAATGAATTGGTCCAATATTATTCAACAGCAAACAGGGTAATAATACTTGATGTACATTGCAGTGGACTTTCTACATAACGAACACTTCCTATATAATTTTCCCATACCACATACCATCCTGTTATTCCTCTAGCCCTACCACAGATGTACAAAATGAGCAGGGACAGGGGAGAGAGTGAGGGCTATTTCCAGGTAGGAACTTCCTAAGGAAGATCAGTCCTCTTCAATATTGTTATTACCAAAGTTTCTATTTGGTGACATGAAATATTAGCAAAATGCAATTTCCAAGGGAAACACTTTGAAACCACAGAATATGTAGAAAAGTCCAAGAAGACTCTGGCCTGAGATAATCATGTGGTCACCGATGGGGCTGTTGAAAGAGTGGAGCTGCACAAGTAATGGGGCCACTGTCTAATACAAATCAAGGCTATAGGAAAAAGCAAGCGAGCAGATTATCCTAAGACTGTTTCTGTGAAACAATAAAGTGAGTAGAAAGCAAACAGAGGAGTACTAAATTATCTCAGACTGTGAGGTTGAGTTAATTGCTATTAACCTGTATATGATTCTTACAGCTAAAACTAGTTTAGGAATGATATCATAAGCAAAATCAGCTATGACATTTTAAAAAAAGCAAACTAGTTTTTTTCCTCTCCCTGATTAAAATTCAAGCTGCAGTTATAGCTACATAACCTGCTATCTTAAGATTTTGCCCTTTGTTGCATTCCATCTTTGATATAAAATATATATAAAAATAGGTTTTATATTAAAAAAAAATTGGAATATGCTACCCATCTCACCATTGCCCAAGGCTTCACATAGTATGCACAGTTTGCATAAGACTCTACTATGTCTAGAACTTATCTCCAGTTTCTTATAAAATAATTTTTTCTCCCTTTCAGAATTTTGAAAGGTAAAATATGAGCCTAATGTAATACTCAATAACATCTCTGAGGATCCACAGGTACCGGAATATATCATTTCCAAGATGGCTTTCTATAATATTGTCTGTTTACAAATTTGTATGATTAACTTTACAAATTTGTAACAATTAACTTTAATTAACTTTAATTTCACAACTAACCACTCAGCAGAAATGCCTAGTAAATACAGCATTGTTCTTCAGAAGGTTGGTTTTTTTTAAATTATTAATACTTTACATCTTAGTGGGTGGCTGCATAGTTTAGGGACTTTTTTTGTGAAAAGATGGTTTATAATGTTCTGGGATACAGTAGGACTTGATTATTAAAAAAATCCTTAGATTTTGTCCCACTAAGACTTTCAATTTCATAAACTTTTCAAAACTACACTGTCATCTGTTAGATTCAGTAATGCAGAAGAGCGTCTATGCTCTGGGCATATGTAAACTAAGACATACTCATCTGCAGGGGCCAACTAAACTTTCAGGTTTGTGAGCAACGTAACCGCTGGCTAAGGGTGCTCTACTAGATAAATAAAATAAATGTCACAAAGTGGTAACTTGCTGGTGAAAGTAGGATAAAACTTTTCATTTTTTGAAGGGAAAAAAAAATTGAAATCAGTCATGACTAAAGCACCGATTTCACACAGCTAAATTATGACGCACTACAGTATTCTAAGGTGAATGTTAATTCTGTGCCTAAGCATCTATATAACACCTCCATGAAGGGAYGCACATCTCAGCGCTGTTTTCCCTGATGCCATCGGGTCAGATCCATTACCTCTGACTCAGCAGTATTAGAACTAAAATCAAAGTGGGCAGATTTCAGTATCACATCTGGACTACATCCCATAATAGACTTTTTTGAAATCCATAGTGGGCTTTTTCATTGCTTTATTCTATCAAAAAGAATGCTTTATGCAAACTTTCTTTTTCTTTTTCCCCAAAAAAGGAAGCAGATTTATGAGTTTGCAAGATTTATCAGTGTTTGCTTTAACTCTTAATTTGCAGGAGTTAAAGTAAAATAAACTATCTTCTGTTTTCCTTCCGTTCTTGCACACTGAAGATTGGATACTCAATTGTTTTGAACATGATATTGCAGTTTTTTATTATACAAAGTGAATATGAAGTGCACCCACTTGAGACAGTAATCCATGATTACAAAAAGTACAATACAGTAGAGAACTGGAATTAAAAATACTACTTGTAAGCAGTTTCTCCATATATGCATTAAAATTTTACCTCCAAAACTTATCCCAAAATCCTAACACTGTGCAAATGAATTCTAAGAACATATCTGTGTCTTTAACTATTTCTGTTGTTGCTGTACACATATCTTTGGATATAAGAGTACTCAGATTTTCACCTGTAATCAAAATGTGAACACAAATGCACTTGTTCAGATTCCCTAAGTAATAGTTAACAGAATGGCTTTTTTCATCCTTTTTAACAATGATGACTCCTTCAGGAGATGAAGTGTCTTGCACATAATAAAGACCAGAACGCATTCGCTCATGGACTTTCCTTCTCCCAGCATACTTCCATTTGTTTATACGAAGCTTTTAAGACTCAGATGATAATTAAGGGGGTGCTGGATTCATGGCATAAGCAAGACTAGTATAGCAAAGACAAAGCACGTATCTGAGGGGAAGTTTAAACACCGCTTTCTGTGTGTGAAAGAGAATGTGTGTGTGTGTAGTAGGCCAGGGTAATTTTGGTGGAAACACAAAAGGCTAGCAGCACTTTATTATATTCAGATTATTTTCTCTAACTTATACAGTAAGGAATATACTTCAGTGCATGCATTAGGAATACTGGGTTCTGTCATGTGGCATGAATCCTGTCACTCTCATCATCACCCTGAAGCTCAACCCCGTTGTTCCTTAAAGTAAGTCTTATACTGAATTATTATAGTGTTGATTCTGGATAAAATTAATAAAAAGGAAAAAATTACTTAATCCATGTATCTCATGTAAATTAACACAGCTGGTTGAACATCACCATTCCTGTCTCACAGAAAATTCCAAAGCTCTGAAAAGATTTTGTTGCTTTTTTCAATGCATAAAAGGAATTTTAAGTTGCAGAAAGCAGGAAAAAATCTCTGTCAATTCTGTGGGGGAGGTGTTCAGAGAAGTTTTTGAAAATTAGAACCCGAGACCCCACTTTCAGTTCCCATTGACATTAGAAAACTGATCGTGGCTGATAATAGAAAGGACACTGGGCAATATTCCACCCAAGCCTGCCAGTATTTCATTAAAACAACATTGAAACAGAAATGTTTCTGTAAAACTCTATTTCAAGAAACCAGTATTTTTCCAACTAGAAATATTTTGTCTTAATTGAAAATTCTTAATCAATAGTAATAACACAGTATCTACACTCTAATTAGCTGACTAATCAAAATAAACAATTTCATGATAAGTGTTTTGGGAAAGAACTTTATATAGCACTGAGTTCTATTTACTGATAAGTTTTGACTTGTCTGGGCTCTAGTCCTGCTTGCTGAAATACTTTATTTTAAGGTGAATGACTCTTCAGGCTATATTCAGCTTTTCTGTAACTGAACTTATCTTATCAAACTTATTTTGGAGAAAAAGTCTCATTTTCTAAACAGCCATCTGACGTGCTCACTGAAGATACAGGACAACACTCTTGTATTGATACAAGCACAGCTTCCCTAAGGCAAATGGAATAGTATTTAATTGTGTTTCAGTCTTCACTAACCCTGTTGTTTTAACTCAAAATCAAATTTTTATCTAGTTTTTATAAACCCCAAACATTTTATTCTATTATAAGATTTTCTGTGAAGACTTCTATGAATAGTAAAAGAATTGTTTAAGAAACATATCAAAGAACCCCAGTTTTGAGTTTGTTATGGTTTTCAACTCATAAAAGTGGATTTTTAAAGCAAAACAAGGCAAAGGAGGAACAGAAAACTGATTACATTCTAAATGGTCATTAATTACGATTACAATAAATATCTTTTTCTACAGATGCACACTTCAGTGGACACTGTTCCTGTTTACACTCAGTGAGAGTACAGCAGCCTAGTGGATGCAAAGTAAGCTGGTGGGGCAATGCCACAACAATAGTGAAATATCTAGGCAGTGCATTAGCACTAGAAAACATAGTAATATGCAGCTCTACAATCTAAAGGACATTTTGGGATGCATTCAAAATACAGGATCCACCAAGCAGCTATAATCTGTAGAATTCTGTTTTCAGTATTCACAGGTTGCTCCTAGATTTGGAAAGAGTTTGCCTTGGGAAACAGTAGTTTGCAGTTTTTAGCCAGGCAAAAGTCTAATTTTAATTAATTCTCCTTTCAATCTAGTGTTGCCTCATTGACATCAGTTCAATTACTGTTCATTATGGTGGTGAAAGACACTAGTCAGTTCCTGCACGAGTTCAATTGGTTAGAGGAATCATTCGTTAATCACAAAAATAAATGTAATTGTTCAACTCTGATATGCTTTTATAGAAGGATATCTGGTGTTATAAAAGATAATATTCTGAAATTATTTTACTTGGTCATTTTGCGATCTATCCATTACTCCAATAACTTTTCTCCATTATTCAGTTAATACACAAATTAATCTTTATAGTGAGATAGTAATGCAAGTTCAGAGTACTATAAATTAATGATTTACAATTTCTATTTTCAAAGATATTCCATTTATTTTAGTCAAGTATTATCTGTCTAAAAAAACCTCCAAAAACAGTTAATTGAATTTTGGGAAGATCTGACTATCTTTAATTCAAAGTTAAAGTTGTCAAAAACTTAATCCATGCAGTAGGTCTTTGGAAGCTTGAGAGATTTGTCAGAATTTGAATATTTGAAACATTCTGTGCTCCTTGTATAGCTGATTGAGTCAGCTTTCTCCCCAGAAATGTGGGTTGAATAAAGAAACTGCAAGAAACTAAGACCTGAGTTTAGAACATTTATAAAAATAAGGTATGCAACAGGTACAAAAGACTACTAAGGAAGTAGGTGCTTCTGGTAAAATAATGAACAAATACTCAGATTAGAGTCATAATTCATAAAATGTCTTAAGAAAATTCACATGCTGCATAGCTGAAATTAACAATAAACTTGCCTTAAACAAGAAAGAATAATTAGAGAGACAACCTGTAGTTTATTGAATCTGTATCTTAATTAAGCTAGAAAGCCATGCCCATAGGATTACAAAGAATGCTGACAAGTTAGTTTTCTTCCTTTACCCTAAGAGAGTTTTGGTTTGTTTTTTTTTTTTCCCAAGGGGTAGTAAAGCATTGTGCTTACATATATGTACCGAGTCACAAACAAAAACAAGTATATACAAATTTAGCTTCATCTAGAATATAAAGCCCTTTGACCTGTAGAATGGTGATCAGGTCAGAGTGACTTAATTAGAAGACTTAAAACCCCATTATTCTCTATTTTTTCTCCCTATTAGGAAAAGCTGAAAAACTCCACAGCAATCCAAAGCTTTTTTAAACTATAGTAGATAAAGTAAATAAGCTATAAACATTATACCATTTTACTTCCATGACAAACAGGACTGGAGGAAGACTGTAGGGCTGGAGGAATTCTCAACTGTATTAATAAAAGGGAAAAAAATATGACACCATAAAGGTATTAAGAACATCATAAAAAAATGCTTGTAACCATTGCCTAACCTACAAAGAGCACTAAAATGCAATGTTACTTCAGTCACTGAAACAGAAAAAGTAAAATTTTTCCAAATTGGAAAGAAAAGACATTTTTAATAGTTGCATTGAAATGCAATTCCATATATTTTTTATGTAGTTTTCATTTCTAAGCACTAAAATAATAAAGAATGGATAATTAGTGATCTTAAAATGGAAATTTATTGTTTGTTGCACATAAAAAGTTTTACTTCGCTGAAAATGTGTCCTGATGTAACTTTAATTATCTCTGCAGCATTATACTGAAAAATTAATCTGACCATTTGAACTTACTCAAAATACGAGGATAAAAGGGCAACCAGAAAAATCTAAAACTGTGAAAAATCAGTAGAAAATCTAACTTGTCACAGAAAATATTTTAAATTCTCCTGAGGATTTTTCATAGAAAATACCTCTCTCAAATCCTGGTGATACAATGCTTCTGCTCCTGTTAGTTGAAGTGACAGTCTTTTCTCTGGCAAACGTGAGGTAAGAGTTCTGTGCTCCTCTCTGATCTGATAAAATTATTACTATCCAAAACACTGCAGGACATGAAAATTTGCATTTTCATTGCATTGGGAACTGACAACTTCATGACCTACAACAAATAAAAGAAATTTCATCTTTAATAGCAAGCAACATATTATTGTCAGTTTAAACAGAAATAATAGGAAAAGCATTTGGAATCTCAGTCTTTTTTGAGACTTTGCAAACTTAATTCTTTCTCCTTCATTTACTATCTTTGGGTTTAGTAGACGTAACCCTCTTCCACTACTCTTTCACTATTGGGAACTCACTTTTCTTTTTTTTGTTTGGTTTTTTTTTTTTTTTGTCCCTCAGAATGAAATTAGTTTATTCACCAATAAAGATGAAGTAGAATTATTTTTGTGCTGGAATAGAAAGGAGTTGGAAGGAAATGATCTGCTTGCATTAACCTTGAACTGTAGAAGAAGGTAATGTTACCTAATTCAGACATCTAAACTAAGAGTTCAGTTACCCTGAGTTCACAATGTAGATATAGAGACTGAGTATTGCAAAAGATAAATCAGAGGAGGAGTTTGAGTCTTGTTTCGCTCCTCAGAAGACTCTTTCTGTGTGAGCTAGAATGGGAGAGCAATGACAGCCAATTCCACTTGTCACTTTCAGGTCTGGATCCATGCAGCTGTGACCCTCTGACACAGATCCTGGCTTTCCAGCATGGCCCTGGCTTTTCGTGATTCAATATTGCTCGTGAATGGCCTCCAATAAGAGAAGTCTATTTGTCTTCTGTTTTCTGTGAAGGATTTTAATTTCCAGTAAAGTGAAGAGATTGCTCTCTAAAATCTTATTTCAATTTTAAAAAATATTTGCTTTAAACACACTTATCCCCCCCTTCTGAGCTCCCATTCCACAATATTTGCCTCATCTAACCTGATCTCCTTCTATGACAAGGTGACCCACTTAGCGGGCAAGGGAAAGGGTGTGGATGTTGTCCATCTAGACTTTGGTAAAGCCTTTTACACAGTTTCCCACAGCATTCTCGTGGAGAAAGTGGCTACTCATGGCTTGGATGGATGTACACTTCACTGGGTAAAAAACTGGCTGGACAGCTGAGCCCAGAGAGTTGTGGTGAATGGAGGTAAACCCAGTTGGTGGCCGGTCACACAAGTGGTGTTCCCCAGGGCTCAGTTTTGGGGCCAGTTCTATTTAATATCTTTATGAATGATCTGGACAAGGGGATCGAGTGCACCCTCAATAAGTTTGCAGATGACACCAAGTTGGGCAGGAGTGTTGATCTGCCTGAGGGTAGGAAGGCTCTACGGAYGAATCTGGACAGACTGGATCAATGGGCTGAGGCCAACGGTATGAGATTCAACAAGGTTCAGTGCCGGGTCCGGCACATGGGTCACAACAACCCCAGGCAACGCTACAGGCTTGGGGAAGAGTGGCTGGAAAGCTGCCCAGCAGAAAAAGACTTGGGGGTGTTGGTCGACAGCCGGCTGAACATGAGCCGGCAATGTGCCCAGGTGGCCAAGAAAGCCAACAGCATCCTGGCCTGTATCAGGAATAGTGTGGCCAGTAGGCGGAGGGAAGTGATCGTGCCCCTGTACTCGGCACTGGTGAGGCCGCACCTCGAATACTGTGTTCCGTTTTGGGCCCCTCACTACAAGAAGGACATTGAGGTGCTGGAGCGTGTCCAGAGAAGGGCAATGAGGCTGGTGAAGGGTCTGGAGCACAAGTCTTATGAGGAGCGGCTGAGGGARCTGGRGTTGTTTAGSCTGGAGAARAGGAGGCTGAGGGGAGACCTTAGGCTCTCTACAACTACCTGAAAGGAGGTTGTAGCAAGGTGGGTGTCGGTCTCTTCTCCCAAGTAACAAGTGATAGGAGGAGATGAAACAGCCTCAAGTTGCACCAGGGGAGGTTTCAATTGGATATTAGGAAAAATTTCTTCACCGAAAGGGTTGTCAAGCACTGGAACAGGCTGCCCAGGGAAGTGATGGAGTCACCATCCCTGGAGGTATTTAAAAGACATGTAGTTGTGGTGCGTAGGGACATGGTTTAGTGGTGGACTTGACAGTGTTAGGTTAACGGTTGGACTTGATGATCTTAAAGGTCCTTTCCAAACTAAATGATTCTATGATTCTATCTGCAAGGCTTTCAAAAGTTAAAAATTTTTATTGAAATAAAATACAGAGTTGCATTTATCTTCTGACACAGCTATCTCAGGTAGCCACCTCAAAAGAACATCTGTGTCATGCTACTTGACTGAACAAATGTATTTTAATGACAAACTGCAAAAATTTGGAAAAACCTTAGTTTTATCCACAAAAATAAAACAAATTAGTATTGTTTATGCTTTACATTGATGTATTTTTTTGTCTAAAATTGAAAGCAGTCTTTATCTTTCTGAAAGAGCAGGATTTATTATTTTTGTACAAACAAGGGAAACACTTTAATTTAGATGGGCCTGAGGCTTTCATTGGTCATTCTTGTTAACATTTATTGTTTTTTATTTTAAGCTGTCACCTTCTGGAACATACTTCTGTCAAAAAGATATTTTTGTCAGGTTTATGTCCACTCTTGGAATAATGTGTGCAAATTCTATATACCATAAACTCTGATCTTGTTAGTCCTTTACCTACTTTAATTAATAGATAAGATAATTAGAGACTCCCTGTACAAAAAAAAATCCTGTGCTTCTGACCTCTTCAAACATAATGTTCGCTTTTCCCATTAATCCTACCAAATACATTTTATGAAGAGATCTATATTGCACAGAAGAGGGTTTAAAGACTGTTTTCATACCACAAAATCTTACTGCCACAATTTTCAAAATGCAATTATCAAGGCACTGTCAGATGATCAGACACCAACAATTTGAGGATCTTTTCATTTTAGCAGACCTTGTTAGTTACATGGTTATACTGAGTAGTTTTAGTTTTAAAATTGGTTAATTCTAACAACATTACTTACAGTTACAGAATCAAGAGAAATAGTCATGAGATTAATTCACCTAACCATAATTGGTGAACCAGTGAGTAAGTACAGTTGAGATTAATTTACTGAAATGATTTTGTGTATTGTTGTTCGTGAGATGCAACTGAGTGCATATTGACTGGCTGCTATTTTTGCTTTCCTTATGAGTGTGTAATTAATTTCCTTGAGCTTCTCTTCAAAGCTTGTTAATGTAAAGTACATTAAAAACATTAAAACATCAGCTGGAGAGAATGCATCACAAACACAAGATCCAATTGCTCCAGGGGTTTGGCCATACTTACTGTCTGMGAGAATAAGCTAAGTAATGAAATGAAAGAGCTATTGGACCATCATAACGCATGCAAAGCATCATATAACAGCTCTGTAGTATGCATTCTAAGATGAAATACAAAACTTCTACCTCTCTGAATGACTAAGATGGATTGTGTTTGAGACGAAAGAAATAATTTATGGTCAGATGAGAAAAATCAGCAAGCCAAACATGACAGTAACTTTGTGTTAATGTAAGATTTTCAAGATAAAATATACAGATAGTTTAACTATGGAAGGAAGAAAATGAACATACCATCTAATTCAAATATAATTTGTATCAATTGTATTCAAAAGTAAGTTAGCGAGACTCTGGAGACTATTCTCAGAATAACTTGGATAAATTAGGGGACTGCTCTAACTTGGACTTGGAAACTTCTCTCTGGGAAGTTTTCAGTGGAAGGTATCATTACAGCACATCATACTCTTTCTTTATGTCTGTCATCCACCTGTAGCAGCAACAAACCAGGAAGGGTCAGCAAATGGTGTAAGATGTAATTTCTTCCTTCACCTCTTGTCTATACTATTCTTACTAAGCCCTTCTGGAGGGCTACAACCTTTCTTACACAAAATTACTTCTTTTCTTCAATATTTTCAAATAAATAGATATACTTTTAAGGCTGAAACAATACACTGAAAGTGGTTTTTAAGAACCCACCTTGAAGATGAAAAGTTTAAAAGAGAGAAGAGAAATCAGTGAAAAACAGTACTTTCTGTAGCATACAAATGATACAAAAGTCTCAAAGGCAGTATAATTGAAATTACTTTTGAAAATATACTTCTTAAAATAAAGCATATATAAAGCACTTCCATTTGTAAAGTTCCTTTCCTTTATTTATGCTTTGGTAAAAATGTGCAGAAGTTTGGGGCAGATAGAAAAGAGACAGGTTATGAGTAGGAATACAGTGATTCTTCAAAAAACTATGGGAAAGCAATCTGATTTTTGTAGCTTTACATGTTTTAGAGAAGGAAACATTTGTGGAGATTGTGAAATTCCCTTTGAAGAGTTTTTCTCAATCATTTTCTTTTGGAGGAAGGGATGAGAGTGAGGTTTTCTCTCACAAACATGCCTACTTTAAATAGACATTTCAGGAGCACAGATTCATGACCCATGCTTTCTCTTGCTAGTTAAATTGCCAGCTGCTAGATGAGATCTGCCATTTAAATTCTGCAGTTGTTGGTGCTCTGGCTGCATAACTATGTTAACTATATATTTTCTTCAGAGTTCTGTAGTACTAATTATTTTAAACACATAAAAGAATCAATAATAATGTAAACATATCCTCAGCAAAGGGTTTAGGAAAGAACTGAGTCCCATCACCTGCAATCACAGTCATACATGTCACAGCATCCTAACATCTTGAAACACACAGGGCTTTTCTCTCTCTACTCAAAGTGCTAAACTATTCCTGAACTGAAGTGTTTCAGTGGTTGAAAGCATTTTAATTTATGATCTAAATTTATCCCTGGCCTCTTCCTTAAGCTCTTCAAGTCCATAAAGTGTCTTTTGGCAATGTGAAGATTTCTGCATGAAATTTGTAATGTCTACCCTGAATTTAGCCTGCCTTTCTATATATCATAGGTCATTCCTTTTCACCAAGCTAGCCATATATGAAACACAATACCTTATATTTAGCTAGATTGTTTCTTCCAGAAAGCTGTACCGTCTTGGCTGGTACAGTTTGATCTTCTGTTAAGTTACCTTTATTGTTAAACTGTGTGCCTAAACTCCCATTTGAATTTGTCTGTCTCATTGATTTTTCTCCTGCCTTTCTTCAGATAAATGTCCAGCGTTTTCTGCCCCTTTGAGGTATTTGTACACTTCAATCATGTTACTTTTCAATCTTCTTTCTGATAAACTAAGCAGATTGAGTTCTTAAAGTGTCTTACTTTAAAAAAATTTCCCTAACTCTCAGATCATGGTTTAGTGGCTTTGATCAGTACCTTTCCTAATGCTTTAATGTCCTTTTAAAACTTGGACACAGAATTTGAGGCAATGTCCCAGAACTGGTATCATTAATACCATATAAAATAATAAGTAACCTTCATGCTTCTACTCACTCTTTCAATCTTCCCACACCACTGGATAACACAGTAGTGCAGTGAGAACTTTACCACAACAGTGCTGAGTTGTTCAACATGAATTCTGAATACTTTTTCAGACTCAATTGCTTTCTCCAACTCTGCCGACATTCCCAATTAAGAGAATTATCTACTAAGAGATATGTCCTTCTCTATCTGTTTTAAACTGCTCTACTTAAATGGACGGAACTTAAGAAACGGGTTATTTTCTTGCCCTCATCAATAGTTATATCTATGTGAATTATTTTTTTTTTTTGCAGTTCTTAGTTTTAAACCACCAATGATTTTGTATTTTCTTTCCAGATCATAGATGGCAGTGCTGAACATCATCCTTACTACAACTCCCTACAGCAGCTTTTTGTCTAGAATTTAGGATGTG
This sequence comes from Oceanodroma leucorhoa, assembly GCA_030449065.1. Taxonomy (NCBI): domain Eukaryota; kingdom Metazoa; phylum Chordata; class Aves; order Procellariiformes; genus Oceanodroma; species Oceanodroma leucorhoa. The sequence goes on along the minus strand of JASVER010000005.1, from coordinate 4,848,593 downwards.
GGTGCTGTTCTAGAGAAGCTGCATTTTGGCTGTGTCCAGCTGCTTCTTACTCTCTAACATTTATATCCCACTGTAAATGTCTTCAGCTTGACCTAACAGTTTCTGACTCAGACATGACTTTTGGTAGGTCATGCACTGTCATAGACCTGTGATTCAGGATGTTTTCCTATCTCAGTCCATGAAATTCCAACTTGACAGTCTTCAAGGCATGATGCAAAGCTCATCTCTCCTCAGCTTTTAGGTGAACACCGTTTTAACAGACAGAATAGACCAAAGACAGGAGTAATTATAGTCCTGGTGATTCTAATTTTCTGTTCATGCTGGGTTTTGTATAACAGCTTATTTGGAACAAAAATTCTTACCCTAAATTTGATGGTGTAAATTCAGCCAGTCACAAATGATTTTTTGAATACATCGTTTGACAACATTTTCCATTTTCTTCTTGATTTTTGTCCACTACTTTAGTTAATAAATTTCTTTTTAATTGTTTGGCAAGACTTAATTTGCATTGTAAAGATGTTCTGGACACATTCAGGAAAGTGAAATAAAGTACTGCTTTAAGTCTGAAATTGGAAAATAGTTTAAATCCTTGTTACTGGTAGTAGTATTTACCACAGGAACAACACAGAATCACTACCAGGGATAGCATTCTTGTTGGTAACTTTTCCTGGTAAAATATGAATAGACCGGAGGACTGAGAGGTTATAATCTCTCTTCAGTAGAAGACTTCAGCAATGGGAAGCCTTCGCTGCCTCTACCTGTGAACAAAAATGTACGCTTCTCGGTAATCTAAAGTTGTATAATGACTTTATGCTATTCACAAGTCTATTGCAGCTTACTTTTGAATGCACCACAAGATAAAAGTTTTGCTGATATTAAATTCTTATAATTCTGCCTGTAAGAAAATGCATGCAGAAATTCTTTAAAAAAATGCAACAGGTCAGAGTAAATTCCCTCTAGAGTTGCGCAAAGCCATTCCTGGAATTACGAAATAGTTCTGTATCGAGGAGGAAGCTCTGTGTATTAACACTAAAAGGAGCTAAATTCATACTTCATGGAAGGAATGTAACTTTCTCTAACCACCTAGTCAGAGGCTTATTTTTCAGAGGCCATATACAATAAAACTGAAGACTCCTTACCATGAAGAATTTTTATGCTAATTTGTAAAGAGAAACCCCATACTTTGCCAGGTAGGCCTTCTTAAAATCCTCTGCCTTACTCAGGTTTTACTATATTACCAAGTCTTGGTCCTTTTTAACTAGAAGAGTATTCCATAAGTCAGCTTGGAGAGATRAAAGTATTATTTGTCCAACCGTATTCTTGAAATACATGTTTTCGATTAAAGGTAATTTGAAAGGGCAGAATTCTGCAGTGCTCAACCAGCTTTTACTCAGTAACCCACCAAGCTGAGAAAAAGGGAAAACATTCCTTGAAGAGATATCTAGTTACAAATTACAGCTGATTTCTAAAATGAAACTTGCTTATACACAATGTATTAATTATGCTGAATATATTGTTTTCAGAAGCAGGCAATAAAATTATTCAAGATATTCTGAGACTTTTCACGCACTAATGAAAGCAAATATTAATAATGGTTACAAAAAGGTAAATGCCACTTTGAGAAAATCCATAGTCACAGCAATTACTATTTTTCCTTTTAACCATTAGTTACCTTAATTTCAAAGTACCCTATTCCATGGCATCCTTTAAAAGCAACAACTACAAGTACAACAAAGAAAGATTTAGAAAAAGTTCAGAGAAGTGAAAAAAGGCCAAACAAACAAATTCTCCATTCAGAGAAAGTGATCGATATTGAAGCTAACAGCGGGCTTTTCTATATTTGTGTTCTGGAGAATTTACTTATACCCAGAAAAAAAATATAGGAKATATATATTGTGTAGTGTAGGAATTCTATATACCCTATGGAATAGAAATGTAACTTTCTTATACAAAAGTATAAGAAAGAAATCTAAGTGGTTTATATATATATATATATATGTATATGTATATACACAGTGTCTTGATTCTTCTGCCTTGCAAATAGCTAAAATCCAGCAAAGTGTAACTGGACACTCATATTTTATTTGCATTATAGCCACGTATGATGTTTTCAGAAATATAAATGACTGAGTTGCAGTAATGTGATGAATCAGATACATTCAGAATGATTGATAATGAAAATTATGTCAGAGGCCAATAGGATAATTTCAAATTGAACTAGAAAAAGAATATGTCAAATACTTTCTCAGAAAGGGAAATACATTCTTCAGCTACGGGAAGAAATAAAGAACTAGGTTACTGAAGCAGATTAAAGAAACATTTTTACTGAAAGATAATACTGAAAGAGATACTAAAGTATTCAGAACAATTTGGAAATATCCAACAACTTAGAAATTTATGAACAATCTAGAAATATGCACTTCAAATTACACATAGAATAGAATAAACATTAGATAAGCAAATAAGCAGAAGGATTAACTTTTAACTCTCTGATTTCAGTTAATATTACAATTAATTGCCGGAATAAATTAATATATGAGTAAATCACAGCATTCTAGAGGTTTCTATGTTCATATTCTGTGTGTGTCCAAATTTGTAACACTCAAGACTTAATATGAAATAATTTTTGATTTAAGATATTAAATCCAAATTTCAAATTTGGAGACAGATTTTTTAGTAGACCTTCTAATTGGAAGTTGCCATAAAACTGTAACTTTTCATGTTCTGAGTAACACAGTATAGGGAGGAAAAAAATGACATTCCCAGTCTGCATTTAACATGGCGTCTGCATACACATATACCTGTACGGAATTTTTCCATTTTTGAACTCCATCCATTGTTAACAAGCAAAGTTCAGCATAGATTTTTTATGAGTTAGAAAATTCCTAAGGGTTTTACATTATGCCCTGTGTTTACTTCTAAACAAAGGCATATTTAAGCACTTCTAAAAGAGTGAATTAGCACTAATAGGACACAATGAAGTGGGTAAGTAAAAGAGATTCACATCATTCTGCAACAGATTTTTGACTAGAAGTCAACACAAACAGGAAAAGCTCTTTATCTTTTTTGAGACTCCATAAGACACAAATGGTTTTAGTTGCACTGTTGCACTGTGTATCACAATGTTACTCAATTTTATTTATAGATATATATATATATTTACTGACTGTATTGTTTTTTTAATGTGTTGGCCAGCACTTCAGTAAGACCTCCACAACAAAAAGACCTTTTCTTCGGTYCACATGGCTGATTGCAGTGCTGATACTTTTCTCTCTTGGCATGTGCAGAGCACACTTTAGAATGTCAGCAGGAGTTCTGCATATGTGTGGAAAGGAGGCTATAAGAGATGACGTTTGCCATGTGGCCCTRAGATGAAAATTTTGCCCTAAAATAGCTCCTTCAGTAAGTTGTGGGGTTTTTTCCACCGCAACAGTCACTTTTGTTTTAACAGAAAATGAACCTCTAAGACAATGTTAAAGAATACCATTTGCCAAGAGACTGTTTGATATGTTTTATTATGTTTAAATATCAACATAAAACATTTGCTGAGCAAAAATTAGYGGCAGTAGTACTTTTCTATTAAAGATCCTTACTACTATTTTTTTTTCTCATCTAGGCTTCTATTATACCACACTCAGTTAAACAGACCAATCTTAGAGCAGATTCCAAATTATGACATTCCACATGCACAGCTATTTGTGTAGATGACATTATTTAACTGTGATAATGGATTGATTACTGTTGACTGGCAATGTTATTAATCTCCAGAAGTCCTGAGGAAGAAGTAACAGCAACCTATAACGATGCAGCTTAGAAAAAAAAAATTTGCATATAGGATGACAGATATAAAAAGAACTTACAGTTTCCATTTCTTTGCTACAGCTATTTTTGAAACATAAACTAGCTTGAAAGGCAATCTTAACTTTGCTATTTTCCTGCTCATACAGGAATGAACTAAGTGATTGACTGTGTAAAATTAAAGTTTCCCTAACAAAATCTCTAACAAAATGTTTTGTTCTGGTTTTTTGTTTGTTTGTTTTTTCTTGCTGTTAGCTTGGTAGCCACAAAGGAAACAGACAGTGCAAGATCTCGTAGCATGCCAATGTCGCCATCTGATTTCCTGGATAAGCTAATGGGTAGGATGTCAGGCTACGATGCAAGGATCAGACCAAATTTCAAAGGTAATTTCAAACCTAAACTTTCAGGTTTTCAGTATTTTAGTATTTCTTCTCACACAAATGCAGTTTGTGGAACAAATATGAAAACGAAGAAGTACACTCACTGGAAAAAAAGTGCCTTCTTTTGCCTTTCTTTGCTATGACAGTTCATTTCAGCAGCAATATGCTCTATTCCTGTCACTTTCACAGCTGCCCAAATGCAGACCTTTTGAAAATTTAGCTTATCACTAGACTTGAATTGTCTAATATGGGTTGGGCTTTTTTTTCTTTTCCAAAATGCTTGTTAATGGATTTAAATTCCCACCTTGGACTACCATAGTCTGAAGCACTCCAGAAAGCAAGTTCTGTGAAGGACAAACCTCATACCTGCCTGATCCTAACTAAAAGGAAGAGTGTGTTAATGACATGACCATCAGAGTCAAACTCAGAAGAGCTTATCTTAGTTACCGAATCTATCACCAAATTCTCCTGTGAGATAAGATTCCTCATTCCTGTGCCCCAGTTCTGCTTTGAAATGGCAAAAGGGACATCTTTCCTCTTGTTCCTTTCCCAAATTCCTCTTGTTCCTTTCCCTATTCTCAGTTCTCCACTAAAACTGCAGGTTCTCAATACCTGGAATTGTCTCGTGGTGCATGCCTTTTAKGCGCTCATCACAAAGGAGATTCAAACAAGGCAAAGGAGATTCAAAGAAGATTGGAAGTTCAAAATTTGCAGATACAATGATTACATCTTCCAAGGATCTTAGCAGAAACCATATCATCCAGACTCAGGCATGCTAAAGTAGGGTATTTAATGAAGGATTATACAAACTATATTATTATACTAATATACAAACTATTATAGAGACAAATACCACCCCTTCTAACTTTTACTGTCGAGGAAGTTTAGGTAAATTTGACGCTTCTTTTTTTAGAATGCAAAGAATTCAAAAAATATAGTGGAATTGTATTTAACTCTATTTCTGAATCCTTAAATGAAGTTAYCAGTCTTTAAATTTTCCAGAATATAAATATTTTTTGAAAGAATAAATCCATTGTGATTAAAAATTGTATTGTTCTTACTTTGCCTTAGCTGCCTCCTCCTATGCCTATCTTCTTGGGTCCAAGAGACTCTCTTAGCTCTAACATTTTACTATAAGGTGGGTTTTATTCCATGTTTACTACAAAACCTTTCCTTCAAGCAGATAGGCCTTCCTCCTCTAAGTCATCTGTCACTGCCTTTCCAATTTAATTCTTATTCAGCACTAATTTTTATAATTTTTTTGACATCTCAAAGTCCCAGAAAGTTAAGTGGTTATGACTCTAAAGCCATTGCTATTTGCTGTTTTTGCCAGAATTTGCCCAGACTGATTCATAAGGACAAAGTAAGTAGTTTGTCAAATTACTTCCTCACCAGTAAGCCATAAACAGTTGATGCTGTATATATAAACTTATTACCCAGGATTTACTGCAGCTGGAAAGTCTTTGCTTTTAATAAGTTAGCAGGGCTGATATTTCTCAGAAAATGATAAACATGTACTGGAAATTCAAACACATTGCTAGATTTACAACAGTGATCAATATCCCTGATGACCATACAGAATAAGTCCCTTGGATTTTCCTTGCCAGAACTACTCTGAAGAATGTTCCAGTGCCTGGCTTCCTGGAGGGTTAATGTATCAAACAATATTTGAGAAGTAATGCAAAACACTGTATTTCTAAAATTACTTTCTTATATGAATGGTAGCTCTTAAATTATTTTTGCTCCTTATTAAAGTTATCTTGACTTGTTGCCACAGTATACTCTTTAGCATGCAAACTGCAGGTTCAACCTAAGGTAAAGCTGTGCTGCGCAAAAGAAGACCTCAGGCAAAGTCTAAGCACTGCAGTTTTTCTTCTTTCTTGTTTGAGTCTCCTGAAGTCCTACAAACAAGTGTTAGAAAATGAGGAGCTTACAGTTTAGCAGTTGATTTGGGGATTGGATTTTGGAGCTTGTCATGAACACCATGCAATCACAATCTTCTGATGGGGTTACAGTGAAGAATAGGCAGATGGTTTAGAGATTAGTGAATTCAATACAGTACTTCTTGAAAGTATAATTCAAAAGACTTAGAGCCTTGTTTAGTAACCATTGGAATTTAAAGAGACAAAACCTAATTTGACACTGTTATTTTTCAGAAAATGCACATTCTAAATCTTCTAGACAGCTATGCAGTTTGAACAAATCTGCCCAGAATGATTCAGATCTATCGCTAAGAATAAGTATCTCCTTAAGTGACTTTGCCACTTTCTGGTTAGTTTTATTAGTCCTAGAACAAGTGCTGGGGCTTAAAGCCTTTTTGAGTTTTTAATCTGACAAAAGTTTTAAAGAAACAGAATGAGTACTAATAAGAGAACTCAGACAATAATTTTAAATCATTTGTTCTTCCAATAAAATTCTTATGTAGGCAAGATTTTTAACTACCATCTTTTAGTAATAATTAATCTTGGTCAATAAAACATAATTATCTATTTTGTCTGAGTGCTCTGCTTTTGGATAAGGAATTCTGCATATCTGTTCTTGTTCAACAGAAATAATAGAGCAGACTGTTGGTATTTAGTTAGCTATGGAATAAAACAGAAAATTTAAAACTCTTGTAAAATCTTTGTTCTGGTTGCAAAATATTTTTATTTCCAGTATATCAAACCTATAGCAAGGTGCTTCTCTTACTCAGCTGTTCCACATCTCAGACTATATCTGTTCCTGCAAATATGGGAAATACTTCACTGTCTTTCAAATTTGGACAYAATTAAGTAATCCATATGTAAAAATTGTCATGGCCTCAAGATGCTCAGAATTAACCTGATAGAGAAGAGGTGTTATATTTTTAAATCTATACAGTCCAGAGTGTACCCTTTGATAACAAACTATTAAGGTGGAAATTCTGGGATTTACATAGGAAAGTGTAAAGTGTTCCTTGCCCTGGTATTATCAAACAGTATTCAGCAATCATTAGTTTAGGAACTTCTTAAGCCAAGACTTAACTGAAAAATTAATKTAGATAAATATGTTCTTCTGATCACTTCTGGAAGCTGTTTGTACTTTTGGCTTTTCCAGTACTTTATGGCAATAAAATCATCATGTTTTTGAATAGTGAAAAGTATCATTTTTTATTTGCTTTGAATTTGATTACTATTTTACTGATTTTATTGGCGTATGACATATCGAGAAATGGAGGAAAAGGATTACTTCCTTTCGATCTTTACAGATTTGTATACTTATCTATCGCTCCCTACGGTATCCCTTTTCCAGTGGGAAGAGTTCTGTTCTACTTAAGCTGTTTTTGTGTGGCAGCATTTCATAGAATTTGTGATCCTTGTTTGCCTTCTTGACAACTCTTTTCTCCCTAATATATCCTTTCGAGGTGGACAGAGGAGAAGTTTTGAAGCATTCAAGACAGAAGTTCATGATCTACTTGTATGGTAGTCCAATTTTTTATGTATTTCTTTGCATTCTCCTATCTTTATTGATTACAGAGCATGATTCCAGAGAACCATCCATAATTAATCTGGCCTCTCTTTCCTATATAGAAATCATTAATTTGGAGATCATCAGTAGGAATGCATAATAAAGATTAGTTGGCACTTGACTGACACTGAATTTCATCAAACATTTCATTGCTTGATAGCTCAGTGTTTTGTGATTTTTCTGCTCCTCCTTGCAGTCAGCTTTGTATAAAACCACCCTAAATAATTTTATACCAGAAGAAAAATTTTAATATATATTCTTTTTTAAGTCATTAATATTGAACTACAAAGATTCAGTACAGATCCATGGGGGAACTCACCAGCAATCACCTCACACTTTGAAAAATGGCTATTTATTCCTAACATTAAATAACTTTAAAGCAAAAGGCCTATAAAAGGACTGTCTCTCACTTCATCAAGACTAATATCTTTAAAAAGCCTTTGACAAAATATCATGTTGAAAAGTTTTTGAAACTACAAATAAATTATTTTAATTAATTTAATTATATATTACAGTTAAAATTAATATTTGAGTTTATTAGGTTGCCTTTGTCCACATGCTCATCAGCTCTTTCAGAGAGCTTTGGTAGATCTGGGAGATGTTATTTCAGCAAAAATAATATTAATCCATATATCTTAATCATAACAGTTCTCATCATTTTTACCAGTTTGGCTGGTACAGAGTAAGGTTTACAGGGATAAAGTTCATTGTCAATGATGTCATCCACCATCATACCTGAAGTTTGTTTTTCTTTTTTATTTCAAGTTATACTTGGTGGATATGTTACACTTTTCCACTGATAAAAAAAACTGACACAGGTGATAGCTGACTCACAGTGATTCATATTTCCACAATTTTGCAAAGATTTTTATAGTGTCTGGCTTGATATCACCTCAGCCTGTCAGTTTGTTCCTGTTCACTTAGTCTGAAATGTCTGCTACAGTCCTCATAAAAATCTTCCATCAGAATGGCTCCAGTATTTGACACAGCTAGCAACTGGAGACAAATGCTGCTACAAAGACTTCTTTTAGTTTTTCTGCTCTGACCTTCTTCACTTTCATGGACACTTTCATATCTTAATCATCTTCTCTTGACTTAACCTTCCAGATCTTGGCAGGATTCTATTTTTAATGCCTTGCAGATAGTTATCATTGTTAGCTTTTCTGTCTCTAGTGAGTTTCAGCTCTATTTTTTTCCCCTGTCTTTAATTTATGTTCAAGAGCTTCATTTATGCTTCTTTTTGACCATATTTTGGGAAGCACAGTATCTTTAAGTAATCTCTAAACCATTTGCAAGCTGCTTTTAGCTTCTCCTTTTATGTTTTTTTTAACTAGCTGTTAATTATATTTTTGTAATGCTGCCTTTGAAATTAAGCATCAGTGTTGTAGTGATTTAGAGCTCTTTCTTTATAAAAGCAACTATGTTTGCTGGTACAGCAAACTTACACTTTAAGAATAGTGATATATATGATGATACTATCTTAAGCAAGATAGTATCATACCAAATGATACAAGTACTACAACATGAAAGTGTTTGAAAGGAAAGCTGCCTTGCAAACAAATTATCTAACATAGACAGGAAGTACAATTTTCTCCCTGACAGTTTTTGGTGACTCTGCCTTTGTTCGTCTCCCCTGCTTTTTTTTTTTCCCTTTGATCCTTTTCAGGAGTTGTAAATGTCAAGCTTTTACTGGATTCTAAGAAGTATTGGATATGCTCGAGAGCTGTAAATAATTAACCAAGTATCAAAGTGAAAATAGTGTCAAAGTGACTGCAGAGTAATACGTCCTTACCTGAGAATTCTGCTTCATAGGTGTAGTCCTTGTGTATTACAATGACTGAAGTACATGTAGTGATGTTTTGTTGCAATTGCCATACATCACTTCAAAACAATTATTGCCTTAAGGAAGCTGGATGTTCCAAGTTGTGTCCTGTTGGCAGAATTTTTAATGGACGTTCTGATTCTTCAAGTATTTAATATCAAGTTCATTGGTCACATTAGATTTTGCTAGTTGCAAGCCACCAGCAGTGGCAGAGCAGCTTCTTACTTCAGCGACCCTAAAAAAGAAATATTACATAAGGGTTTGTAAGACTAGTCCTCAAATTCCAGATATAGATCTTTCATTATTAGTGACTGCTTACACCTGCAAAAAGAAATCAGGTTCTCCAGTGCTGAACTGGATTATTGATATAAGAATGTCAAGGTGCAGGAGGGTGACAGAAAAATGTTGTGATGGAAAAACCTTGTTTCCACTGTACACAGACTGAAATTGATAAGCAATAATGGAGAAATTAGCATGCTCTACCACAATGCCATTTTTACAAAGACTTTCAGAGAAATAATTTAAAAACTTTTCCACAAAGAGACGATTTATTGTTCAGTTATCATAATGGCTGTTCTGCCACTACTGATGCTTCACAAATGCAAGATAAGACAGAATAACAGTTGACTGAAGACCCATGGTAACAGAAAATCCACTATTTTGTGGATTTAAGAGAAATGAAAATAGAATCTAAGTCATTCTTTCTTATCCACATTTGTTCCTCTAAGCAGTAGAGATAAAAGCAGCAATAATGTATTTCTGTTACCAGTGATGACAGATAACACTAAAGGTAACAACTGTCTTGAGTGAAAAAGGTCACTTTTTCCCCTAATTGTTGTAAGAAATGACATACATTGCTCACTGAAATGCACATAAAAATATTTTTTACTATATATTTCAAATGGGATGCTGATTTTTTTTGCATAGAATCATCTGTGCAAGTTTATAATGAACTTACTTACTTTTTTTTTTTTTATTGCTAGAAGTGGCCAGTCAAGTAGTATACCTCTGAGAAAAATCAAAAGGAAAATTATTAGAAACCATTCAATTTAATTTTGCATTAAATGAGTTGTGAATATAGCATTATTTCCTCCCAAGTCAATAAACATTGTTTCATAATGGTTTATATTTTACAGTCACTCAATAAGCAATGATTCTGGAACAGGGACTGGTTTTTTTTTCTTTTGCAGGCCCTCCAGTTAATGTCACATGCAACATATTTATAAACAGCTTTGGATCCATTGCCGAGACAACCATGGTAAGATATTTTACCTCACACAATGTTTAAAGTTCAAGTTAAATATGTTCAATGACCTCAAAAGCTAGCTAGGGCTTCTATTCACCTGGAACTAAATGAAGAAGGAAATTCGCTTCTGAGAACACGAAAGTGAGAATATTTAATTTGACAATTGTTTTTTTCTAACAGAAAATCCATTGTTATACCATCAAACACACAAGTAAAAGTAAAACCAAAGGTTGGGTTTTCTTTATTTCTCCATAAGTTTCATTTGACAGTTTTAACGAACTCATTATTTTCAATTAGACAGGTATTAATTTCTATAGTGTTCCATCTTTCTAACCTCAAAAATGTCAATTCATTAAGTTGCTTTTCAATAATATTTTATAATTTCATTATATACAGTGCATATGGGGATTTATACTTTATTTTAAAAGTCCTTCTTCCATAGAGCTATTGCACAGAGATGACAGAATAACTAAAACAGTGATCTGGTATATAAAATTTCATTATGAATTCTAAGAGTGGCGTAAATATAAGTGGATTGCACACTTTTTTTACATACACTTATAATTTGTCTATTAAAGAAAGGCAGAAGATAGAGTATAAAAAGACTGGAGATTTTAAGGAAATAAGGGGAAAGAGAGCTCGAAGTCTAAAGATAGTAAAACTAGATATTGAACTGTGAACCGACAAAAATAACTTGGATCATCTTATTTAACAGGTGAAACATATGTTAATAAATTATGTTATAATTATAATTAAATATAAGCACAGATTTACTCATCAAAATTTGGTGAGAGAGGAGATATAGGTATTCTTTCTCCATACAAGTGCCTCACATATTTTGAAGAAAGGGAAATAAACACCTTTGAAAACAGTTATATAGTAATCTGGGGACAGAGAGGGTTAAAATGTAGAGAGATGAAGGAAGAACTGTGGGAGTTTGTAAGACCCAAATATAGCAAATACTCTGAAATCCCAACARTTTCAGAGGTCAGGATACGTACTTGGAATGATAGAACACAGACTAAAAATAACTGGTATAGCAAAAAAAACATAAAGGAATAATACTAAGCAAAAGTCATCCTTCTGAACTAACAGTAAGAGCAAGAATGAGACYTTTGAATGTAGCCGAGGACCTGTAGTTAGGAAATCAATAGCATAAATTCATGAAGTCAAATATTTATGCCTGCTTTCTCCAAAGTGATATTCACAGCTGCCTGATCTTTACCCGCCTTGGAACATAGTGGTAGATGTTACTGAGAGAGGCTGTTGCTGAGATGATTTATTTTTCAGGTAGAAAAGTAATTTAATTTGTATTTGGGTGCCTTGCCAGCCTGCAAATCCCAAACAGATTGACATGGCATCCAAGGAGATTTATTCAGGTTCAATCAGAGGATAAAGCAATGCCCATATGATTAGAATAGTGCTCCACAGCTACTTTTTAACAGCTGTATGGGTGAATCTGGTGCAAAGCAGGAGACAGACCACAGAGTCAGTGAAGTGGAAAGATCCAGCAATTAGATCACTACAAAAAGAATATTTAGAAAATGGAAGTTGCTACGACTTTAAAAAATTGTCCTGAATTTGGGAAAAGGATGCCTGAGYTCACATGTCAAGTGTATTTTGTCTCAAAAAAATGAGAATTACAAACATTTTCTTTCAGTACAACTTAGTAAGTTAGTACCATACTTCTCTCTTATAATTATATTACATTCTGTTCTGTGTTGCCTTGAAAGCCAACTAAAACAGCCAAGATAGACTCCCACCTGATCTGTAACAAACAGTTCCAGGTAGTATGTTATAGAAAATATCAAACCTGGTCAGAACCACAGGGTTTTTCATTCTATATATCATATGCATTCAAAAACTGGACAATTAAGCACAACCTTGACCTTAGGACAAATGGTGCCTTCATGATGCTGGTATTCTGTTTATAATGTATTCACTGATACAGTTCAAAATAGACTTTTGCTTATGACCTCTCAGAGACTCAAATCTGCCTTTGCAGAACAACAAATGCTTTTGTGTATATAGGACTGTCATTTGAGTATTTTCTTAGCTTTACTTCTCTCCAACACTGAAGATGAACGTGTTCTGAAAAACATTAAAATCTTTCTATCTTAAAATTACAATTAAAAACGTCTTGCATTATTTTACAAACTGAATTTCTGCAGTGTTGAAAAAAAAGTCAATTCACTGCAGTTCAGTATTTTACCAATTTTATTTACTGTAGCCCTTAAAATTCGGGTACCTATGTCTTAATATTTAGTCTAAATCTTTACACATAGAATGACTTATTAGAACAATTTATTAGACTCAAAAAGGACTTTTATATTCTTGATAAATACTTTTTTTTAAACTGTAAAAAAAAAGAGCTTAAGTAAGCAACAAGTGCAAAATAAAATCTCGTCACTAAGAGGTACCTTGACGTCCCACTGGTATTTAAAACTAGCAGCTAAATAGTGGGATATGCATACGATCCGAGTACATCGACCAGCGTCCTTCACTGTCGTTGTAACTGTTCTTGGCACAGTTCGTCTCTCTTTTTCTCCCTCTCTCTGGTTCTGTAGTTCACYGATGACCAAAATCTTTGAGCTCCCTCTGCTGCCACGGTTACACATAACACAGTAAACAGTTACAGAAAAACAATGGGTTAAAAAAAAAACAAGACCGGTGCCAACTTTGCGTTACTGGACTTCGTACTTCTCAATACAGAAGAGGAGTTTGCCAGTGTGCAATGGGAACTTACAGTGCGCAGCAGGCATCAGCTTTTGGGCAAGCGGATTCTCTTAAACTCATCCAGGCCTGTTTACTGTTGTACAGTGGGGTCTAACAGGTCACGAGACACAGCCAAACCAAAAAAGTAGCTTAACTTGACTTACAGCTTGTCAACTCTTTAAATTGGTTCGTTTGTTCTTTTTTTTTTCTTGTTTTTTACATTTCTTTCAACTTCTTTAGAGTATGGGTTACAGCTATTTCATATTCTCTGTCTCAAAAGACAAATCAGATGGTTCATAGTGGGGAAAAGGCATGCCACCTCTTGCTAGGAAGCTGTGATTCTAGTTGAACCTAGGTAACTTTAAGTGATCATGTGAGGAACTTAATTTATGTCATGTATGCCCTGAGGAAGCAGGAAAAAAGTAAATCACATAATTAAAAACTCCCTTAAACAAATTTTCATCATCGGCACTACTTAGGGTCCAGCCTTGCCAATCTTTCTATGTTATTGAGCCGAATGGTAGTACCAGATCTGTATATGTCTCCATGATATTCACAAAGGGAGGATTTCACACTCATTCTCTAGCCAAGTAAAACTCTTCCTGCTTTGCACACGTAAAGGAAAACCTAGGTCCAGTCTTTCATTTTTTACATGTTGCTACTATTCTTTTTTTCATATGAGGATTTAGAAATCTTAAAGAATAGCAGAAGATTAAAAAAATCTGGAAACCCAGAATAAAATGACTATTTCATGATATGAAACTAACATGACATAATTAACATAAATTAACAGCTGGAGGTTTTTATTTAAGATAAATAGTGACGTACCTAAGCACACTTAACCTTAAAAATCTGAGAAATCAATCGGATTGCTTGGTCATGTAAAGTTAAATGTATATTGGCAATATGGGAACCATAATCTACAGGAAACCAAATCATTTTCTTATTGGTGCACTGGAACTTAAATGTCAGGTTTTATCACAACATCCTCAAAAGTTCCTTACACAGTTTCTCTTCGTAGCTCAAGCTGTGCTCAGCTTGTATTTGCACTGTACCTCCTAATGCTAAGACGTTTCCTGATTGTTAAGAGCAGCGTCATATACATTGTTGGCAGTTACCAACAACAAAAAAAGAAGAGATTATTCAGTCTTACAGGGTGAGAATAACATCAATGCCAACATTTTTAGCTACAAATGTTCAGAGACAAAATATTGAGTACATGAAGCAAAGGCTACAGAAGAGTTAGGCTATGGGGCAGGTAGTAGGCCATACCAAAAAGCCTCCTTTTATTCTAGTAAATATGACTGACCAACTTCCTCAAGGTTTTCTGAGTTTTAAAGGTCAGGAACAACACTCTGATCTTAATGCAGATTTACAGCAATATTTACTAAGTATATATGAATATGCTTAGCATAATGCATGTGCTAAAAGTGCATTGAAATGGACACTCACTGAGAGACCTAATGGCAAATGACAACAGTGCAGACAATTAACACATTAGAAAGCATATGTCTGTTATTTGTTCCTGTCACATTTTTGCTGATGGGTGTTTCTTGACTCAGTCTGAAAAGAACTGTGCTATCCTGAATGTTGTTAGGGAGCAGGTGATAGATCTTTCTGTGCTCCCACCACTAGTGAGATTATCTTACATTTACAAATAAAATGTGCTTTTAACCTATATGAACCCATTTTTAAGCCATCATAATTATTTTCCTTCCACGAGTCACCGCTCTTTAATTTCATTAGCTTCATCTTTCTTCAAGTGAGCATTTCTGTTTATGTTCTACTCTACGTATTCTAGGTTGTCTTTAAATAGAGTACTTGAAAGGAGTGTTCACTTGCATACATTGCAAAGCTTAATGCTGAAAAGTTTCACCAACTATTTTTCCTAAACGAATCATTTAGTTGATTGTCTCAAGTACAAGGAAATATATGCCTTCCTTTGGTGAAAATAAGCTGAAAATTTCTGTGTAATGGATATAGCAATGTGTTAATACTGAAGCGATGGGCAGAAATATCTACGTTGCACAATTTTTATCTCCGATGAGTGAACACGCACTTTACAGTTTCAAAATTACAGAAAAACAYTCAACTTTTTCGCCTATTTGACAATTAAATCCCTTCTATCAAGGCACAGAGAAGTCAACAGATTGTTCTTGTGTGAGTTTGAAAGGCGGATTATTTAACATCCTTTATTTTTTCATAAACTTGCCTCTGCTACCCTGAGCCTGGGTCACAGAGTCAGGAGTAGACAGAGGTTTTTCAAATTCTAGCGGGTCTGCAGCTGTCCAGTTTGTTACAGACCAGATTAATCCATGCAAATCCCCCTGCTGAACCTGAGTTCTAAGCAGACAGCATCATATCACCCTCCCCAGATACAGCATCCATTTTCCATATTGTACAGAAATTCTATAGGATGTAACCAAAACATGCTTGAAAAAGCACATTGAGATGCATACATGTTATGAATTAGCAAACAAATACCATCATTTGTTTTCAAATTAAAAAAAAAAAAAAGATCTATATCAGTTGGTTTTATAAGCAGCAAAGGAAAACATTGTTTTATGCAGTTCTGCTCTGAAACTTTTAGCCTAGAATAACTTTTTAGAAGGGAAACTTGGAATTCAGGTATGGTGTGGTGGAAGCTATCAGGTAAGACGCTGGCTGGTATTACAGCAGCACAACAGCATGATGAAGCAGAGAGGGACAAGGAAATGTTAGGCAAAGGTAGCACAGCCAACTCCCGTCCATCTCACCAAGTTACAAGCTATGGCATGGTACCAACTGCTTGCAACAGCTGATCAAGGGTGCATGTTGCATATTGCTAATGTGTGTTGAGAAGAAGAGGTGTTTTCAGGTGCCTATTAAGAATGAGACCAATTGAAGCTGTGCATAAAAACAAGTATCTGGTTTGCTGATAAACCGTAATAGATGGTGCAGCAGATGGTTGGGTTGGGTGACGCTACGCACAGAAGGGGCTAGTACGGATGATACTGCACATTATGGCTATCAGGTACCAATTGCTGAATTTCCAAATCTGGGGAAATCTGATTCCCTACTAACACTGAAAGTCACCCTTACACAAGAAGTCAGAAATGAGGATAAATGGTATCGCTGTGTTCATCTCCTGGCCTCTGGGAAGCTCATGAGGATGATTGTACTATTCTATACCTTTTCCTAACCTTCTCTTTCTGTGTTATAAGATGAGAATATTCCTGTATTCTTTCCTGGCATCTATACTGGATTTTTTTCTCAGGAAATAACTCCAGCCTTTTGGGCTCCTTTTATGACTCTGAAAAGTAAAGGAAATGTCAGGTTTTCCTTTTTGATTCCTTTGATGATTTATAAATGATTCAGAAAAAAATAACAGACAGTGTTTGGATTGGATCATTCCAGAATTAAATTCCAGGAATTTGGGCAGCAAATGAGCTTTGCACTGAAGAAAATAGTTTTGACTATTATGTTTGGTTTGGGTTTGGACTATCAAAAATGGCTGATTAAATTGATTTTTAAAAATTGTCAGAAGCTTTGCCTTTGCTGGAGTTGATGGCCCTTGCAGAAGCTGGTGGCGGGCTTCTTTCCCTGGCYCTTCAAGCCAGTGGTTTTTGAACTGTTTTCAGAAGCAACTCTCCAGTGGGTTATTAAGGAGCAGTAGTGTTCATTCCTTGGTTAATAGAGTGTGATTATGTTTCTTGAAAAAGAATTTCAGTTACAGGCATGGTTTCCACATATTTCATATGCTTGAAAGCCAGTATATTCAACATGAATACACAGAAAAACAGAAATATAAACTATGAATAGAGACAATTAACAAATAATCTTGTCTTACTAAACATTACGTTAGTCTTTCTTGTTTGTCACTGTAAAACAGCAACAAAGCAACTCAAGACCAAGTCTCAGGTTTATTTTAGATAGCATCCTGAGGCCAAATTCTACTGAAAGTTCTAGAGATACAGTGCAATCTTACCTAATAAGAGTTCATTTGTCTGAGAAAATACTGGAAAAACAGCAAAGTCTTGTTTTCAAGTCTCAAAACCTGCCGTTTCTAGATATTCTTTCAATGATTTATGAAGAATTGAAACTTTCTTTATGAAAGGAAATTATTTCATGCAGTCAATATCTCTAGATTGACTGTGAAGTTACAGTCTAGAATAAGTGATACTGTAATGACGAAAAGCTGCTTGAAAAAGTTTCTGACATTTTTGGTAGCTTTAGAATAAAGTGCTGTTATAGAGGATCCAACTCAGTTGTTAGTGTTCATTTGCAGTATTAATGGAAATTTAAAAGTGATGCAAGGACTGAAAAGGATTATATTCTGTGCATGAACAAGTCATAGGTCTAAAAATATAACAAGCATCTACAGTAAAGCAGAGGTTCAAACTGACAGTTTTCACTGACAGCAGCCCTGTAATGGGCACAAACAGAATAAAGGTGTGGTCCTTTTGCAAAAACAGATGTCTTTAAAGCAGAATCTAGAAACATAATATACCAGAAAGTTTCCGCAATGAAATACTAAAATTCCCATTTCGGTTGTTCTGATTTGTAAACTGGATTCGTTTTTGTGGTTGTGACCCATAATTTATTTCAAGATTTTTTGGAAGAAGATTAATTGGAATAGGTTTTATATTTATCCCAGTAAGACTTGGTGGCTGAGTCACAGCCAAGTTCTGTAATGTCTTCTGGAACTTGGAGCTGAAATTCAATAGGATCTTTATGCAATATGGAGAATAAATATCTAAGTCAGAAATAAAGACTGCTGGTTTCATTTAACTTTCCTTACTGATATAAACAGATCATCTGGATCTTAATACCCATCTATAAGGGTAACTTATGACTAATTTCAGACCTGTGTGGTGCTGTCAAGGTTCCCAGACATAACTTTGATTACTTACTGACAACAGACAAGAGGTAATCCTCTCAAGTTTCCCAACATGCAAGAACAGTGTTTCTAGACTATGGCACATGCAGAAGACAGGCACTCTGCGCTCATGTAGAAAAGCTGCAGTGAAGACTGACAACAGATTTTCTCGTTTCAAAGCAGACTGCTCTTTGCTGGTCCTATTTTTGTGGTGCCTGAAGATGCAGTTCCATACCTACAAATTAAATTAATTGAAGAGAACTGCATACAGATTTTTAAAAAGCAAACACTGATAGTCTTCGCTTCCTAGATTTTAACAGGTTTTTGTCATTCGGTTTAACAAAAGACTAAGACATGATGCTTAAACACTTTAGTACTCTTTGCCAATCCACAAATGTTTTCATTAATGAACAACAGCAACAAAAAATGGTAAATGTGGAATAAAATGTCCAAGATTCTTCATGAAAAACAACTAGTAGTTTATAGTCCCAGCTGTCACACAAAACATGGAAAATACTCCACTACCTCAGGCCTAGTACTGAAAGCTGAGTGGCTGTGTCCACTCGTTCAAGCTGGGCATCCACAAACCTCTCTTCAGCTRCCACCAGATGCGTACAGTATCTTCTGCTTTGCCTTCGTAGTCCTGGTAGAAATGTCAAACCAGGCCTACAACTATCTATACCAAGTTCAGGTCCCAGTTCTGTAAACATTTTAGAACACGTCAGTCAGAGATTGTTTCATAGGTCTAGGGAACAGGCAGCAGTGGTAGTCTTACACTTGTATGCTGGGCAATGTTTTCTTAAATTCTTACTTATAATAAGGTAAACCTAGCTTCAAATATTTATTACCTCATTTGAAGGAAAGACTGAGTCCAGGCCTGCAGTTGCCTTAGTACCATAAGCCTAGGAGTAATTGTTCTGTTTTATCTAAAATAGATAAATATTTACCTAGGATAGGTGTTATAATCAGCTCTTCCAGACATCCTATAGGAAATAATTTTCTCATTCTCTCTGATCCATTTTAACAAACATTCTTAAAGATCTTACAAAACATTTTGTACAATACAGAAACCTGAACAGCTCAATTTAAAGACACCAATTTTCCATTTCCTCATAGCCACATATTGCAATTATTAGGAACAGAAGACTGGAAGGGACCTCTTACAACATCAGTGCAAGCCCTTGCTAGTGCAGACAATTATGCTTTATAATCCTATTCATCACCTGTTCTAATGCTGTCTAAAACCCAAATGGTTTCTTTACATGCCAGCCCTTATGAAAAGTTCTTCCAGAATCTTTATCTCCTCATTCCAAGGGAGACTTAGCCTTTAGCCAAATTTTTACATCCTGTGTTTACCTACACCCATCTGATCTTGTTTTAGAAAAGCTGGAGGGAAGTTCACACCTCTTATTACCTCTTACCTATGCTTGCTTCCATTGATCCTTCTTTCTCTGACTGCTCTTTTTCACTTAAAGGAACAGCCAAGACTTATACAGCACTGCACTATGAAAGCTTATGGCATTACTCCCATCCCCTCCAACATTTTCTTACTTACTGTTGCATTTTTATATTAGTCTTTTCAATCTGTTTGAATAGCAGCTACCAGGTTAGCTGTTGCCTAAAAGTCTTTATCCTGCTATAGCAATTACAGCATTACCCAGAAAAAGCTGTGACGATAACTAATTTACAAGCTGGGATCTCAGTCACTATTGTAGAAAATCTGAGGATCTGTGAAAATAAGATTGTGGCAACATGACATAGTTCTGTTCACATTGTATGAGGTATGCTGTTTATAAAGTTTCATATTTTGTTGCAATCATACAAGATGATTAATTCCACTGATGTTATGATTATGTAACACTGATGATATTTCTTTAACTTAAAAGGACACAGATACCAATGTAAAGACATTTTGAAAAAAAAAATCAAAAGACTAGGCCAAAAGAAATAATTTTTCACATATCTTTAGTGTAGCTGCTTCATGATGTGTATTTAAGCAACAGAAATTAATCTCATCATGATATATGGGGATTTTGTCCTTAACTCCCACTAACACTAATAGAGGTTAAGTCCATAAATCCCCATCCTATCACTGCAAGAATATAGCCTCTCTCCCTCATTTTTGCATGAACCTGCAATTTACTAACACTTCATTTACAGAAACAAAAGCTACAGTCAACTTTACAAGAACTGTTAAATGAACCTGAATTAAGAAAATAAAGGATATTCAGATTGTCATCTTTGTTCCTAATTTCTGTTCTTGAGTCTAGTAAATATGTGCTGGAAAAACTCCCCACTACAAACAATTTACATGAAGCATTAACCTTGAAATTCTTTCCTTGAATAATTTTGAGTTATTTTGGCATCATTTAAAAATTCAGTTCTGCTCTCATGTCTTCATTCTATTCTGAATACTTGGTACTTCATGCCCTCTGGGTGTGCATTTTTAATTACAATAGCCAAAGTAATCACTCAGCATGAAAGAGCTGTGCACTCAGATTTTTTATACATCATACCCACRCTGCAAAGACATATCCTAAATCATATCCAAAAAAGTTGAAGCCTTTTTATAATACTTTAAAATTAAACAGTAAAATTATACAACTTATTAAAAAGGTTTGTAAGAATTTGTTTCCTACATAGCCTTTTTCCTTTTCCAAAGAGAATACACAGCATGATACCAAATATGGTCATTAACAGCTGGTAGAACAAGAGGTATTATGAGACTGTGATTCAGGCTTTAATGTTCTTTAAAAGCCAAAACGATCACAGGGAAGTGTGTGCTGATATGCATTTTTTACTGACTTGCCCTTCCCTGCGTCATTACTGGCATTACAGAGATGGTGCCAGATCTCTTTTTTCCACCCCCCCAAAAATCTTTCTAGATTCTTATGCCGATTTACACAATAGTAAAACTCAGCATCTCTCAGACAGTTTGGTTTCTTCAACAGCACAAAATAAGCCTTGTGACTTCAGGCTCTGTCTCACTTATCATGTAGTCCTCAGCAGGCCCAGTCATCTCCTACAGCACAGAAATTGGGTTCTGTACCTTCTCTCAATCCCAAAGCACTTTCCTTTGTCCCTTCAGCTAGTTAACCACCTTACCCAGGAAGCGCTACTCTGCCATCTAGATTCACTAGACAGGTGTCTCTAGACAGGGATCTAGAGACTGTCACCTTCCTCCCTCTCTCCAAATTGCAGGTAATCCCAGCTCACAGGCTTCTCTGTTCCTCTGCCTCTAGTGCTCCAGCTTGCAGAGGCTTTTACCTTCTCGAAARCTTCATCCAGGGCTTTCGACAAAGGCAAGCCAACAAAAATCAGCTCCCTCTAACTGCAGCCTTCTGCACAGTTCAGAAAGGTCCCAGCTTGCAAGCCTCTACAAAACATTATCAAATCCTAGGAGCAAATTTAATCCCATATCCTTCTTTCCTAGAAAAAAACAGCCAGCTACCTCCTCAAAGCATTTCTTGTTGGAGACTGTGAGCCAGTGTGAACAGATATTGATCAAACACGTTATCACAATCATGAAGGTACTGAAGATGAATTAAAAATAAATATATTGAATGCATGTAACTGAGAAAAAGTATGTATTCACTGTTTCTTCTTTACCTGTTTTTAATGATAAAACAATAATCTTCAAAAGCACTTCTGGGGAATCTGAATTTATTCCCTTGCTTTAAAAAATAAGCAGTCTTTATATTGCCTGATCTTTCAGTCAGTAGATTTCTTTTTCAGTTACTAGCTTTCCAAAATGTAAATGTATTGGAATATATGAAAGCTAATTTATTGGCATAACAGGATTAGTTAAAGAAGATTTTTAGTCTGCTTTCCATCTACAAACATTGTGTGCTACAATATGTGGGATCTCTCACAATCTTCTTTTTAGTCATTCTATCTTCTTTTATAGATTTAAATTGAATGACGGTTTAGCTACTTGACTCCTAGTAGGATTGAAGGGATAGCAAACTGAAAATTTGATGTTTCTAGTCAGCCTTTATTAGTTCCCTGTTTTGCAATATATTTTTCCTTATTTTTGTGAACATTATGAAACTGGCTACTCTACAGTTTCAGAAAACTGAATATATAAAATACATAATTTGCATGCCTTGATATAATGTATATTATATATAATATATAATACATATATATATAATAACACTTTTCAAATAATATGTTTATACTTTACACTGGTTAAGTTTTTCATTCATTTTGGATAATTTTACTGCAATTTTTAAATATTTATACTAGACCTTACGGTGTAACAAGACTGTTTCCCAGATTAGCAAAATGTAGGGAAAATGTTTCAGATTTGTGCCTGTGACTACTGTTCTGGTATGACTGGAGTATTACAAACCACAGTTTTTGAGATCTATCAAAATAAGGTTAGGATTGGCTTTTCAATGAGTAACCTCTACTTCCACCCCATTCATCATAGTGGAAGCCCATGAACTTGACATTTCTTCTTTCTCCCTTGCTACTCATCTAGACCCACATGCACTGGTTCACAAAGTTAATTTCTTCATGAAAGGAACAGGTTTGCAAATGGATACTGAATGGAGTTTGTGCCTGTTCAAGTTTTATTTAGTTGCCTAAGTGCATTTATTGTTTTTAGAGATGGCCTTAATAATCCCTAAGAGTCCCTGGGTTATCTAGGCTGGTAGACATATCATAGGATTGTGGAAGACGTGCATCTTTTTGAATTAGCAGCCGAAAGGCAGAATATCTTACAGCTTTTCAAATGCCACTAGATATCTTTGTGTAGACAAACAAATTGTTCTCTCTCTCCTCAGTACTGATACAGTTCAAAACCGCATTAACTTTTATGTGTTGCCATAGCATCAGTGTAGAAACATGATTTTCCTGACAGACTTCTTGGTGTGCTTCATGCCTATCAATAGATTTAAAGACAACTCATATCTAATCAAGTTTGTTTAAAGTTCCCATAGCCTGTTTTAGCAGGTGTTTAAGCTGCTGGAGTTAGCAGGCCCTGGCTCTGGACATGAACTAGTTCAGCTTTACCTTTTATTTTACCCT
Organism: Oceanodroma leucorhoa; assembly: GCA_030449065.1. Taxonomy (NCBI): domain Eukaryota; kingdom Metazoa; phylum Chordata; class Aves; order Procellariiformes; genus Oceanodroma; species Oceanodroma leucorhoa. The sequence goes on along the minus strand of JASVER010000005.1, from coordinate 4,825,254 downwards.
ATTTACCCTATTCTAGACAACGTCATATTTACCTATCAACAGAAGAAAGGCTGCAGAGAAAGTTAGTATGGAATTCCCAAATTCCTATTTGATCTAATTAGGTTATATTTCCCTGAGGAGATGAAACGGAGGATGATTTCAAATACATGTTTTCAATAAAGATTTCTACTATTAGCCCATTCAGTCACTCATTGAAACTAGTCATATTCTAAGTGTTAACATATAAAATGTGTTAATAACAACATGCAATATATAGCACCAAAAATTCATCTGAACAAATGAATAATCTCAGAAAAACTCAACTTTTCACTCAGCAAGAAATACCTTCTGCTGTTAGAGCAAAAGCATCTTCAGGGACACATCATTTATCTGCAGAAAAAAAACAGAATCTTTTGTCCACTGAGAACATGGCAAAGATCAATGAAGACAAAGGCTTAGTGCATGATGTTTGTTCATGTAATTGTCATGTCCATTTTCATCTAATCCCTTATACTACTGCTTGAAAGTGCAAACGCTTTAAAAGCCCCTGACCTAAAGCTGAAAAAAGCAATTACGTTGAACAAGTTGCAAAATGTGATYTTAGTGTAACGCATTAGGAGTTGGGAACACACAACTTCCATTAAGAATGGAAGTAATATATTCAATCTGCAATTAATAAATATTCTAGGACATGCAGTAAGAGCTGTGACAAACATTATTACACAGTATGTCAGTACTGTGTTTAATTAATTTTTTTAAGAGTAAACATCCTAGATATTAGCTAGCTTTGACTTTTGATATGACAGTTATTAGTGAGCACAGAAACTAAAATCCAGCCATTGCTACTAATAATAAACCAGAAAAAACCCAACACTAAAATTAACTAAACCTGTCCATTTTGCAATATTTCCATCCTAAAATCTATGGAAAATAAGTTGATTTTGTAGCACACTGTTAAATTAAAGAGATTTTGAATGTTTTGTAAAGACAAGGGAGTCAGAAGCTAAAAATCAAGGAGTCCTCACAGAAATTACTGACCATATTCTTCTTCTTTTAGCTATGGGTTGAATGACAAAGACTGATAGCTCTGTACTAATAAGCATCCATGACTCCATACTTTCAGTAAGGGAAAGACTGAACTGGAGTAGTGTCAGAACAGTTCTCATCCTCCAAACCATTAGCAGTGATGGTGAATGAGATATTACTCAACCCAGAAGAAAAGAAAGCAAGCGACATTTGTCTGTCCCAGGCAGAATGTTAACAGAGGCCATACCACTTCAGAATCCAAGGTTATGAAAGCATGTGACACACCTAGGAAGAGCACTTGGTGCACAGGCAGTGTATATACTTATTTGCTGAACTCTGAATTCTGATTTTGTAAGGGAATCTGAGAAGTCTGATATTACAGGTAGCAATTATGAAGTCCTAGTTTTAGCTAGTTCTTTGCCAAGTAGGTTCTAGTCCTATTGACTTCAATATGAGTCTTGCTGGGCAGATATTGGAGTCAAACTCTGCAAAGGAATTAAGCAAAATTTAAATAAAACTTTAACAAAACTATTCACAGGACACCTACCTGGACACTTAGTAGTTCAGAAGCATAAGAAAAACAAATAAAACCAACCAAAAAACCCAAACAAACAAACAAAACCCCCAGAAAGATTAAAAATATTAATGAACACCTTAAAATCTGCTTTTATACGTCCATGGACAAAGAAAGAGAGAGCTCTTCATCCAAAATCCATCAACAATCTTTTCTGAATAGCTCAAATAATTTCCTAAAGCTTCCTGAGATCAGGGGCAAGTTAGCCCTCACCCAAATCCCCAAACCATCTGGCCTGTCTTACTTAATGGAGGGGGTAAGAGCACCCACCATTTTAAAACTAGTCTAGGATTAGAGCTTTTATCCAGGAACCAAACAGGCCTTACTGCTCATCCTCAGCCTGTAAGGGCTCAAATGTAGAGATCCTAATCACCAATGAAGTGCTTAGCCAACTAACTTGAGGCAGGACTAGAGCGGAAAGTTTTCCATGTCTTCATGTATGGAACTGCATACTTGCCCTTATACAGCAAAACTGCAAGAGTCACAGGATTAGAAAGAAAAATTACAAGAGGAAAGCTTTCTCCTAAGGCCCATCAATGAAGACATTCCTTTCTGAGGGAGAAATCCTGTGGTTCTGGAAAATTCACAAAGTTTTTTCTTACTGAGGGAGTGGTGCAGTACTGCAGTTGCTCCCATCATCTCTATGGGTTCTGTAATTCCAGAGTAAGAACAATAAGGTCACCCTTAGTTTTACCCACTGCCAAAAACAGTTATGGAAAGAGAGCTTCCACATATGGAATTATCCAGGGACAGATCATCAGGAAGGTTTCTGTGAGTCAGATAAACTCTTTATCATAATAAACAGCATACCTACATTGCTTCTTGTAATGAATGTCCTACAGCTATTCAGTACAGAAAAGCATGTTCTTAGGGATGTTTGGCATTAGTCAAATTTTGTCACTCTGACACAGATTTGATGTGTCAATTAAAGTTAAGTACTCAGCGATCAATTTAAATCACAGTTAATTTCTCTTTAGCTGCTATAGTAAATCTCTGACAGATTAATGAGTTCCAGTTAATGGTGGAGCATAGAGTCTGTTGCAATTTTTTTTCTCTCATTAATGGAACTGCCATACAGCATAGATATATGCACTATCCTTGCTGCAGTTCAGACCTGTAATAATGCAAAGATGTAATAAAAAATAAAGAAGAGTCCCTTATTTGCAATAATAAACTATGCCAGTGAGAAGATCACAAAGTTTTTTAGCATGATAAGTGAAAGGGCGAGCCATTTCAGTCCAGTCTAAATTTATTGATAATTAAGGATGTTCTTGTCCTTAGCTTTAAAATGTTTTCTCCCTCTAATATTTACCCTTCAATATATTTACGGATGGCAATCAAGTCATCAATCAAGTCATAATACAAGTCCCTTGTATTACCGGTTTAAAGAAATCAAACTTTTCCTGTCTTCACAGAACTGGCTATCCTGTCCAGTCCTATATCATCCTTTTCTGCACCTTCTTCTATATACTCTTTTTCTCAACATGCATGACTACAGATGAGGCCTCACCATAAATAATCTCAGTAGTTAAGGAATTCCAGCTATTAAGCATGAGGAAATACAGGGGAATCATTCAGATTACACAAACTATATTTACATTTCTCGAATGTCAGTGTGAATTTCAAGGGTCTTCTCCTACTTTGATTTTGCAATGACATTGGTAACCTGCATGGAAAATGATTTACCAATTTGAGGAGCTTACTTAAATTTAAATATTTGGAGTTTCTGTACTAGGGAAATTTCGTCAAAGGCATATTGAAATAATTAGCTGAATAGCTTTTGGTCCAGTCTGAAATTTTCAGATATACAAAGGAAAACTAAGAAAACTCCATCAATTTACCCAAAGTAATTAGGTTACCTAAAGTGCAGCTATAGTGCTTAGGGCCAGTGAACAAATTTAAAATGGAAAGATGTTATTACCACAAAGTACTAACATGCCACAGGGCATCCTGTCCAATTATACTAATCAAGGTGGCAATAAAAAGCATGTCAAGCTGCATGTTTTTCAGAGACTGAGATAGCAACTTTAGAAAATCTCACCAGTAAAAATTAAAACTATTAATGCGTTCTGTAACATAGTAGCTTTTCGTGTACAGCAATGAGAACGTGAAAGCAAACTTGAGAGAGAAGACAACTATGACAATCTATATACATCAAGTCCTCACATTTTACTACCTTTGTATCAGTATAACAAGACCCAAAATCATCCTTCATTTTTTGTAAAATTTACTAAAGTAAAAAAAAAATATAATTAATTCTAGCTATGTTAAATCAGGAAAGTATATGTTTCAAGGGGAAAACTCATTGTAGARACTGCAAGGTAAAAATATTAATATTACGTTTTTACTGCTGTCCCATAGCAGTAACAAGTTTAGTACTATACTGAATTGTGCAGAACTAATCTGGTTCAGAAAATAACTATTTTCTGCTCAGTTTTCCATTTTATCTTTCAGTTATGGAGTGAGTCTTGAGTCTAACTTTTATTTTCCACAGTATTACATAAAAATTGAAATAATAAAAGGTAAAATTGATAAGGGCTTTTAATTAGCCTGTTGCAAGCAACCTATTTAACAAATTACGTGAAGATTAAGAAGTCAAAATATCTTGAAGATAAAATGCATAAGGTAAATGTAATATTTTGTAGAATAAAGGTCAAAGATGTTTTTCATTTACCCAAGAAACTAAATGGAAAATGAAGTGATCTACGCTCTACAGCATTCCTTTTTAGGTTGGTGTACCAAGGATGCTGTGCTGAAATATGAAACTACTAATACTATTCCACTAGCACCTGAACACCTGATAACTCAGCACCTGATAAGCTTTTCCAGCGTTACGTCCAATGGAGCTGTTAGCAACAGTCGTAGAAACCTGGAAAGGAAGAAATCTAACCATTGGGGGGGCTATTAGCCTGTGCATGTATATAATCTACAAATATGGGGCCTTGCTCTTGGTTGATTTTCAAGCACTTGCGATACATGTAATTACTAAAATTAGTAAAAATATGTACAAACAAGTCTTTGCATTTTTCCTATAATTTGGTGGAAACTTAACGGACAAATCTTTATATTTTAGACTTTAGTAAATACATCTGCTTTCTATGTTATTTTTTATGACTTCACCAGAAACTCTAGTATTTTTCAATTGAGATCTTTAATGGACATGAATAAAAAATTGGCACAGTTATCAGTATAAAACAAAATTCTTCACAAGAACAATAATTCTCATAGTGCCTTCAAATCTACTGTTAACAGTGTTCTTGGAAAGGTCATAAGATTTCCATGTTAAAATTCTACAGTGAGCTAGAATAAATAAAGCAAGAATCATTCGACTACTTTATGCAAAAGACAAATCTAGATTTCACTTAGGTGGATATATTAGTCAAACTTATAGTAGTATATGGGACTGGATGGGTAGAGCTCTGGAAGATAATTTATGCATGAAAATTTGATGATTTGGTTAAAATGACAGCATTCAAAAATTACGAGAGCAGGTAGGCACTGTTCAAATGAAGGGCATATTTCGGAAATTTGCTTTTATATATCTGTCTCTAAGATCGAGAAGGATTCCACATACAATGCCTGTTAAAAATGGCATTAAAGAAACCAGTGAGAGTCAGACAATTAATATCTTGAGGATTTGTGTAAAAGTTTCCATAAGGCATTCTAGCTATATTCTGTATGCCACGGGAATATAGCTTTATTTGTATCAGTATAACGAAGAAGAAATCAACATATTCTGTAACTATTTTAGATTTCTCTGTGTGCTCAAAATTGCTATTCAAAATGTTAGTACTGGAGTCCATAATGGCCTCAGCCTCAGCATGGACAGCAAAAAGCAATTACCTGATCTCCCAAGTTTGATTTTATTGAGCCCTATGAAGCAGATGAACAGTATCCTGACCCTCTAAGAAAGTTCACCCTGTGACTAAGGGTTTTGAAGGACAGTGGAGCAAGGGCAGACCCATAAATCAGTCTCATTCTGTAGAACCAGGGCACAGCAGCTGTTCAGATGATGGCAGCCTTGAGGTTATAGAAGTGGCTGTGGAAGTCACCACAACTTAAATGATGATTTCTCTCTCCCCTCAAGGAACCTCCCCAGCATGGAGCTATTTGAGTTAGGCGTCACCCCTCCAGGCAAGTAGCACATGAGAATAGTAATCCTCTTGTAGGAAAACAAATCAATTCTGGCAGTTTAATTCTGGTCTCCGTGTTTGCATCAAACAACCCTACTTGTTTAAAGCAGTTAAGCCTTATGCTCACAACGTGTAATTGTAAATTGAGATGATGAATACTTGTCCTTCATACAACAGCAGTCAAATATATCTCTTTCCTTTTGATAGATTAGGAATTTTTTTAGTGAATAATGAGAGTCAATTTAAGTCAGACTTTTCAGGGGAGAGAACAATGAAAAATAGCTTCAATTGCTTCAATGAAAAATTTAACTAGGATTTTTTTCATCTTAAAAGCTGGAAACAATTTAAACCAATAAACTTTAGGCAAACTGACATACAGAATAGCTTAATATAACCTAGAACAGATTCCTCCATTTGTCTACCTCCATTTTCCATTTTCATTTCAACTTTCTGCTAAGCATTTTTCACCTGTTCTGTCTGATACCTGTGAAAAGTCCCTTGCTCTATAAATAATCCCATTCATAAACTCATCATATTCTACAGAGAAAAGTAAAATAAATAGACATACTTCAGGTTATACAAATAAAAAGGTAAAGCTTGAGTTTGGCTGAAGTGCAGATGAAGTCCTGAGAGTTGCAGTGCTCACACCCAGTGCCCCAGGTTTAGAGCTAATGTTTCCTTCAGCGCAACAAGTCCACATGCTGGGACAGGCAGTAAAAGCCGTCACTGCTCCCACATCCTGCTTCTTCCTGGCCTTTGGATTTTATACAGGAGTTTAGAAGGGGAACTGGTACTACATGGTATTTGGGATATCATGCAGAGAAATAAGGGTATTTCAGGGGGTATTATGTCCTCTTGCTGCATGGAAGACTCCAGAAGCTCAGTTCTGTGAAGACTRAGGCACAAGATTGTCTCAGGGTTTTGGCTTACTTTAGAAAAAAAAAAAGGGGGCTTGTTTCTACATCTGTAAAGTACAAATCCCTGGCTCTGTGGTTTCATCACGCCATGGTGCTAATTATGAAAAATACCAACAGTTTCTCTTAAGAACTTTTTATGGCTATTGAGGCTGTCACTAGCCATGATGAAAAAGAAAGGAAATTTCTTTCAGTCCTTTTCTGAAAGGAGGGTTAACAAATTAATTAACAATTTTTTTTTAAAAAAAGCAATTGATTAACAAATCCTATGCTTTTTCCACCTGGCATTTAATGTTACATGCTTTAATTTGGTCAGAGAGACTTTTTCATGTCTGCTGCAAACAATAATCTGAATTCATTTCATTCTCCAGATGTAGTTTTCCACTTACTGGTTTTGTCTTGAAAATTTATAAGGTTATATGAATACAAAATCCTCTACTGGGACTTTCTCTATATGCTATGCAGTATTTTCTGATTATCAAGCAACAAATGCTTGGTAAGCATGTTTTTAGCATATCTGGCTACCCTTATTCAAGCTGAGTAATTAAATTCACCAAAACAGCGGGATGCTAAACATATAAAAAACTATTTCTCATGAGTAAATGTTGCATATTGAGGTTCCTGTTTTTCTTTATTATGTCTGTTGGCATGATTCTCATAACTGTATGGCTACATGTTCCAAGTTTCATAAGACAAAATATTGATACGACATTGGAATTTCAACAGTACCCACAATTTCTACACCAGTGGGGTTTTAACTAGTTATTCTAACCACTAATAACTACTACCCATAGTTATTGGCCAAATTCTATTGCTCAGCCTTGAACACTTCATTTCCCGTTCTGACTCAAAAAGTTTTCTTTCTAAAATTAATTTTCATTGTCTTTTTTAACAATAAACAAGTGATGTTATTTACTTCTATTACATTTAGAAGTGTCACATAAGCTCTGACAACCAGCTCCAATTTCCCCTCTGCACCTAACGTTTTTGTTTCTATTTTGTTTTTATCTTCATTAATGCAGTAGTGCAAATAATAAGGAAAATCATATTATGACCAATAGAAGTATAGTCCCTATGTCCTTAAGCTCAGTGTCTCAGTTCTGTCAGTTCTTGATATAATTTAATGAGATGCTAATATGCGCTTTTATTTAAAAATATTTAAGTATTTTCATCTTTCCGAGTGGTAAAGTTTTAAGTGTGCAGCCATAAATACAACATTGTCTCTGGCAGAGAGTATATACAACTCCAAAATGAATTCCAGAAGTCTGAAGCACTCCACTTGTCTTTCCTATAAAAACACCTTTCATTGAGACAGGACTATCTGTAGGAATTAAGGTGACTCCACTTGTACCTAAGCTAATGTATCATAAGGAGTTACATGATCTCCACCATATCTGAATAGAGAAGGAGCATATGTGTCTTTCTCATACAGCTCTATGGCAAGGTACTGCTCACACAATTTTCAGTAGGGAACTGAGGCACAGAAAGTCTAAGTGCTGTCTCTAAAATATGTAAGAATTAGAGAGAGAAAAAAGAAATTAATTGAGGTTTCCTTCCAGTGGGATAGATTCTTACTGCCTAAGAGAGGGAAGTGGGAATGCCTCTGCCAGGAGTTGAGCAGAAAAAGGTAACTCCATAAAACTCTTTCTATGCTTCTCTCATTTAGATTTCAAGACAAAGCTACTGCAGGGGTAGAGTTCTATGGAGTTATATGAACTGTACACAGAGGCTGGATTTCCTTAGCTTGGGATTTTTTCAATTGCCCTGAAATGCATCTTTATTCTTATCCATTGTGTCCCCACTAATACAAATAGGTATCATGCTGGCATTCAGCTAAGTAATTCTTTTGTCATCCACAGATGGACAGGGGATTACATGGCTAAGAAATGAAATAAAAGCTAAATCCCTATGCTTGATAAAGCTTTGCTTGTTTTCTCTTTCATTCAGGATTACCGAGTGAACATCTTTCTCCGTCAGAATTGGAATGATCCACGCCTCGCATACAGTGAATATCCAGATGATTCTTTAGACTTAGATCCATCCATGCTGGATTCAATTTGGAAACCTGATTTGTTCTTTGCTAATGAAAAAGGTGCCAACTTTCATGAAGTTACAACAGATAATAAGTTGTTGCGAATTTTCAAAAATGGAAATGTACTTTACTCCATCAGGTGAGTTTCTAATCAAATTATTTTTTTCAGATAGAAGTTGAAAAGTGTACCTAAGAATTGTAATGGATATCTTCAGGTGCTAATCATACAGAACTATCACTAAAGTAAAGTGAGTTTTGAATACAGAACTTTATCATCATTACTGTTCATTGCTAATACTAAAATAGAAAATGATCCTCATTAGGAATATGCATAATAAAAATAAGAAGAAAAGTATCTTTCCCATTTTAAAGTACAGATACTGAGCCTAAAGGAGCTAGGACACTTGCACAGACTATTGTCCTGGAGTATTACAATCTGAGCTGGCCTAGGTAAATTTCACACGCTGTAGCCTCCAGTGTCATAACAATCCAATGTTGGGGTTTTTTCACCTTTTTGGCTATTGCAGTTGCACTTCTACATGGACACATGGCCGCTTTGAGGAAATATGAGATTTAAAGAATAGTTCACTTACTGCTGGTGATGGAAAGAAAAGTGGAAAGTAAACTTTTGAAAAGGTTTAAGAAGCTGTAAGCAGCAATCACGTATAAGTATTGACAAAATCTAGTTATTCTACTTCTTTTCCCTTCTCTTCTCCCCACTTTCCTTTTATTAATACACATATTGGTAGGCATTTTACCACTATCTTCAAAAACCTGATCTAATGAGAGACACATTGGATATAAGTATCCTAATGCCCATTAGACATGATATCATTTTGGTATTAATATAGTGACCTACTTGTGCAAAATGTTATACTTTTCAAAATAAATATACCTCTTGTCCACTTAGTGTTTTGTTTTGCAAGCTTTTACAATACTGCATTAATGGGCAATTGGACTTTTTGAAGAGAATGCAGGAATCTGTAAAATAGTTTGTGTACTAAGAGGAAAAAAAAACGTTTGTGACTTGCGTGGATGTATCAGTAGCAAGGAAGCCTCCTTCCTCCCTCCTTCCAGTGCAAGTGGCCAGCGTCTTGTCAAGCTTATACAGGGAGAAAGGGTTGGGTTTAAATTCCTATGAGCATTTCATACCTAAAAGAAGGTTAGTCTGCCAGTCTGGGAACATAATATTCTTCAGTGTCACAATATGTATTCTGTCACTAGAAATGGATGAAGAGCAAGTAAAAAGGATTCCTTCTCCAGACCCAGGTAGAAATCAATCATCTCCAGACTCCCTGAGTCACCCTGGGAGGCACTAGCAGTTGTTCCACTTTAATCAAATAACTCCTCCTCCTTGCCCTACTCCTTCCAGATACATACAACACAGGGTATAGACACCACCACTCAACTGAAGCAACTTCAATAGAATTCAGATCAAGTTCATGGTAACATGAAATGGGGGGAAAAACCAAACATGAGAAATATTATAATATTAAATTATAAAAGCAAACATTGACTGTGATGAAAGCAGATGCCAGATAGCTCCTGTGTTTCTTATAGAGCCAGAAAGTTTATGTTGCCATGACTTAATTGAGAATTATTACAATTTCTGAAACAGATTTAAAATCATACAATTGGCATCTAGTTGAGCTGTTATGTGAATTTGAGTCAGTTAAGCTTTTGATGAGGGGAGACATGCTAATTGCTAACATGGTCATATTAAAAGAAAAAAAAAAAATCAAGATTTCTAAATTTGCTTTTTCCTTTTTTCCCTAATGTATCCTCCTCCCCTTATCGCATTGCAACAATTCAAACAAGAAAATAATCAGAAGGTTATAGTTCCTGTTCCAATGAATACTTAATATAAAATACTAAAATATTTACTGAAGCACAAAGTAAAGTCCAGGTGCCTCTTCTCTGAAATGACTTGCCATGTAACTAGCCTACTAGTCAGATCTGGCATTTGGAACCATGTTTTTTAATAGCATGTGAATAGGTCCAGGGCCTGAGTTCCCTCCTCAGACTCTCCCCCTGCAGCTCTGTCACTGGCAGGCTAAACAGACGTTATAGCAACGAAGAATCAAGAAGCTTTGGAGAGGAAAAAAGCAGGATAAAAGAAATATACAGCCATGCTTGCCACCTACTGCCGATTTCCCTTTAGCCGCAATGCCAAAAACAGGGGAATGGGTTTAAGAGAGGGGGATTAGAGCACTGCCGTTCTAGAAAAGCCTTATGTGTAAGGAATTGAACTCAGGCCCCTCAGGTTTTTGGAGAAACTCTGTCAACTGAACTGATAAATGAATATGGGGCAAAATTTTCACTCAGGATATTTTCTAGCAAGAAGAAAGGTGCAGTCATGACCCTGAATGATGAATGGATACCTAAACATGGCCAGTGAGGGAAAACATCTGCCTTTACCTCTTAGATTCTTCTTTCTTATTCCTCTGAGAAGTGTCACTCTAAAGATAAGTTATTGTATTGATATAAAATGTAAAAATACCTCTTTTGCCTATAGGTTGCAAAGTATTGCACAGGAAGTATCAGGACTAATGTGAAACACAGCTGCAGTTCAAAATTACAGGCATATTTCAGTCTACCATCAATATCATAAAATGTYATCTTAAACCTTTGTGTTGACAATTTAAGCACCTTATTTTAGGACAATAACACATAAATTACTTTGCCACCATGATTTGCAGCTGACATCTGTTATGAAATTCTTGCAAATCTGGGTAAATTTTATGTCAAGGATTTGAAATACTGTAACAGTACAATAATTCTGCTGTAGCACAAAAAAGCATGCTGTTGTTGCATTCCTTTAGACTTCCCATAAAGTTAGGCAAGCCTACTAAAAAGTGTGTTTTTCTGAAAGTCTGTAATAATTTTTTTCCACATTGTCATAGTAGACTGAGCAAGTGAAATGGGTTCAGCTAATATACATCCCTTTTGATAGCTTTCTAACGAAAAAATATATTTTCTTCTTTTTCTAATGACTTCCAGCGTTTTCATGCATTCTTCCTGTACAGTTCTATGGAATTTTTGTGGTTTATTTTTAATATTGTTTTTTGTGTTCTTTCAGATTGACTTTAATACTGTCCTGTCCGATGGATCTCAAAAATTTTCCAATGGATGTGCAAACATGTATAATGCAGCTGGAAAGCTGTAAGTTTGAGTAATGTATTATCCTATAAATATTTTTGTAGGGACTACTATAGCTATGTAAGAGGTAGAAAGACCCCTTGTAGTGGTACAAGAAGAAGTTTTCAAAAAAGAATCCTCTCTTTTACCAAAAGAATCTGTGAAACATACACGATTTTCAAAGGAAGAGATTCTTTCATCCTTACTTGTACTGAAAATCAACAGTTTTGTGTAAACCTAAAGTTACTACTAAACTTAAGTACCTGGTGCCACTTTATCTTTACGCAAAATTTATGCATATAGGGATTCACCTTAAGTCTTCCCTGTGTTCACACATACAGAGGGACAATAATATGGGAGAGCATAAAGGAAACATGAGAATAACTTTTAAGGGAGTGGTTTATGTGATTTATGTGAATATCCTGAAACTGATAATAACTCAGTGTCCTTAAAAGATGGAAACAAGATGATATATACTGAGTACCTGCTCTTCAGATTCCTGCCCTAGATCTTCAGCATGCTTACATGTTATAGCTACATAGCTGTAGTTTTTACCTAATCATCCAAGAAGGGATTAGGGAAACGGTTTACTACAAGGGAGAACTGCAGAAGATTGCACAGTATATGTATGTATATATATATGTATATGCCCATGTACCTACCTAGGGTATGTCACTTACACAGCCCTCACCCCCTCAACTGGGGCAGTGCCTTGGATCAGTGGAACACCCTGCAGAAAATATTGGGAAGGGCTGTAGAGCCCTTGCATTATGAGGAGAAGGAAGTCCATACAACGTATCATCTAGCTAGGGATAAAATGTGAGCATGATCTGACCATCAACCATAACATTAGAAAAATTTCTAGCATCTTCCAAAGACTCTGGGCTTAAAGGAATTTGTAGTAGCACAGATGATAGCTTGACATTGAAAACACCCAGCAAAACACAGAAAGAACAAAAGACCTGATGATAGCTTTCTAGTGCAGAGAAGGTCTGACAGTTTGACCAAACCTGGTGTTACACTAGAATTTCAATGGAAAAAGTGAAATTACAACTCCATGTGTTTTAAATAATYTCTTCGTAAAGCCCTGTTTGTATTATACACAAATATCCTGAGGAAAGCAGAGAACCTAAAACCAGCTTACACAAGACAAGCTTTGCAGAATTATCTTTCAGTTAACAGCAATACTTTTTATGTCAAATAAAATTAGCATTTGTTAACTCAACCCATCGTATGTTGTACTTATCATCTCCCTTGATATCTCACTTAGAACTTAAAAGAGGATGGAAAGTGTACAGCAGCTATGTCATTTCAAGGCACACACTCACACAGACAAAAAGACAAAACCAAAGGTTCTGTCTGATGCTGTCATCTGAGCTAACACAGGATGTGTGAGGACAAAGGCACCAATATGCATTAAATTCTCATTTTCCTTGTTATATGAAGTATTTGGGAATTGCCTTTTCCCCTTAAAATGAGAGGACTTTGGAAGAGATTCCTAGCAGAAAAATCCTCCTAACAATGTGAAGAAGAATAAAAAAAAAAAAAAAAAGTAAAGCATTTTTTGAAAGATTCCAGCAATCTGAAGTTTGTGAAAATTAATGACAGGGGAAAAACAAATAAATAATAAGTACCCATCTTAATGTCAGATCTAGATTTACACTTTTAGGATCAACAAGTAAAATATTTCAGCAAGTAATTTTCTGCATATAGAATGAACATACTGGATTAGTTGAAATATATTCTAGATCAGAAACACAACATACAAAATGTGATTAATGTATTTCTTGGTTTTTTTCTTTTTTTTACTGGAACAAAGTAGCATCTAAGAGGAGGGGAAGGCAATAATTTATCAATCAGTATGTCAAGACTGTTTGTTGTATGGATAACAGTATGCTTTTACAAAAAAATTGCAGGGTRAGTATGAAAGCCAGATCTATCTTTCATTACAATGGACAGATGGTAATATTATAAAGCAGGCTTTCAATATGAGGGCAATGGCTGAATCTGACAGCAGAAATTTTCTTGACTAAAATTGAGAGATAGTTATTTGCTGCAAATGTCAAGGAATTTAGGGCAATATTATATATTCAGCATTTAAGCAAAACTCCACAGTCAACCCAAGCGGAGAATCCTACTAATAACCTATGTCACCTTTATAATTAATGTGACCAAATAAAAGGTTAATATGAGGCAGCTGTATCAGAGCACATACAGATGGCAGGTATATTCACTATATACAGTTATGCTTCAAACAGAAAATATCATAGTGTTTGAACAAGCAAGAGGTATAATTTTAAAAAACAATTGTGTTTAAAAAGTCATGAAATTGTTAACTTCATAAAACTCAGCTGTATTTTTTCTCTCTTTCAGTCCTTCTGGGGACAGGTCATACAACAACTGAGCATTCTTGAACAAATAGGCATCTGTTTTGCTTTATAGAAACCTTGCAGAAGCTCACAGTTCCCACAAACTGCACCATAGGAAACCAATACTCATTAGCTGAACAGCACTGTAGATGTTCTACTATGTTTTCCAGCAGGGCATTTTTCACTGAAGTTTTGTTTTTAATCATTTAGTTCAGTGGGAGTAAATTCCCTGCTGCACATTCACATAGTAGAGAGAGGCAACATTCACAAAAGAAAAGCTGAACAAAATACAAATGAGTGCTTCAAAATCTTCTAGTTACAGAGAAAGATCAAATTTGATTTCATAAGGAAGTTACAAGTAATAAAGGTTTCCCCATATCGCCTTGCCTAATTCTATTTTACCTGTCACTCCAGACATTGAAAAATAGAGACTATGGGCAAAGTAGCTGGCCTGAGGCAGAAAATTTTGCAGCCTGTGGGAGCTCTGGCTATACCTGCGTGTCTGATAGCAGAATAAACAGTTAGGTTTGCAAGACCAAGACGGCAGTTCCCCGAAACCGAGAGAAATTACTTTGGGACAGATCCAAAGAGGTTATGCACAGTGACATAGCTTCTAAGCTCCTAGGCCTTCAAGAGCAGGAATTCACCTGCCCAGAACCAGTTTCTCTATACAGGCAGGGAAATAGACACCTTGGAGGAGTTACAAAAAATGTCTACATACTGGACAGGGGAGTAACTAGATTAAAAAAAATGTCTTATATGAGTCTGAACTCTGGCCAATTTCCAAAACTTAGAAAAAGATGAGCAGAAGCTTTCACATTGCAGAGTCTTTGGCTAAGAAAGGGGATCCATTTCTCTTTAAAATTAGAGAAGAGAAAAGGAGGATGGCTACATTTAGCTTTTTCCGAGGCTTCATATCAAAGCTCCTGAGGTAAGAACTGACATAAACCTGAGAGCCTGAATCCATCCAAGAATCTCTAATTCCTAGGCCACAGTGTCATACTCTCCTGTGGTTGGCTGGCTTACATCTTTTGGTGCACAGTGAGACAACTTAAATAGGGGGATCGAAGCACTAACCTGCACTGGTGGTTAGTGCACTGTCCAGGGAAGCGGGAGACGTGGGGTTCCAAAACTGAGAACACAGTCCTCATGTCCTGAGTAAACGATTTGATCATCAGGCTGTGTTATAAACACCAAAGTGGTTGCAGGAGCAAAACAGCAGCAGCCATGCTTCCAGATGTTTCTTTTTAAAGTCATCATCATTGCCGTTTTTTCCACTGAGTGCCAAGTTGGGTAGGACATTGTTCAATTATGAATTTACAAGGCCCATTTATCTCACAGTTTCTTTAAATTGTATCTGATCTTGCAAGCCTTGCTCCTGCATGTGTCACTAAGTAAATTAGACTGTTTCTAACAAATCACCCATCTTTTTCTTACTCATCTTACCACCAGGTTGCAAAGAAAGGCCTAAAGTTACTTATAAAAGACAGATTGTAGGTTTTACTTCTGCTATAAAATTGTAATTTTGTTTAGTACTGGATAACTTTCCTTCAATATTGGTACTGTTACTTCAGCATAGAAAGCTCTAAGAGGAAAAGTCACGTATAGCTTTTCTTCCCAAATGATATTTTTATTTTTAGCCATCTCATGTAATGTTTTTTCCAAGGTCAGTCTAAGTATCTGGATTTGCCCCTGGTTAAAGTACTTCACTTATACCATGAAGTGTCTCAAAAATATTTAAGTGGAAATGTCTTCTATTTTTAAAGGATTTATTTTACCAACTGATTTCTCGGCAACTAGATTGAGCTGCTTTTGTATCTTAGAAAGGAAGCAAATGAAAATACAGATATGAAGTAATCCCTTATACATTTCTATGCTTTATGCCAGGGCAGCCTATAGGGATGTGAGATAATTTTAGTTTTATTCTGCTTGAATAAGATACAAAGAATTGTCAGCTAGATACGTATTTATTTCTGTGACCTTTCTCCCAGGAAAGAAATGTTGTTTATTTTATGTGCTACAGCTTGTTGGCTCTCTCTTTTTTAAGTTTCCCTTTTATCTCACAGCATTCATAGAATGATAGAATCATTAAAGTTGGAAAAGACCTTTAAGATCATCGAGTCCAACCGTCAACCCAGGACCCATGCCTACTAAACCATGTCATGAAGTACCACATCCACAAATTTTTTGAATGTCTCCAGTGTTGGTGACTCCACCACTTCCCTGGGCAGCCTGTTCCAGTGCTTGACAATCCTTTCGGTGAAAAAATGTTTCCTAATATCCAATCTAAACCTCCCCTGGCGCAACTGAATCCATTTCCTCTTGTCCTATCGCTTGTTACTTGGGAGAAGAGACCGACACCCGCCTCACTACAGCCTCCTTTCAGGTAGTTGTAGAGAGCGATAAGGTCTCCCCTCAGCCTTCTCTTCTCCAGSCTAAACAACCCCAGCTCCCTCAGCCGCTCCTCATAAGACTTGTGCTCCAGACCCTTCACCAGCCTCGCCGCCCTTCTCTGGACACGCTCCAGCACCTCAATGTCCTTCTTGTAGTGAGGGGCCCAAAACGGAACACAGTATTCGAGGTGCGGCCTCACCAGTGCCGAGTACAGGGGGACAATGACCTCCCTCTGCCTACTGGCCACACTATTCCTGATACAGGCCAGGATGCCGTTGGCCTTCTTGGCCACCTGGGCACACTGCCGGCTCGTGTTCAGACAGCCGCCGACCAGCACCCCCAGGTCCTTTTCTGCCGGGCAGCTTTCCAGCCACTCTTCCCCAAGCCTGTAGCGTTGCCTGGGGTTGTTGTGACCCAAGTGCAGGACCCGGCACTTGGTCTTGTTGAACCTCATACAGTTGGCCTCGGCCCATTGATCCAGCCTATCCAGATCCCTCTGCAGAGCCTTCCTACCCTCAGGCAGATCAACACTCCCACCCAACTTGGTGTCATCTGCAAACTTACTGAGGGTGCACTTGATCCCCTTGTCCAGATCATTCATAAAGGTATTAAACAAGACCAGCCCCAAAAGTGAGCCCTGGGGAACACCGCTCGTGACCGGCCGCCAGCCGGATTTGACTCCATTCACCACAACTCTCTGGGCTYGGCCGTCCAGCCAGTTTTTTACCCAGCAAAGAGTACACCTGTCCAAGTCATGAGCCGCCAGCTTCTCTAGGAGGATGCTGTGGGAGACAGTGTCAAAGGCTTTACTAAAGTCCAGGTAGACCACATCCACAGCCTTCCCCTCATCCACTAGGCGGGTCACCCGGTCGTAGAAGGAGATCAGGTTGGTTAAGCAGGACCTGCCCTTCATGAACCCATGCTGGCTGGGTTCGATCCCCCAGTTGTCCCGCACCTGCCTCGTGAGCGTTCCCAAGATGAACCGCTCCATAATCTTCTATTCCTTTATTTTTATATTACAATTAGAACTTTATGTGACATTCAACATCCCTGAATTTTCAAAGAATAGTGAAAAGACTGATTCTGTTACAAAAGAAGAAATATACTATGAAAAGTAGCATATGTAAGGGAGAAAGCACCTGCTCACCTCATAATTTTATTCTGATGCTTATTGTCTCTCTTAATAAATTAAACAATGCCCTTTTCTTTCCTTTTTGATTTATGAAGGCTTTTTAGTCTAAGTAATCATCCTCCTGTCTTTTAGATTTTTAGAGAAAACTCACTCCGTACTACATGATGTTGTCACCTGAATAGTATAATTTCTTTCCTCCTGGTCTCTAAATTGGAGATTGTGCAAACGGAAAGATCTGTAAGCAGGCTACAGCAGTACAAGCTACTGCATTACAGAAAACGATGTGCATATTGTTGCTTTCCCACAACAGCAAAAAGACACCATAAGAAAGATAATAGAACTGGAGTGTATTTCTTACCTGCCAGGGAACCTCAGGTGTCTATCTGAGTGACAGTAATTACGGACACACTAGGTCAATGCCTGCCTGTGCCTGAACGTGTSGAAACCATACCTTTTCTCTCCTTTTCATTTCAGTAGCACAAAAGTTGTCAACAACTGATCCTATGGTTTCTACTCTGCAGATGAGTGACTCAGACCACTGTGCATATCTGAAGTGAGACCTAGCACACAGCTACAAAGAGCTAGATATTTGTAGTTTTCAGCTCCTGATCAACACAGGATGAAAGGGCAGTAGTAACTGTACAAATGCTGCTGAACCCACAGAAACTAATATAAAAGTGATTGATAGCTGAAAATCTATAGGCTTCAGCAAGGAATATTAGGTTTGAGAGATGTGGTAGAGGGCTGGGCCTGAAATGTTATTCTTCTCTGAAATTCAGGCTAAGAAGGATAAACCTGTAAGTCCCAAGCGAGGGATGCCATCAGAATGAATTAGAGGGCAGTGCAAGGGGCAGACCCTTTAAAGCGGCTCAGAAGTACATAGAATAAAATCCTGCTTTCTTGGAGCTCYAGCATAAATTTAGCCTTGAAACGCATCACAGTTGATTTCTGAAGCTAGTATTTTTAGTGTGTAATGTATATCAGAAGAATCTATTCTAACCTCAAGGCAAAATCAGATTCGTTAGCTCTGTCAGATCTTCCCCCTGCTATGTTGATTGGAATTTAGGGCACAGTTCAAACCTTTGCCATGTTCTTAGGAACAGTAATGTACAGGCAGCCTATCCTGGAGGCACACTGTTGGGATGCCTAAGAGAAGAGTAGTGAAATAACTCTAGTCAACATGACTATAGTCCTTGCCTCAGCTGGATACCTAAAGAACTGCTCGGTTTGCTGAATAAATCCAGTGTTACTCTTGGACCTGTACGTTACTAAACTTTAAAGAAATAAGAATGGAATTTAGATAAATCACTGGGATTAAAAGAACTATAAAATAAATTCTGTTGTCGAGCCAAATTCTCTTGTACATAAATGCTAGATATTCAGCTCAGTTGTTTCATGCCATTCATGTGTTTGTTTATTGAACAAGAGAAAAAAAGTTGGGTTTTAATATGCCTGTAGGTATTGTAAAATGACACAAGGGAATGGCCTTCCTGGAATAAAACAGAATGAGTAGAAAATTTACAAGATATATTGATATTCAGCTGGATCACAAGTTTGCTCAAAAATTTTATTCTTCATGGCTTGGAATGGTACTCTAAGGGTGGTTAAAAGGAAAGAACTTAGCAAATAAGGATGTGTCAGCAGAAATATAAAAGGGGGTATCTTAGAATTACCGAGACATTTATGATTCGAAGGTGTGGAGTCTCTGAAGGTACAGGGGAATTGCTTGCCCTGAATAACAAGCCTTGTTTTGCTGTAATAGTGTAGTCCTTGGACAGCCTGGAGAAGAGATGTTAATACTTTCAAGACACTTCAATAATTCTTCAAGACAAACTTGTTGGATGTCCATTGTCTTGCCTATGAGATTATGGGCTTTTAATGCCTACAGCTGATATTGAATTAGCTAAAATAAAATCTTCATACTCTTAGCATGTATATATACAACTGATATTAATAGCTTGGTTCCAATAAGTTCTATAGAATGATGTGGACTGATGTGGGTTGAATGGAACCCTATTTGTTTAAGGTGGGCTTTGTTCCTATACTTTCAAAATTGGATGAATGAAAAAGTTATATTTACTATTAAGATTAATAATAGCGTTAAAAAAAMCCCACAGACAAAAATCTACTTTTTTCTTTTGGGGACCTCTCACGTGGATGTTGATAACAGGTTGTCTACACCATTTTTTAAAATACAAGATTTTCTGGGAAAAATGACCGAGACCAAGGGAAAAGTTTGGTTTTCTCTTTTCCAGACACTATAGATGCCCTTACTACTTAGAAATATTTCAACAGGATCACATTCTTCTTCCCTACAATCTTTCCTGAAACCTGTAATTGAACATACTGAAAATTTTCACTCTAGCTAGACAATTTTCAGTACTGTCTAAAGGCTAGAGTTAGTATGTCTGTTTTGTCCACCTTCTGCCAAAGAGTTTTGTATAGATTAGGTTGATTAAATAGACTATCACTATAGTTTCATTTTATTTGATGTCCAGATATTCAAAACCTTGCATCAACTATTCCAGGCACAAGTCCTGACAACCACTCCTCATCCCTCCGTAAGTGTGACCACACAGAGTTTTACTTTCATTTTTTCACACTTATCACCAGCTCTGTGACAGACCATTTTCTAAAGAAAAACTTCTGCAGGCCAAATCCAACTTTCCCAATTGATTCAGGCCCTCTACACTGCCAGTTAATTCTAAATTCTACTTAGTTTGCCAGTTCTTCATATTCATCTCAGGCAGAGATCTCAGTCTGCTAGTACATGCTTCACTAACTTATTACCTGGAATGACTTCAGGCTCCTAAAAATGAGTTGTCTCTAAAGAGAGCTCTTTGCTGAGAGGCTACAGTGCCATGCATACACGCAGTTCTTGAGTTTTCCTGAGAAATACTCCCTCTGGCAACCTTCTCCTCCTGGAATGATAGCCTTGTCATATAATTACCAAAAGTTTATTATCTGCTTTTGCATTACAGATGTGCAAGACCTCAGACTTTGGGTTTATATAGACAGTCTTAATGCAAGATAACCAGTCCTGTAACTTCTGAACACTGCTGTTCAAAATAACAGTGTGTTTTTTCTGTCCTTTCTTTCCAGTTCTATGATGGCACTGCTTAGATTTTGTGTGATTAGTAATATCTTTACAAAATTAAGAGCAAACAACTGGACAGTAGCCAGACAATAACAAATACATTGCAAACTGCACTCTACTTCAGCTGCAGTAGCTGGCTTGCATCCCATAACACACAAAATTTGGCATTTCTACTTCCTTTCTCAACCTTCATACATTTACACCCTGCAACCCAAACCCTAGCACACTGCGTTTCAGTGACAGAAGTGTTACTAATCCGCCTGATTTAGTTTAGGTGGGCCTGGTCCTGCAGACCTCTATACTAGATGATAGCCTCCATTGCTTTCAGCTATTTTTGTAGTATAAAGTGATCACTTTTTCCACCCTCATATACTAACCAGGCCAGTGACTGGCTGTCCTTTTTTCAACACTAAATGTAGCCACTAGGACTTTCCTCCATAACACTGTATTTCCCAATCACCGGTAATAAAAATATCTGGTAGCAATTTATACTAGTCACCAAAACCACCTCACAGTCAAAAAAGAAAAATTCCTTTTTAGTGAGAGACTGAACATCATGTTAGGCTGCAGCAAATGCAAATAAGTAAGAGATATTTATGTTCTGCTCACAAAGCAGTAGCAAGAGAGATAATATAGTAAGACTGAACAGCAAGAATTTACAAAGAATAGGAATAACCATTATGTAGCAGAAGTTTACTCTGAAAGACAGGTGTGCTCAGAAGTAGAGTCAGTTTTTTCTTCCAGACACATAACTGGGACTCCCTTCAGGCACGCACACATTTCCCATGGAAAGCAGAAAACAATGAAAGCAAGGCACAGAGAGAAAATATCTTACACTCAAGTCTTATCCCAAGAAGAAGTCAGGATTCAAGAGCTAAGCACTTATGTCTACTACAGAATAAGCTCCATGCATCTATAAGCAGAGTTAAGAAACATTTAAATTTCTGTGTAGTTGATAAAAGTACTCTTCTGATTTGGCTTTGGGTCACCTCTTTCTATACTTTTAGACTTGAGTAGAAGGCCACTGAAATATTTCCCTAGACAAAATACAGTGCCCTCCTGATAGAAATGTTAGAGGCATAGGAAATGTGATTAAGTATCATCTTTGCTATTTTTGCAAATCCAAAAAAATATAAATAAACTGCAAAACTCGTTACTGCATTAACATTTGGCATAGGCTTCTGTGGCATAACAAATGTAAGGAGGAGAATCTAGAAACGGGTATTGTCGGGGAGATAGGGCTTCTACAAGTGTGACTCTGAACTTGAAAAACTGCAAGGGACGCAATTCCTCATTCTGTGACATTGCTGTGAGTTGGTTCCTCTATTTCCTCAAATTCAGGTTCCTAGATTTTCCCAACTCTCCTGCTAGCTAGTTTCTGTGGATTCAGTATTTATGGACCTAACAGCACAATAAAGACACCATTATCTTCCTTACCCCTTAGAATCCGTAAAGATAAACGTCTTGTTCTTTATAACTACTACATATTTCAGTGCAGTTCTTACAAGATGCAGAACATATTTAAAAATATAACACATATAGTGCAAGTTTGTACTAGAAGCCGCAAATCTGTTCAGAATAAAGCCTTCACATTTCAGGCCCACAGTTTGCTAAGAGGGTGATCTGATCATATAACCGTTTGTTACTGCTCCATTTGCACAGTGATAACCATGTAATGGTTACACACTTTACATGATATGTGTAAAGTATCACAGCTTCTCAGATACTTTATCACACAGGCCATTTGGAAAACACACATAGCGTATCTCTGATCTTTGACAGTGACCAGTATCAGCAACAGGCATTTAGACTTTTACTTGCAGTTACGTTACTGAATTATTTTCTTTAAATTGCTTTGAACATAATGCACATTTATTAATCAAGTAACACAAGCAGACGAGTAGGAACCAAAGCTCAGATGGACTTCAGGGTTAGTATTTCTTGAATTTAGTTTAAGATGTTTTGCCTTATTTTAATTATCATGCCTCCTGATTGTTTCATGAAAAATTCATGCACTGGATTGAACCTGTAATATATTTATCAATCATTGGCAGAATAATCCATGCCTAAGATATTCTATTTGAACTGTTTCTGCATATATTTACCCAGCAAATCAGCCCTTTCTGCTAGTGGTGCCATTATTCAAGAATATCAAAGCAAAATTTKAGAGACCACACAAAGATATCTGTCTTATTGAATTTTACTATTTGGGTACTACTGCATTCAGATCAATTATTTTTAACTGCACTTGTGCCTCAGGAACACTCAGCTTTAATTATGAGCTTGATCAGTTAGATTGACTGGTGCTGCATAAACCTAGAACAAAAAGAGCACCAACCTTCACTTCTTGTCTGCCTTTTCTCAGTTAATCAGTTCCTAATCTTCTACAGACAATGAAATAATTTACTTGTTTCATTTTTATTCCTGTAAAACTCATTTCAGCAGTGGATGGCCGAGTGTACTTTTTTCATTTAAATGAGTAAGGTAAATACATTTTAGTGGCTACCTGCTTTGTTGCAGCATTTAATCAGGTTTCCATTTTGCAGATGTAGGCTTCAGTACTGCAAATACATATACATGAAAGATGCATATAGTCCCACTGAACTCAGGCAGTGGCATCAGAATTTTAAGGTTATACACATAATTCTAATACTGTAAACTTTTATGACTGGCAATTCTAGGATCCTAAATCTAAAAAATAATACTCTGCCCTTGAGGCTTCAAAATTTTCATTACCAAAGCTTCCTGCACTTCTGCTACTTGCCGTGCACTTACCCCCTCACCCACGGTTGATGGCACGAAGTAATTTGGTGCCTTATCCATATCAGGATTGTAAGTCTCTAGTTTGTTGCTGAGACTGAACCTTAAGGTAATTTCAAAATCTGCCATGATGTCTTCTCGTGCTGCTGGGAGCCCAGCAACTTCAATAAGCGACGCTAATTACATTAGTCAGCAGAGCTCCCAAAATCAGGGTGCTGGAGGATAAATTTTTAGGCTCATTGCATATATAATACCATACACCTGAACTCTAATAGTATATATACTACAGTATGGTAACCACTGATTGTTTTAGAGGGCCATTTCTATAGAAATGCCTTTTTCCCCTTATGCACAGTACACACAATACCAGGAGCATTCTGCATGTTAAGCACTGTGCTATTCAGCAGGCCTTGTTCATAAAATTAATCAGAAAACAAAAATATTTTCCTTTTTTTGAGCTATTAAGGAAGCTCAGTTAGCTCTGTTAGTATTGCTGTTCCTCCTGAAAAATTTCTAACACAGAACAATGTGGGGGTCTTACAAATTCTCTGATTCTGCTTTATTTCTGCAAGTGACTAGATATTTTCCACTGTAGTCTTTCTTCCTTTCCTCCATGCCAAGAAGAAAGAATGATACAGTAGTTGGAAAAAAGAGAGATCATAAGTTTATTTGGTACTGTACCAAATAAGGAAATATTTTCAGCTGGAAAAACAAGAATACCCATCCTTGTTAACACTACTCACTAAAGAAAATTTAGAGGCAAGTTTGTGTTATCAAATAGTTCAATATGCTTAAATGATTTATGTTTTCTCACTTCCCCAATTACATGTTATTACAAGATTTTAGATTTCCCTGATTCAATGGGCACATTTGATCGGGCCGTGTATTTCACATTTAATAAAGAGCCATAAATTTAATAGAAACTAAGTTGACTTAATTTAACATACCTAGTGGAAATATGATATATATTATACTATTTTAAATTTCTTTGGTATAACATAAACTCACATCTCCATTAAGCTCCTCTATAATTTAAGACATGTTTACTTTATAAATATGATCTTGACTTACAAAACTGAAGTTACAGTATAGAATGCTAAAGCTATATTTGAGTATTTAAAATGTAAGCATGATAAAAATTAATTACTACATCAGCATTTTGCTGCTATTATTTTTAATACATTGCACTGTGGAACAATTAGTGGGCAGGGTAGATAATCAAAATTAAAAGCACACATTAGAGATGAATGAATCTGATTTAGTGAAATACATTTTGACACAGCAGTTGTTTCTTGTCAGTTCAATGAGTTTTACTCAGGGATATYGCTTCTGGCCATAATCTACATGCTTCAAATGATAATCTGCTTTACACACAACTTTTTTTTGTCTGAATTCATGCAAGGTTTGATAAGAGTTATACTTACGATTTTTCACAATTTATGGCATTTAATAGTGAATTTTAAGACTGTGTTTATAGAATGACACACATTCAAGAAGACAGAAAAATAAATGTTTCCTTGCACAGTTAATACACGTTTGTAATGACTTGAGTAATGTCTGATCTTAATTAAATACTGATTTAAAAGGATATGGTCCTATTTTTAGAATATTTATCCAGCCCCAACAAAATGCCAGAGTAAACTAACAGTCAGCCTGAGTGCCTGTGAATACCTTATATAAAGGTAGTCCCCCAAAAAAGCACAAAAAAACTAGAAGCAAGAAGTGTTGAAAACAGTCTTAAATTTATAAACACCGATTCTTAGCCTAGTGTGTCTCAGATTTGAGGTGAGCATATCAGGGCATTATGACTGAATAGCATTTATAGATGTATTTAAAGAGTAATGAAGACACTGAATATAACAGGGGAAATATTTATACCCACCCACCAAAGCAGTTATTTCCTTCACTGGAACTCAGAATTTCAGTATTTGTGGGCAGATAGTTACTCTTAGAAAGAAGTTCTGAACAACATACTTTGAACAATAATTTGTTACTGAAAGGTTAAATGATATTTCCAGTTATCAGTAGGTTGTTCTCAACAGCTCATTAGCATTAGACTAAAGCAGAAAGGAAATATTGCAAAGAAGCAAAATATATGAATGAAAGCTATATAATTTAGATGTAAAAATTACTGCCTTTTCCTTCTGGTTCAAGCTATTATATGTGGCTCAAGTGTACCCTTGTCGTTCAAGCTATTACAACAATAGAAGGAATCTAGTTTCAGATTTCAATCTTAAAAATCTCACTTTGTCCAAATCTATTAGATTCTGAGAAAGACTTAATGAAACCTGAATGAGAATAGGAAGCCTTTTTTTTTTTTTTTCAGTTGTCATAACCAGATAAAATTTATTCAGAAAAAATTTGGACTATATATCCAGGAATATACTGGAAAGTTAATATATCATATATTCAGAGGAAGCAGGGCTATTTTCCCCAATTATATCCCATGCAAATATTCAGCTGAGAGAGGGAAATAGAAGGAAAAAATACTTGCCCTTTAGAAAGTCTGGCCCTTAATTAGTACTTCTGCTACAGCTTTTGCTGTTTTATTTAATCTTATACACACATGCATGAGGTACAGATAAGTGCAGGAATCTGAATATTAAAACTGAATGCTTTTTAATATCATGATATGTCACAGTCAGCTGATAGGAGAAGATTACAGTCAATTACTTTCTCTTGTTTTGTACCAGTTTCAGAGAAAAGTATTTTTTCAGTTCAATTAATACCTCACTCCTGCAGAAATTTTCATCCATTGTTCTCTTTGAAGAATTTGTACCTAACAATTCAAATTGACTGAAATCCATAAACATAGCTTTGAAGATCCACCATTTTACCTCAAGTGAAAGAAGAAAGATCTGAGAGTGAGGAGCCTATTTTATCCTTCATGGACTGGGGAGGGTAAGATTTTCCCAAGCATCCAAGAAAATTGTATGTTTAACTGATTTTGATGCTTTTGTTAATTCCATTAATAGGCTACCTGATTATCAAGATTTCACAAAGGATGCATAAGACTGGCACTTTTTTTCTAGTTCAGTATGGTTTACAATGGCAGATAACACTTTTTGGTTAACAGGTACAAGAAGACCCCCTGTATTTTCTCCTTTTTATGACATTTACTGAAGTCATCACTATTTGGTTTGTCCCTGCTTTTCAAATTTTGCAGCTGACTTAGAGTTTATTTGCACCTTTTTTTTTTTTAGTTGGATACACAATGAATGATCTCATTTTTGAATGGCAAGAAAAGGGAGCAGTTCAAGTAGCAGAAGGTCTCACTCTGCCACAGTTTCTGTTGAAAGAAGAAAAGGATTTATGTTACTGCACCAAGCATTACAATACAGGTAGGAAAGCATATTAGTGGTTAAAATTGGAAAGACATTTAATATTTATTGTTATTTTGGACAGTTGTTTGGGTTTGTGGKTTTTTTTTTTTTTTACATATTGTCACTGAACTCACCAGAAGATTAAAATGTACAGATGCATTGTGCAGGATAATGCAGTCTTAAATAACTGACACAACAAAATAAAACTACCTGAAGGCTGACCAATCTTCTATTTCAGTAAGCTTAGGAAAATACATAGTTGAAATAATTCAGAAGCAATTCAGTCAGGAGTTTTATTTTTACAGTGGGTGCCATGACCACATGTACACTGTGGGATATGAAGCACTGCTGAAATCCAAAGGTCCATATGCTGCGCACTAAGCATCCACTGGCTCAGTCAGGAAAAAGGGACACAAGGTTGYCAAGCCAGCTGTTCCTGCCCTAGTTCATACAGCAAGGGGGCAATGCAAACAAGCTGAAAGGATCCTTAGTGTACAATGGCCAGGTGTCCAAACTAGACGTGGCCTTTCTGGGTTGAAGCCTTTATAGAACTGCCATCATCTCTGTGGAACTCATCATCTCTGGGATTATTTGAAAAAAAAGGGCGGGGGGGTGTGTGACATTAATAAGATAGTTATTTTATTTTTAATTGTAAAAAATTATCTCAGTAACTGGACAATCACAAGCATAATAATCTTCAAAAAACATGTAGCAAAGGCTAAGAATGCATAGCTTCCATCTTCTCATGGGAAAAAAAATCTAGAATTCTTTCATTCTAATCCATATCTCTTTCAATTCCTGCTCTCTAATATGATTCTGGATTACACATATCTTGAAATTTAAATTTAGAATTATTTATTTGGATTCTGCTGAAATGGGAGAGGGGAGAAGATTCAATAGGTGGAGTTCATAAGGAATGTCCTGTTGCAATAAAAATTAAGCAAGAGTGCTTTTCAACACTGAGTTTTATCACAGCTGCCACGGTGCCCTAACAGAGGGAAAGGTTCTCTAATAGTTTCCATTTACAGTGGGGAGATATTGAAAGAAACATTTTGAAGTGTTCCCTAAAATAAATTGGAAATACAAAACATGCACTTTTACTGTACAAATACTAATATCTGGCTAATCCTTAAAAACCTTCCAAAAATGGAGATGCATATCCTACAGCACGGTAATTTTTTAACTCACTTTGTTAATGATAATAATGAAATTCATATTATTCCTTTTTTCTTTTTACTATAATCCTTATGTCAAAGAAGAAAATTTTATTTTCATTATTTTTCTCTGTCTCTTTTGAGATATATAGGCAATCTCTTCTTCCTTTTTAGGACTCCTCTGCTTTTGCGCCATTTTAACACGTGCCTGTAACTGTACTTCTATAACCTGTACAGTGACATTAAAAAATGAGACTTTGTGGTAGAAAGTATTCTCCTCATTTTTCCAAAGTTCTTTTGGACAATATTGTGCATCAAAAATCTCTAACTGAGGAATTAAAACATTATTGTGATACTTAATCTGATATTGAATGGAAACCTGTTTTAAAATGTCCGGTGATTTCCAAACATCTCATCCAAAGCTGAATTATATTCTTATACGTTTGTCTGAGAAATTTCGTTACAATCATCATAGTTTAAACCTTTTGATTTTGACTGAAACTTCATTTTTTCAATATTTTTGAGCCACTACCTTTTTCGTCGTAACCTGTGTTTCAAGCCTATTTAAGTTGGTACTAATTTTCTTCCAAGCAGAAATAGGAAAATATGCTAGGCCTAGGCATAACACACTAGGTTGCATGGGGTCAGCTTGCAGCTACTGCCTTTTTCACTGTGGCCCTAAACTGAGCTGAGAAGCGGGAGCACCAGATGTTATTAACTGCATGTGAGGTCTCATGACTCTCAAAATGCCTGCGAGACAAGTGCACTTATCCCTGCGCACTTGTCACATTTGTGACTACTGTCACATTTGGGTGGGAGAAGGGGTTTACTGTCAACTCTAGAGGACAGTGTGGCCAATCATCAGTCTGTTATATTTCTGTATTGTTTTGGTCAAACTGCATTTCTGTGGCCAAACAGGTGCTCTCAAATGTGAGTGCAGCCCGCAACCCTGAAAAGGTGGCTGTTGGTGCTCTCTAGCCTCTCAAGGTCCCTCTGAATTGGCATCCCTTCCCTCTAGAGTATCAACCACACCACACAGCTTGGTGTCATCCACGAACTTGCTGAGGGTGCACTCAATCCCACTGTCTGTGTCCCCTACAAAGATGTTAAATAATACTGGTCGCAATACAGACCCCTGAGGGACCCCACTCATTGGAATATGTTACCAGTAATGTGCTTTCTTAAGGCTTCTGCAATGAGATACTGTAGACAGATACCCCTTTAGGATACTCCACAAGAAACAAAAAAAATCATTTTTCAAAATTACAAATAAAGCCTATTTCTCCAGCCTACAACAGATTAGATTAAAAGATTCTTAAAAAAATGCTAAGCAACTGCAGCTGGTATGCAATAAGTGACCAAAGAAGAGTTTTCAATTTAAGTTTAGTTGACGGAAAGTTTTTCTGAGACATCCTGTAAAACAGAAGAAAAACCCCAAAAGTCTCCCTGTGAAACAAATTAACATGAAGCTTCAGGACAGTATGTGGAAACTCATCAGCGCGTGTCTCGTTAGTGTTTCATGCCCAATTGAAAATGGATCACTGTAACCACAACTTGAAAAACAAACTGCTTCTAAATATAGGGATATAACAGTTTCAGCAACAGTACTGCATAATGGCTCATCAAGTCTTGTGTTCTGAAGTGACGCAACAACATTTCTGGTCATTTTCATGTTTTTTTGTCCACTGGCATATGACAAATTTGGGAAGTGAAGTAGAATCATAACAACTAGAAAAACCACATGTGACCAAAGGATGGCCTTGCTTTACCTCATCCTCATTCTCTTCCTATGTCACATGTGTTGCTCCCCTGGGCTTTTATGCAACACCCAATTTTAATTTCAATCACAGGTAATTTCAATCACGGCTGAAAAAAACCCAATATACAATAGCATGAATTTATACATAATAACATTGGCTAACAGGCACAAACAGAAATACTCTTGGCTTTACTCCTGCACCATGGGTAAGACACTACACCTGCACTTGAATGATGCTGCTGAGAACTGTCTTATGTCTATTGACGGGTGTTGGCTCAGAGTATTGGATGTAGTGGTTCTGGAAAAAGTGGAGCTATGATCGCTACACTCACCACCAGAACTGATGGGTTCTGTATGTGACCATTTCTGTCAACTCTGTATCCTTAAATCTGCGATCTCGATGAACAGCCCACTTCCTTAACTCCACGTTCCCCATTTGACCTCCTAACACATACATCCCAAATACAATCTTTACTCATGATCCCTTTGGTTCTCCCTTAAGGTCAAACAACTGAACTCAAGAACAAGAACTCAAACCCGTTTTGTTTTGGCAAACACCTAAACTACTCTTTTTGAGACTATAGCAGTGATTTTTAAGCCACGGCTTTTTAACCCCTCAGGATTTTTTCATAGACCACTTCTCAGAAAAGGAAGTTTGTACTTCCTATCCAGGAGGTATTCTGTGGGTGTGAAATCTTTTAAGCTACTTATTCCTTCACTGAAAAAGGAGAAATTATAAACACTTTGATAAACAAACAGAGTCTTTGAGATGCTGAGGACGTGGCCATCCCTAGACACAGAAAACAGCACTGCCTGGTGACTAGTCCTTCACATCACAAGACTTCTGTTCAACTTGATTTCTGTTCTGGTGACTTCTGTTCAACTCCATATCTGCCAGGCTCCCAGGTCTTTCCTGCAGAACTGCTACCTACCAAGTACATCCCCAGCCTGTACCAGTGCATGGGGCTACCCCATCCTCATTGCAGAACTGTGCATTTGTCTTTGCTGACTCTCATGACGTTGCAGTGGGTCTGTTCCTCCAGCCTATGGAGGTCCCTCTGAATAGCAGCTTGGTCCTCCATTCTGAGAGAGATAGGAAGTGCAAATTCATCAAGCTGAAAAAAAATTAGTTGCTCTTTTCTACATTTATTTTCAACTTTCTTTTACTGCAGTCATTATCATTCTTACACAAATCTTAAGTTTACAACTTGCCCCAGTATTTGTTTTCAAAGTCACTTCTTCCTGACCAAGAGCTTACGTAGTCAATGGCAGGTGACAGCACCAGCACTGATATCGCCCAATATACCACTGATATCTACAGACTGTGACTTGAAAAAAAACCTGAATGGTAGTACATTCCTACAGTCGCTTTGTGAATCTTGGCTTTAGATACATAGACATCAGCCATGTATATGAGAACTCGTCCAGTTCTACATCCCAGACACTCAAAAATCATCATTTCTAGTCAGGCTGCATGATCATAGATACAACCTGAATGTTTTACCATGAGGAAAAGGCACGTACTTTTATAAGCGGTTTTTATCTGCAAAATATACTCAAATTGCAATTTATATTTCAGTGCAAATGGCAAAAAGTGTCTAGAGACTGCACTTACCAAGTGATTTTTTATTACCCTGTCTCCTTCTTAGAGAGGTGTGAAAATAATTTCAGCTAACTTTACTTATATGTAATCTATAGACACAGTCTCTTGAAATAACCAGCTTTGCACATACACATAATTTATGGAGTGTCTTGTTTATTTAAGAAATTTTATAACAGGAAGGCAAAAGGACAGAAAGTATTTAACTGTATTTCAGTAATAAGTAAAGCAGAATGCCTCTCAAACGGCAGTGTAACATTCTGGGAGGAATAAAAAGGAAGTCTTTTTACTGAACAAGGTAAACTCAGCTAGACCGCTTGCCTAGTGGTGATTCTGACAGTGACTCAAACAGGAGAGAAAGTAAAAGGAACAGTACTGCCTCATGGAAAAGTCAGTTTATATATTTCATTCTTCTTTTTCATGCTTTCTGTGAAAATCATCTGCCATTATGACTGCAGTGTGATACCTAACGCATTATACTTTGTCACTGAGAGAGGTTAATTGTGGTCTTATTTTAGCAGATGCAGGGCAAAAAGAAAGCACATAACAAAAGGCAGAAGGAAAGTGTTGGTGGTCTATGTCATCCCTCTTACAGCGATACAGTTTATTTCATTCTGACTATGTCTTATTTTCAGCCAAATAGGTATTTCAGTTAGATCATAAAATTGTCCTCAGAAAATTTCTTTCAACATTAATAACTTTAAAAATAAAAAGTTTTCTGTTAGGCTTTGGGTGTTGGGTTTTTTTTCATTAATCCAGTTTGTCTGAGGACACTTGGAGCCAATACCCTCACTCTCACTAAAGACAATAGCAACCTTTGTCAGGGTGAATCCATCCTATATACTAGATAACCTAAAACATTAAGGCTTACATATGCAGGGCACGTAGCAAAAGCCTTAATTAATTACACGATGAATGATGTGGTTTCAGGACAATACTGATCAAAACTTCATCTGCGTGGGGCTCTAACACACACATACATAAAGGACTAGCTTTCTACTACCTAGCACACTGAAATGTCCCAACTCAGGATGAGATGAGTGCCAGAACTAGCCTTAAGAAAGGGCTGGAAAAATACAGCAAAGGGAAAAAGTATGATGGCCTGCAGTTAGATCATATTAGGTTGCAGCTGAATAACAATCTAAAAGCCTCTTACAAATTATCGTCAGTGTGTGTTTTCCTGCGATAGACATTTGTTTTGAGAAAATATTCCTCCTTTTTTCCTCCATACAAAGGTATAGAGAGTAGACAAGACTATTCAAAGCATTGCAATGGCAACTATTTAGTGAGAACCTGGGAATCCAAGGTATTAAGCATTAGAAAACAGTGAATGTCATTAAGTGCAGAAGCCACCTTGCATCAATCCATACAAACTCTGATTGCTCAATCAAACAGCATCYTGAGAATTGCAATTACTCAGCTACCATTTATTCTGATACTCCCTCTAGGATTACCATCACAGTACATTAGAAATATAATTTAATTTGTACTGTTTCTCCTTGGAAGCTAGAAGTAGAGCCCCAGATAGATCTTGCAGGGTGTGGGGTTTTTTTCTCAAGATTTTTTTTTTTTTTTAATAGACATTCTCTTTATTCACTTTATTCTACTTTATTCATATAAAGTGCTTTCAAGTTCCCTGTCTATAAAAGCACTCTGCAGAGCAACTTATGTGCAAAGACTATAATACCAAAACCGTACATCCAGAATCTCACACTAGCATCAGGTTACTATGATTTTATCTAGCTAATCTAGATAAAACCCAGTTTTGTCTAGATATCTCAATAAAACTAGCTTTTTATCTATCTACCTTAATTAATCTCTTCAGTGACACTTATGAGATAGCAAACATTAATTAGGCAACTGGTGTGACTATATTCACCACAGTAATCTGTACTGTATTGTCTGTTCCCTTCTCCTGTCTCCCTGTTTCTTGAGTCGACCTGTTGTTTTGTCTTACAAGAAATGTCTTTAACTTTTGCTTTTGGAAGACAGGACTGTCTTTACTTTTTTCTCTGTAGAGAAAAGTGTGTCAGCTGGCTTTTGCAATATGTTATCTTTTCCACATAAAATGAGGAACTGTGATTTTTACAACTCTAAAAATGGTAAACACTGCAGAGGCTCAGAATAGCACCTAGAAATAAATACTCTGTCTAACACAACTTTCAAGCTCAGATTGATCTTGAATGCATAGGATCTTTATGGGGAGTAGAGGAATTGAGCTGCTTAAGAAAGGGATTTCCAGAAGACAGACAAATGGGAGAAGCTCTATATTGTATTAAGGGATCTAAATCTAAGTCAGCCATTTAGGCTGAGCGTATCCTACCCACTGAAGAAGTCTCACTCTCCCTTTCTCCTTTCCTGCTGTCCCTCAGTACTTAATCTCACATTAAACCTGTGTCTCTAGCTGTTTTTCAAGAGGGGAAATGTAGTGCTAGAGGACAGGACCATCATCACAGTTCATTTGCCCCAGGACTCTGTTAGCAAAACTCCAGAGCTAGCAATATCCTGGCCCTTGGGCTGGCTGTTGGTCATCAGTCACTGGTAACAACAGAATTGTGTGGTCTACAACCATATTGACAGATGTGTTGGGTTCAGAATATAAAATATTCACTTCCCAGATCTAAGACTCATACTCTGCAGGGCTTCATAAAGATTTATTCAGATTTGCTCAACTTAGTTTAGTTCAATTTCGCTAAGCTTTGAACCATTCTCTATTCAGCAAGTATAAAATTCTTCAGTAAATAGTTTAACGTAATTTCATTAAGCTATCTAGTCTTTAGGCCACAGTCCTCTCTACATCCGTAAAATATTTCACAGTAGAACAGATATTAGTGTTATCAATGGCTTTTCTTATAAGGAAAGCCAGATTATGACTTACTAGTACCTAAAGTAGTATCAAGAACCAGCACCTTCAGCAGATCTCTCTCCATTCTGCATGGACTAACAGTTGAACCTCTGCACATTTAGTTCATTTTTTTTTCTTTATACTTATTAATTTTATATTTTATTATGTTATTAATTTTTAATTTCATAGTGATTTAATAACTATTATTACTCTTATCTTTATTAATTATTTCTCAGGCACACTATTTCCTTGACTTAGTTTCCTGCGGTGATTCTCCATTATGAAAACTTTCTATGTAGCTTCAGAAACAGCTACTCAGCCTTCCTGGGAATTGCAAACATGACCATGACATTGTAAGGGTACAGTAAGAAGAGCTTCCCCCAAGGGATATCTTAAGGGTTGCTAAAAGGGGACAAATATGTTTAAGTTCTACCAACTACTGCCTCTGGAGCAGTTTGAGGCAGATGAAACTGAAAAGAAGGACTCCTCACAGTCTGAAAGCTACTACTTATGCTTGATTTCCCTTGTACATCCCACAGTGCTGGCAGTGCCTCTTAATCACATAGGCATACTGCTGCCTGCATAATCCACTGCTTAAACAACACCTGCCATGGTCCAAGGAGGCTGTGCAGTGTGAAGGTGTGCTAAGGTAGAAAATTGCTCTTCTCGGGTTACTCACAGTTGGCCACAGCAGCAATAACCAAAAAAAGAATATGTGACCTAGATACTGACTCCCAAGAAAAGCCACTTATACTTTCTGTGGGAAAGAAAAATCATATAGATATTTTTCCACTATAATATTGGTTTCAGTGTGGACATTGCATCGAAATCATGCCAGCCCAGCAGATCTGACATTGTTACCAAAGAACATGTGTAAGAGCAAAAAATGCACCATCACATGCATATATACCAGTACGTTCATTTCATGTGCATAGGTACAGCATTCAGCAAGGCAGCACTTTTGGTGCCTTTATCACACTTGAATCCCTGGTTAGGCTAGACTTACAAACACAAAGATTATCTCTGTTTCAGGGAAAAATGCTTATCCTTTAAGGAAGCCCTCAATAGCTGTTCTTTCCTTTGCATTACAAAAATCTGTCCATTGCATGGATTGTGTGCACGTCTATATTTAGCTCTGGTCTGAAACTAGCATCATGCCTTAATTTGTTACTCAGCCTCAGCAAAACCACGATACCACAAAGGTTTYATATACTCCTGCTAGACACTCTCCGTGACATTTACAGTGCATATCAGAATGAACAAGAGCTTACCTTTTATGTACTGCAAATGAATTATTAGAGCTCTTAGCTGCTTGTCTATCTCTTTCCCCAGCTGAGATGACTTCATGGGTATGTCTCTTCTGATCCATTCAAGCATCCAGTCAAACAGATTAAACACAGCTAACCTGGCTTTGCATTCGAAATGGAATACAGGAAGAGAAAGGGGGCCAACAGGTGGTGCATGCTGGCTTCAGCTGGGAAACATCAGCACAGCCTCTGCTGTCTGCCTCCTAGCTGAAGCTCACATCTGCTAGTGCAAGTGGTTTTTTTCCATTCTGCTTCATTAGTCAAGTTTATGCAGGTGGTTCTGATCTCAGTCAGGAAGGGCAAAAACTAACATCAACCCTTCCACACTTAGACCAGCAACTGCTGCAACTGCAGTGCCGAGACTGACTTCCAACTGCTGCCTTTCTCCTCTGCTGTCTTCCTCTGGTGAGAAAGACAATAGTCAGCAGTGGAGTAACAGAGAGAAATGTCTACCTGGGTAGCCACCAGTCTCCCTGGGGAGTTGCCACATATTAAGTTAATTTTTCAGTGCTACACTGGAACAGAGCAGATGAGGAACACAAAGGTCTTGACTGAGAAGCAGCGGACATATGACTGGCATGTCCATAAACTCACTGGGCCTAAGACAAAGGCAGGAGTCTAAGTCACACATTCTGTGGAGTTAAGCAAAGATATTTTTCTACTTTGAGACACACCTTCTTTTTTTTATTTTTGTTTGTTTTGTTTGGTTTTTTGGTTTTTTTACCTTGTCCAATGATGTTTACAAAAATACCAAACCAAGCAAAGAAATCATTCAGTGTAATTCTTCTGACACATCACTCAGTCCTAGTTCTGGTGTCTTCATAATCCCATCTCTTTTCTCTCTTTTTCTGTGGTTACAATATATTCCATTTGCACTCCTTTCATTCAAAATCTCTTTTGTTAGAGTTCTGTTGTCCACAGCTATTCCTCTCTTTCTCCTTAGTTCAGACAAACCTGGCAAACTTTGAACTCCATAAAAATAAACCACATCAGAGCTAATATATTATTTATTGCTCCTTGTTTAGGACCAGAGTATTTTTGTGCTGAGATCTCTGTAATAATTCAAGCCCACTTGAGTACTCGGGAAAAAGACTCAGATCTCTTATCGCACCTTTCTCTTGAGGAAAAAAACAGCAATAGCCAATGTTTATTGACACACCAATTATGCATATATTAACCATTCCGATGCTTCTCAGTTTTTTCTTCCTAATTTGTTTTGAAAGAAGAATATAGGACCCTATAAGAAGAAAATGTTGCATGTTGAACCGTAATTCTTGCTGGTATGATGCCAAATAAAATGGCTTTGCAAGAGACCTAGATTTGGTTGATGCACTTCTGTCACTCCTTACCGCCATGATTTACTGTGATGTATGAGAGAGAGAGACCGCTGCTGTCGAAAGCTGCTGAATTAATAGAACAAATGTCACAAAAAAGAAATCTTCAGGGCAAGGACCAGCTTGAAGTAAGAATATAATTCCAACAAAGGCCAGTCAGAGCAGAACTTCTAGTTATGTGGGATGTGCTGAACTGCTAAGTAAGTAAAAGAATGTATCATGTAGATATCCTTTTGCAAATACTGGAAGAGAAACATGGGGGGAAATCCTGGCCTTGTCTGAAGTAAACACCAAAATTCCCATTCACTTTGTTAAACCAGGACTTAATTCCTTGACTGAAGCAGAAATCAGTTTTGAAGCTGAGGCAGCAGATGGTTGAGCCAGGATTTGGGACACAGATTTCAGGAGTGTAGATAGGATTCAGGAAACACCGGCAATTAGGAATGGAACTAATAACTGAGCCAGCAGATATAAAACTCCTGAGACATATCATGTCATTTTAAAATTGGACATCATAACTACCATCTTCTAAATATGTTTTTTTTAGTTCCTCAGCAGAATAAAAATGTCTATGACACCATAGAAAGGACTAATGGCCTGTTAATAGAACTATCATGAAAATAATGAAGTTCAGAAGATATTTCCAAGCACTTAATATGCCTAGAATAAAAACAGTACAGTTTGACTTTATCTGAAACTCATTTCTGTGTGCCTAATACTATCATCACAGCRTAATACACAATATATCAAATTAGTATAGGATAAGATAATAAATAAGTCCATTAGGTACATTTTGGTAATATCAAAAATATTAAAGCACTATTAATGTGCAACAATTTACTATAAAATTTCATTTTGGCAAATAAAAATGGATTAGCAAAAAATCTATCAAAAACTACTGGAAAACATAACCAAAAAACTTCATATCACTTAAGAAATATATAACTACATAGCTTTCCGTCGTAAATTTAGAATTAGGAAATACCTTCATTCAAACAAGGAAGAAATCCGTATATTTCTTGCTGTGAGAAACTGTTTCATGTATACACTATTTATAGTAACAGCACTGCCTTCAGCACCGTTCATATGTGACTAATATGAGCATTGAGCAGAATTAGAAAACCTAATGAGACCAGGTCAAGATCTGTGAAATAATCTACAGTTTGCAGGGTAAAAAAAGCAATCTGCATAAGAGAAAAAATGGTATGAGCAAACAATAGATCTTTTTTGTTCTGATTTTGTTAAATTAGTGGAAGTTGCTTGATGTTCAGTATCTGGAAAAATTAGGCCATTTAATAAACTTCCTAAAGTCCTCGATTTCTGTTTGAATCTCAGTCATTCTACTTTTGAGTTGGAACAGTTTGAAAGGGAATAAAGGGAGAGATTTAGCCAAATCTCCTATTGATGCCTCACACTGATCTTACTATATTTTTACCAAATTCATTGGATTAAAAAAAAAATTAAGCTTAAAATTGAACCAAAAGATAAAGGAGATTTTATATAATGGGAGAGCAAGCCTGTTCTTTGCATACAGCAGTATTTCCAAACACTAAGTGGGATAACAATTGTGATCACACAGAGGAACTTTCCTATGTCATAATGATTTGTGTTTCGGTCATCTCTTTGTTTTTATAAGAAAAGAAGAGTTTATCAAATTCTTAAGTTCTTTTTTCTGTCCGCTTTCTTTCCAGTAGATACTCCTGTTATAATGGGGACTGTACATACTAAAAAGCACTGAAGAGAAACCAAAACATTCATCTTTCATTAGATAATAAATGTATTAGACGGAGTGTAAATTCCTTAGAGGATGCACTAGATGTTGACACTAAAGAACATTCTATTTCTATTGAATATTTCTTCTTTGTTACAAAAAGGAAAGTTTACATGTATTGAAGTCCGATTTCACCTTGAGAGGCAGATGGGTTACTATCTCATCCAGATGTACATACCGAGCCTCTTGATCGTCATTCTCTCCTGGGTGTCGTTTTGGATCAATATGGATGCAGCTCCAGCCAGAGTGGCTTTAGGCATAACAACTGTACTGACCATGACAACACAAAGCTCAGGTTCACGAGCATCTCTTCCAAAGGTAGGCAGAATTTCCTTTGTTTGTAGCGCATTAGTCATAATGCTATGTGGCAAATAAACACCTTCAGTCAGACTTATAATATGTGTTTTAATTGTTAGTATTTAAACATCTTCTAAAGGATATAAATAACTTTGAAATACTTAGGAGTTTTTTGAGCCAATATATATTCTATTTCTCTCCTGTCTCAACTATTTAGCCAACCACATATCTACTAAATTCCATAAACCTCAGCAAGTGATGAAAGCAATGTTATTCAGTACTACATAAATGCTGCTTGTTAGCAATTGACTACCTCATCCTTTTCCAGATCCCAGTGTCTGATGTCATGCTAGCAAATATGAATGAATTTCTAAAGGTCATAGATTCCAACCTGTTCTCAATGATATTCCTTTCCCAAAACCTGCCTACATTATGAATTAACCCACTAGTTACAAACATATTTAATTAAAATGTAGAAAAATGTGAAGCTAAATAGCTCCAAACAATTGTATAAAGAATGGTTCACTACACAATGTAAATAGCTTAAAGTATATTTCTATGATTAACTATTTAAGTTTTCTGACTTGTCATTGCTTTAAAGATTTTCATTTTAAGGGTTATTCCTTGACCATCTTCGTGTGTCATTGCAGTTAACAGAAATAAAATGTGTACAAGAAAAATACACAAAGTCCACTTCTGTATTAGTTTTAACATGGTATTTTTAGGTTGGCTAATTAAATTTTTTTCTAAGTAAAATATATACCCTTAACAGAGGTGCGTGTGCTTTGCGCCTCAAGTATATGGAATCAAATACATACAAATGTAGCATCAACAGATAAGAAAATGGAATGCTATAAAACCTCAGAAAAGCAAGAATGTGAAAGGTTACCCAAGAGAGCTACAGATGTTTTTGTCACATTTCTGAGGCCTGAAGCTAGCTATGTTGGTTTATATGACAAAGCTCTTGTAAATCTGCACATAGAGAGGGAACAGGCCCTACTTTCCTAGTTCAGATTATGTCCTGCAGTTGAGCTTGGCAATAAAGGATTGCAATGAGTTCATCTACTCAGTAATTGATTTTCAGTACTTCCACGGTGTCAAAATTACGGGACTAATTTGAACCTATATCTTTGATTTACCATGCCTATACTATCAGAGAATGAACATATCAGAGTTCTCCATCTATCTCCCTTCTTCTACCTAATTTCTATTCCAGGAACTTTAAATCAGATCCATTATAATAGAGGAATTCCCACTGGTCCCACTATAAGCTATCCTCTGGTTCCTTAGCATCATTCCCAGATCTCAGTGGGACGAATGGAGGAAGAGCATGTACTTCTTGTGGATTATTTGGTTTGTGATAAACTACACAGTACACTATGAGGAACTGTTAATGACGTAAACACATTTTGTGAAAGACTACATTTTTTAAAATAATATTTAACCCTTATAGATTGAATTGTTGTCCCTCTTATTATCTAGCTTTCACGTTAAGTTTTGTTTGATAAAAATAGTGTTGGGATGTGGAGATGTTAATGCACTTCCTCCTGACATGAAATACTAAACTTCACATCTGTGGTTTTAACATATTCGGTCTTCTCCTCTATTCTTTCCATAGGTGTCATATGTCAAAGCGATTGACATCTGGATGGCTGTGTGTCTGCTCTTTGTATTTTCTGCACTTTTGGAGTATGCAGCTGTAAACTTTGTGTCAAGGCAGCATAAAGAACTTCTGCGATTCCGCCGCAAGAGGAAGAAAAACAAGGTAAAAGTAACAGTATTCACAACTTTGAAAGAGAATCTGAGATTGATTTATGGCAGGATATAGAGTTAATTTGATAAACATACTGCATCTTAAAGTGGCAATATAAATAAAATGGCAGCACAGAATGAAATTCACTACAGGCAGAGGGTCACTACAAGGACTATGCACTGCATATATCCAACTTGAATTCTCGAAAGAGGGATTAAGAGGGATTTAAATGAGGCATGGGCCATGTGGGAGCCGTCTGCACAAGCATGAATTTTGCTCTGTTAGAAAAGCCAGATTATACTTCAGTGGTACATGTAGAGCATGTAGTACAACATGAGATTCAACAAATAATGTTTCTTAATTTCATTCTAGTATTCAGTTCAAAGCCTTAACAGCTGTGTTTCATGTAAGTATTTTTTAAAACAAAAAATACTTATTCAATTAAGATTATTCGTGGAAGAACAAACATTTTACTTTAAAAGGCTGAGAAGTTTTGTGTTTTTTCCTTCTGTCATGTTAATTTGGGGTAAATTGTTCATACAACTAGTAAGAAACTTTAATACAGTAATGGTTATTAATATTTATTTTATAGCTGAAGCTATCTAGACTACCAGCAAAATAAGTCACTACCAATGTGCAAAGTCAAACAGCTAAGGCTACAGGTTTGAATTCTGAAGTCCGCAGTTAAATCAAGAAATATGCAAAATTCCTTACAACAATATGTAACTCCTAATTCTGATTTTTCAAAGAGTAAATATTTCACCAACCTACTCATTAAATGAGTATCCACCACTGATGTCATGCAGAGCCTTTCCACTGGCTTTTAGACACTACCTAGAATATTACTGTGGATGAAAGTCTGACCGTAGCAAGATGACTCAGTTCAGCCATCTTTCATTCTTGAAGACTTACCTCAATTTACTTCCTACAACACAAGGAGAAGATATTTTATAGGTTTTTTCCCATTTACTTAGAAGATACTGAAAATTTGTAATGCTGTAAAGCCTATCTAAGCAGTCTCTGCTAGCAAGAGTCCATGTTAAAATGCAGACTGGACAGTCAAACGAAAATGACATTTCCATACATTTGCCTCTTCCCATGTCTAGTCCTAGACTTTTTCAGGTGCAGAGAGAAACTCATGTACTGTAGCCTAGAGGATGATTCAGACTGCATGGACGTGCTTTCAACATTTGTCCCTGTGAAAAATGTGCAGAAAAAATACTTTCTGAGACACAGAGGAGAAAAGCAGCATTTTTGTGACAGGGTGTTTGTTTTTGAAATATGGCAGCTCTCTGAAAGCTGCTTAAAGTTTTGAATGGGGGGAATGGGATGGGCAGAGACGGATTACCGGACAGGGAGCAGGTGAGCCACAACAAATGCATCATGTATCAAATACAAACAGCTGTGGTGAGTGATATATTATGTGACTATACTTTCAGTCCTTTCTTTTTCTCACCATGTATTATAGTGTCTTCTGCATCTCAGGCAAATTCACCCTATTCAACTTTAGTGATGTATTTTCACTTTCCTAAATACAGATCAAGTATTATAACCACAGGGTTAGAAACTGGCAGGTAATATTACCTTCCTTCCTCAGAATCAAACCAAAT
This sequence comes from Oceanodroma leucorhoa, assembly GCA_030449065.1. NCBI lineage: Eukaryota > Metazoa > Chordata > Aves > Procellariiformes > Oceanodroma > Oceanodroma leucorhoa. Next base: position 4,782,953 of record JASVER010000005.1, on the reverse strand, counting down.
ATCTTTCCAGTCTCCTCTTAGCAAAACTTGAAGCTCACCAAAGACACTTCTTCAGCAATCACAGTCAATCAAATTTCAGTTTAGAGGTATGTGAGGAAGGATCCACAATACACAAAGCACTTCTAAGAGAAGACCACTTAACAAGAAAGTATGCACATGAATAGTCTCATTGACTTAAGTGTTTTACTGGACCAGTGCTTGAAATTATGGTATTTTTGAACTGACACTTAAAAGTCCTTATTTTTATTTTACACTTCGTTAGACAATCTTCTAGCTTCAGGTAGGTTGTCTGCTAGGTTCTTATAAAATTAGAGGATTAGACCTAGAGACTGCAGGGTCTATAGTAAAGTATCAAGTACTCCTCTTAGATTCTGAAGGATGAAGACATGCATTTCAGTGCTTTTCTTCATAACATACCCAGGTGAGGGTATTAACTATATTTGGGAGTATATGGCTTTCCCTTCCTCCCTGTATCTGTATGTTTCATCACGAGACACATTTCTCACCCTAAATTTGTTCCCATACAAGGTTATAATTTTGACAAATAGACATTTTTCTGAAAAGATTAATTTAACTGAATGTTTCTTGACTGACTCCAATTCTATGTAGATCTAGAGCTCCTGGTCAGAGTTAACCTTTGAGAATACACCTTCTCAAGCTCTAGAGACAGCTCAGCTAATTGCTTCTCTTTTTCTCAACGTTTTATTAAACCATTCCTTGCCCAACAAGTATACTAGAACTTGAAAAGTTACAAGCATGGAGATTTTCTCTCTTCAAAAAATTTGGATCGCATCCTAAACCCTCTGGTATACAGATAATAAATTATGTCTTATGGGTTAAAGAAAGCAGTTAATAACTAACCTTCCTTATCACAAATGTTATCATTTATTCACCACAATTTCTAATATGAAAAACAGGCCCTAGGATCATAAGTCAAATTAACTTGTGTTTACTTCCTCTTTTGTCTTTTTCAAAGCCAGTTACTATAGCTCATGATTATAAAGTTTTGTATGTGTTTGTTATCCCTTTGGACGAGGTCAAACAGCCACTGGCTCTCAGGAATTAGATTGTATTGACTTTTAAAACTACCATGTGTAAAGAAATGTTCATTTGACCACAAAGTTAAAAGACATGAAAAGAAGTTAGGTTAAAAGGCTGCATTTAAAATAAACTTCAGGGGCTTCCTTGAACATTAAATCCTCTTTCTTTTCAGAGTGAAAACTGCTATTCTGTTCAGTATTTCTGTCCAAATGGATTAGAGAAATAGAGCAGTTAGGATAACTTATTAGACTTTTTCATCCCATATGCTTACCATCTTGGGACATTTTACTAGGATTAGGTTTTTCTACCAGGTGAATTCCAACTGATGAATACAGAATTTTTTGGCACCGGCATTTTATCTGCAAGGCTACAGCAAAATTCCCAGTGATTAGACTGTGTTGCAAAAGTCCAAAAATAGGTGGTTTTGGAAATGTTTCATTTCAGGTATATGTTGACAGAAGAGAACATACATGAACAATATCTAATTGCAGTAGGGCAGCTGAAAAATTTCCAAAGTCTATTTTCCTTGTAATTAAAAAGACATGCTTGTTGCAAGAAATATTTACTTTTACCAAGTAACCCTAGCAATGGTCAGATGATTGAATTTCCATGCTGGAATGCCCTTGGGAGGTCAGTCAATCCATTTTCCTGGCCTAAGTCAGGATCAGTTATACCTAATTCATCCCAGTCCTAAAAATTCCACAAGCTCCCCTGCAATCTATTCCAATGGTTTAGAAAGTTTTTTACTCATGCCTTTTTTGGCCTCTCATGGCTTGTCTAGAAGGGGCACAGAGAACAGACTACTTCATTCCTTTATGTAGCCATTTGCACATTGTCATTCAGTCTTCTTTTCTTTAAATATTCATGGTTGATACGGTCTTTTTTTTGCTCATTCTCCTTCCCTGGAAATTCTCCTAAATCGTCCACATAATTCCTCAAAACTGTGCTTGCAATATGAAGCACAACTTGTTTATCCAAACCAGTTTGCCATTTGCCTTTTTAACAACAGCATGGTAATGACCCATATCAAGATTGTGACCTTCCATAACTCCCAGGTCTTTTTCCAGAACTACTGCAGAGCCATTCACTTTCCATCTTATGTTTGTGAAGCTGATTATTCCTGGCTAAAGGTAGTACCTTGTAGTTACACCTACCGACTCTCCTCCTGTATTTTTCAGACTCTTTGTCCAAATCATTGAATTCAATTTTAACTCTAAACATATCCTCAAACAACTTTGCAGTTTTTCCCAGGTTGGAGTCTTCYGTAAATTTAATCAAAACTATGGGTTATTCCTTCTCAATGCTGATCAAAAACACAGGAGAACGGAAATCTCTCTCTTAAAAAACGTATGATTGAACTCAGATAAAAACTCTGCAGTAAACACGTGTAGCAAACAAAATAAGAGCTGCTAAGATTTATGGAAAATTATACAGTTATACAAAATGTAGTTATGTACAGAGCTGTATCAAGACATTTTGGCATCCAAAGCTCATCTATCCTTGCCATTTTCCTATGCTTTTTCCACCTACAGTCACTGCCTCTTTCTTACACCATCCAGCACATTTGCAGCCTCCCTTCCCAGACAACAGTAACAGCAGCATCAAAGGCAATTCTTAGGTATAACTGCACCCTCTGGCTACCGTTTTTATGGTTGTAAGTATGGACCTCACTCAATGATTCCAAATAACTGAAAGGCAAATTTCTTTTCAGAGGCCCAATCCAATTTGCATAGAATTAACAAAAATTTTGAATTGTCTGGGATTGTGTTATACATACATTTATAAATAAAAATTGTTATTGCAACATAATATGCAACCTACTCGTTGTTTTTCAATAGGCATCCCAATAGGTATAGGAGATTTTTCAAAAAGGATCTCATTTCTTTATGATTACACAAATGGCATAATGAATCCTAAGAACAGGGGAATTTTGGTTCCCAATTTGAGACTTCATTTGGTAGTCAGTATATGATCCATAGTGCTTTGTCGCTGTCAGACAAAAAATCTGGGCAACGAACACAACTATTTCACAAATATTATATTACTAATGTGATGGAAAAATTTCTTCAGAATGAATGAATATTAATTATTCATTTACAGTTACATTCCTTTCAGTCTTGAAAGACAAAAAGAAAAAAATGGCTGAATTAGAAATCATACAGGGCTACTGAAATATACCTATGACCAGTGCTTTATCTTAGTTGCATTTACACTATACGGGGAAAAACATTAACTGTGTACATATACTGAATAACACTTTGATTCTAGATTAGCTTTTAAAATATTTAGTTTTCAGGAATAGTCAATCTTTTATTTCTATTTTCAAAAATCTAAAGATCAGCGTATCTTTAGTGAGGAAAGTAGACATGCAAACTAGATTGTCTTTAATAGTAATCACACCTCTTTTCTTTTGTTTTCTTTTTGGTCAACCCATCCGTTTTGCTGAAAGTATTTTGAGGGAGTTCTTGATGGAAATGAAATCAGTGAATCATTGCAGCATAGCAATGGCTTGAGATGTACAGGACCTATAGACGGGACTTTGCCTCAAATCTACAGTACAAATTTAAGGGTAAAATATGAAGAAGATGTCCCATCTGTCATAATGTGATATCCAATCATTAACAGAGGCCCTGTCCTTTTGTCTGAAATAATGTCTTCCCATGTGAACTCCATATACCTTCATTGCTACCTGTATGTGATGACGTGAAATGTTGATAAAGGTACCTGTCTTGTTAATTTTGTAATCCATTTTGACCTGTTTAAATCTGGATTAAAACATATTATTCAAATTTTACTTTCTGCAACTTCAAAGGAACAGTGACATCAGTTCAAGGAGAAGTCAGTTGCTACCAGATCAGCATTTAAAACCAAGCTGTTTGTAGTGCAAAACAATTCAATAACACTTTTCTTCTCAAAAATGAACAGTAAAAAATATAGAGTTCAAATAACCAAAGCCAAGGCTTTAAATAAGTCTACAAGCTGCTACCAGAACCTACAGTCAAAAGGCTATAGAGATATTTTCAGCCCTTACGCATATTACTCCTCAAGAGAAATGTATTATTAAATATATGGRCAGAAAACAGCATAGTCGAAGGGCCACAGAAACTGATAACTTTCTAATACTTTATAGCTAAGTATTTTGTAGAACAACGCTGATAAAAAAATAAACTAATTGAAATTATTTCCTTCAGGCTTCCAAAGAATTCTAACTTTCTAAATAAAAATTGTTATCTAAATTTATTCCCATTCTTTAATTATAGTAATTTTAATAGAGATGATAAAATATTTATATGTAGCTGTATGCATGGTATTGTTAATTCCAAAGCCATATGTGTGAAAAGCGCGTTCATATCGAACCTTTATTAAAGTTAATTCATAATAAGATTTTAAAAGCTTTATCAAAAATCAATAAGAAATCATTCATTTTCTTTTCTTTAGTGATGATGCACTAAGCAAATACACAAAAGACAAAAAAAACAAAGCTTCCTTTTTACATTCAAAAAAAAAAAAAATTTCAACCAAAATGCAGGACTTTTTCAGGAAGATTCACTGTCCAGATTCTTAACTGGGACATACAGGGCACTTCCATTACATAATTTCAACAGCTGTGGACTCGGACACGTGCATTACGAGAAATATTTCTAGTCAAAAAGAGGGACTGTAGCCAAGTCAATTGATAAAAACAAATGGGGTGTCACTGACATTTTATAAAAATGCCTTCAAAAAAGCACTCATAAGTTAATATCAATACTAACAGTAACTGCATCTTTCCTGCTGTGCACAAGCACCCTCAGATACGAACCTGAAGCCAAATTAATGATTTTTCTGCATTATGAATCTGCTGGAAACATTGCAGAACCACATTTTGGATATTCCAGCTGGTACCCCAGAAAAAAAAACGTATGGTGGTACGTGGCATGTTACAATGCTCCGGAAGGTGCTCTTTCCTGCATATTCATTAGCCCTAGCACTTTGGTCTGATTTGGCAGGCTCCAACTATCCTGCCTGCCCTCAAGGAGACACCATCCAACAGACACTAGGCAGAAATGCTAGATTCCTACAAGGACCTTCACATCACTTCCTCAACAACAGAGAGCATTTCCAAGCAGCCTGCTCGCAGGCTAAATTCAGGATGTCTGCAAGCAAAAAAAAAATAAGCAGGGACCTGGGCTTTAAAACCATTCTAGGGGATCGCTCAATTCAGGTAAGCATAGAACGGAGAGAGTAAAGTCTTAGTACATAGTGCCTCATCTCGAAAATATACCCAACTGAAAGCTACCACTCAGAAGAATTATTTTATTATCTTTATGAGCCTGTGCAATCATAAGCAGCATTTCCTGGAGAAGCCTGAAAAGATTTAAACCCTGAATTGTATGTATGAAGGTGTTTAAATGGCAAGTTTAGTGTAAATTCTCACAGTCCATGTATTGTAATACACCACCACAACTCTTCTGGAATACAGCTACTATAAAGATGTTATTTCCCATTCTTTTCTGACAGGAGAGGAACACTGTTGTGGTAATTAGATCTTTGTTTTATCACGTCATCAAATAATGATCCTACCATTTTGTATTTCTGTTATTCATTTCCATATTGAAGTCAGTCAGTGATTTTTCCTCCTTTTCTTTCATGTTAATTTTTCTTTATTTTTTGTTTTTATAGGAGAATTCTAATACAGATTTGAAGTACAGTAGTTTCAGTGAACTATATTAGTCTATARGTTTATTCAATTTACGTATATGAAAAATTATTGCAGTTGGGTAATAACTACAGCAGTTGGGTGATAACTACAGCTCTGCTGGATGCTCGTGCTGATTGCCAACTAGTTCACTTCAAACTTAGTAATTGATCTGCATTCTTTTGTAGATAACTTATTAAACTAATATTGATAATAAACATCATTGATTTTTTTTAAACAAAATAATTAACAATGGTTCTTCTAGCAAGTGCTACTTAATCGAAACTTTAAATATGTTTAGAATTAATTCTCCATTCCAAAACATTTTCAGATTTTCCAAATGTCACAGGCATATTCAAAATGAAAAATTTGGAAGTTTGGATTTAAACTGTGTTCATTGAGAAATTACATTTATATAAAGTAAGAGAGGTTTAAATAAACCAAAAGTGCTTCAGAATTATGGAACTGAAACATTAATTATTTGACTTGCTTTCGTAAATACATTTTTTTTTACCCTTTTATTTTAATTTAAGCTAGGAAGAGCTTCAAAATATCAAAAATTCTCTTACAAAAGGAAAACTGACTGCTGCTCAATTATTTTTTTAATACTTATGGAAGTTATTTTCAAAAATATTTACTTAAAAAATAACATATGCATAATACTTTTTCATACTTTATAAAAGTCTAGCATCCTAAAGCAACTAGGCTAAATTAGACATGAAAAATAGGAAATCCTGAATTTAAAATCAGTATTATAAAAATTGTGAATGCCATCAAAATCACGTGATTATCCTTGAGTAGCATACATAGTGAAGGAATACACTGGAATATATTTCTGAGCCAAAGTTGGCCCTGGCTTCACAGTCTATGTATCATTTATTTGCTTGCATTTGTACCTCCTTTATTACTTGAGAATACATATAACCAGGTAAAGAGAAGGACAAAATGTGTCTCCAGACAGAAGCCACATTCTTGAAATGCATGCTATGAAAATATGTATATCTTCAAATTATCTGCTTTTGTTTCTTTGCCACGTAAAAAACACCTTCTCTTATAGCTCCCTGAATTCAGAATGTCTTTGCCAGTTATCCCCTGAATTGACAGAAGAACGAGTCAGAAGAAAAATCTGGCCTTTAGCTTTCATTTATTTTAAACTAAGACACTTTACATACTATTCTTTTTATCTGATGTATTCACAGGGAACAGCAGAAATAAGGTTTACAGATAAAATTAACTAAACATCCAATGACCAAATAAGCAGAATTATCACTAATATAATTAATGTGAGCATTATTAACACTTGTATGATGAGTATCTCTAGAGGCCAGGATCCTGTTTTGTTAAGCAACGTACGAAGTTAATGGCTGTTGTCTAAAAGACCTGTGTGAAGTTTGCACAGCTGAAGACTGCAGATATTTACTGTAGATGGGGAAAATCAAACCAAATCAGAAGTTGTGTGTCTGATCACCACTACTTTAATAAGCTTTCTCTTTTCTCTAAATCGATTACAGAATCTATAAACAAATAGGAAAATTCTGTGCTTGTTAAAGCTGCTGCAATATTTTTGCCAGACACTGATAGGGCTGAAATTTCAACCAGTTAAGATAAACTGTGGATTCAAGAAGTCACTGAGGTAACGGTGCAATACTTGCTATTTAGCAGCTGGTAAGATTTCTGTATATAAAAAAAACTTCTTGCTTTTTTTCTTTCCTTTTTTTTTTTCTTTTTGTTTCTCAACAGGATAATGACGTAAGGGGAAGTCAGTTTAGTTTTACAGCATATGGAATGGGCCCATGTCTGCAAGCAAAAGATGGAGTGACACAAAAGGGGCCAAATAATCCTGTTCAAGCTGCACCAAAAAACCCTGATGAAATGAGAAAGGTATTCATTGACCGGGCCAAGAAGATAGACACAATATCCAGAGCTTGTTTCCCGTTAGCCTTTCTGATTTTCAATATTTTTTATTGGGTAATTTACAAAATCATCAGGCATGAGGACATTCACCAATAACAAGATTAAGGCTTGCGGTACATACAGATCTGGCTGCTGTGCTCTGTTAGAAATGCACATCGGAGGAGTGATTGGGAGAGTTAAAAGCATTGGGGGGGGGGAAGATCCTGCATGGCCTGCAATGCCCAGTCACAGTGGAATGGAACAATGACACCCTGAAAAGATACATCTGCTATTGCAAATTTTCCGTGTCAAACTAAATATTAACTTTTTCATTATAAATCACTCTCTACTGAAGATTTACTGCCAAGTATTTATACATACTGTTGCATAGTGGTATAATTGTACAGTATTCTTTGGTGTTCCTTAAATTTTTTTAATTCTGGTGTATTTTTAATTTAAAAAAATGGATCCAGAATACCCTAGGTAAATCCCACAGTATTACAGAATAGATTATTATTTGTAACCTTTATTTCAATTTTACAAGATAATGACAAATTACTGATTTGAGATTACAGTTTTAAGGACTTTTTCTTGTCTTAAGGACAGTACCTGTGGTTTTGCAATGAGTACATTTGACACATTTAAGTTATATAATTTATTCAATGTAATGTACTTCATATTACCATTCCCCTGGAAGGTGTATGTTGAAATAATCTCAGAAAACACAACATATCTACAGCCTAATAGTCTGCATATCACATGGGAAATACATTAAAATTTGTAAAGTAATGATTCCTGCAAAGGATTTTTTTTTCTTTTAATTACCCACACTTAGACAATTGGAACTTATAATATTTTCTAATCCTTTTCATATTTTTGAAGAGTTTTTTTCTCAATTGATAAAACTCATACAGCTTTTGGGATAGACAAAATACATCAAAATTTTGCAATGCTTCATTTTCATTCAATACAAAGAGTTCTTGGACCAAAACTAAAAGCAAATAGTCAATTGTTTCACTGAAATATTTGGAGGATGAGTACAGCTGTGTTTATGCACATTTATCTCCTACATGTTGCATAAATACAGAAAGTTTAATCTATGAATATATCAAGTTTTCTGTCCCATTTTTTGAAGTATATTGCTATGACTTATATACTGGTTAAGAAAAACTTCACAACTTTAGAAAAACATGCAGCTCTTCTAAAACATGAAAAAGGATCTGGATGGTCTTTTACATTTATTATACTTCACATTAATAAATAGGGGAATAACTATTAAAAATCTTAGAGAGATTTTCCCTGTTTAGGATTAAATAAGTAATTTTAGTTGCTTCTTTGAATTATAACACAATAGATCACATTTATGGCATAGCTTGTAGGCARGAGTGTTTACTTTTGCCAATCTTGTCTATTGAAAAACAAAAACATGCTAAGATATGGAAATCTGACATTTAGAATTACTAGATGCTTTAAGTCCAGTAGCAGAGGCTGTTTCTCATTGCAAAATATTTTTATTTTGAACATGTTTTAAATTTTTGGTTTGTTGTTGCTCAGAATGTGTATACAAAAGCAAAATACAGCAGGTGCACTGCCAAAGGCATGGTGCATATGAAGTAATAGAAGCAATGTAACTCTGCACTAAGGATTATAACATAGAAGCTTTGGGTTTGGTTGGGTTTGTTGTTGTTTTCCTCCAACGATTAGTTTGAGAGATTCTAAAATAGTAGCTCTCAAATTTTGTTCAGCTGTGTCAGAAAGAAGCTGTATAATCCTCCTTTATTTTAAAACAGTATTATTTTTTTATAGTTTTGCTTCATTTATGATCTGAAAAGAATTCAGTTCACTTTAAATAATTATTGTTTGCTGAGGTTGTGTCTTGTTTTTGTTGATTTCTTTATGTGCATGTTCCAAAAAATTCTGTTCACTTATGAAGGTGCTCATCTGTGTGAGGGGGTATCATGAACTAATGGCTGACATTTCAGTTGGGTTATATTCATCTCTCTCAAAGTTATCATTAGCTGTATCGTATGAAAAGGGATGTTAACTTGCTTCTGCTATCAGCAAAGTCAACAGTATTTTGTTAAACAAAAGTTTGAAGTACTGGATCCATAATCAAGAGGCAATCATAAAAACTTACATTATCTTTCAGGCTCATCTCTCTTCTTTTCTTCTRAAATAGCTGACTTGCATTCAGTAAAGAATCCTTAACTGAAGGGGTAAGTGAATAAAAAAATGCTGGCCAGATCAGAATAAATCCTAGTTATTCTAGTTTATAACACTTGAGTACCCGGTTCACATTGCTGCTTTCCCAATCATTCAATAGTCTGTTGCTCTCGCACATGTAGTACTACCTTGTTTTGAAAACATTAACAAATTTGAGTGATGCAGAGCTAAACAAATTTAGCCTTAATTTCTTTCTTCATTCTTTAAGGCAGAAAAGGTTTATGCTTTCAAATACAGAAATCAGACAGGATATCTTGAAAGTGATAAAAGAGAGATTGGATTACAGCACTGGCAAAATGTAACAGGGAGTCAGAAGGAACGTTAATTGTTAGGCAAAAAGGACAAGATCCTTCATTAATATATGAACCTATTAGCTCAGTGAGGGGGAAGAACCCTTGTGCCACATTTCTTTGACTACAGTATGCTAACGTAAGGAAAAATTACAGCATGTAAAAAATAAAAAGCATAAATCTACATTATAATTCTTTTCTGACCTTCCTAATGGATTGTTACCTGTATATTCTATTTAAAATAAATGAGATCTGTAGATTTAATGACTGGACCTAGTGCCTAGTGTTGCCTCTCAGGATGAATCTCTTCAGCCATGCGCTATGGTGAGAGAGAAGAAGAGGGTCTCAGACCTGGCCAAAGGAAAGTATATCCCTTCCTCTATGTAGTTATATTTCTTTTTCATAGGCCGCTACATTGTGAAGTTGAGCATACCCTACTTCTATGTTGAAAATGTACATATAATGCTCAGGGCACATTGAAAATAAATAGAATTAAATACGTTTAAAACGTCATTATGAAAACTCGACAGTGTTGCTGGAACATGTTTTTATTTAACAGTCCATTAATAACAAAAGTATTTCAAACAGAGGGGAAAGGCAAAAAATGGTTCCATGATGATGTTTTCAAATGCACAGAACATTTGGCATGTCATTCTGCTGCCCTCAGGTAAGTAAAGATTTTCTATTTTGATGTAATGGAACGAAGATCTCTCCTGAACCAATGGGTTTTTTGGTTTTTTACTGGAACCATAACATTTGCCAGGGTAACAGAAGCCTGTGCAGTCCACTAAATACTGTGTTTTTCAAAAGAAAGCAGAGCTTAAAATTTTTCATTTAGATTATTCCTAAATGACTTAGTGTAAAGTCACATGGTAAAGAAAGAGAGAAATGTCATTTGAGATTATAAGAAACTTCAAGGCACAAATGCCTGCTATTCACCACTGACTAGGGGGAAAGTCCAAAAATGCCAGCAGGCATGCCAGCCCTCTATACAAAGCCAGAATCAACAGCTACTGTCGTCAGCTAAGATTAGTGTGGGAGATGATTCTTTTGTAACTGTAAAATGAAGTAGCAGGGAATAACATTAAGAAGATGCAAGAATTGAAAGGTACTTTGCATTATTCATCAGAATGCAGTATTTATGCTACAGTTCTGTGAAAGAGGCAGTGAGGCAGTAGAGAGGCAGAAAAATAATCATCAAGGAAACAATGCTTGAGGCAGATGCTACCTAGCAGGGCTTCTCCTACACCAAAAAAAGACCCCATTCATTAGGCTGAAGTAGATAGCTACCTCACCTCACTATCACTGAACCTGGGCTCTGCAGAGTACATGTCCTTAGCAAAGCCACACAAGAAGGCTTCTTTTAAGGCCAACCCTTATGTGACAGGCTAACGCAGCTTTCCCCAATACATTATACACCATAGGTGCAGACACTGTGCTGCTCAGGTCTTCTTTTTGTGGTCTCTGTAGACCAGCTCTATACTTCAAAAATAAAATACTGGCACTAGAAGATCATTGCAATACAGTGAAAACAGAGGCAGAAACTGCAGGACCTGGAGGAATACTCCAGTAACACGGCTACCAATGAGCTGACAGTCACCATAAAGGGGAAAAAAGGAAACATGAGGCATCCTTACTACTTTTCCTCATTCCCCAGCATCCTCTTCACAGGTACACTTGTTCAGGTGGAAGCAGTAGCTGCAGGGGGAAACAATTTGTCAACTCCTGAAAAGTATGTATTCTCTTGGGACGGTAGCTTCTATGTGTGCAGATAGAGAATTGACTTCCACACCATCTGCTTTCTTAATGGAAAGAGAAGCGGAGCAGGTAGGTACAGGATGAAAAGCATGGGCTGTACATAGCATAAGAAGGACCACAGGGAGAGAGAAAACCCAGAGCAGTGCCTGGAACCTCTCATATGACTGTCTTTTCTTCCTCCACTACAGAGAGAGATGTGGCCAAATCCATGCCACCCYTCATAAGGCCAAAAACTTCAGGACCTTGAGAGAGGATAAGAAAGGTCCCTTAGAGGTGCAATAGATATACTTAACTACCACAGTACCAAACACCTGCTTAAATTCTGAATAGCAAAATGCATTTTATTTTTAAAACTATATTCAAATATCAACAAAATAGGCTTGCATGATTAGAGGGCTGGCTTTTTTCTCTATAAAGATGATAAAGTAGGCTTGAAGGAGAAAGGGAAGAAGGGATACTAGTGGTTTACTATTTAGAATTTAGCTATTTTAACACCAAAATAAAGCACATTCTACTTTCAAAGAGTTTTGACAGCAAAAACTATTATTTAAGCAAGTTAGTGGAATTCAGAAAGAACACGGGGTTTAATTAATTTTTTCAGCTCAATCGTTCATTAGTTTTCTTTGGTTTCTCTTTATTAGAGTTTGTTCCAAAACCTTTTTATAGGCTGCTTTATAAAGAATCCTTTGTGATGTGTGAGAGATGATTCTGTTTACTCACTAGAAAGACTTATATTTAGGTGATTAATATGTGCACTTTACATTTAAGGAGTATGGTATTTTTTCCACTTTGTACTATAACCCCTTACAGAACTGCAGGTGGATAATGTAGCTAAAAATAGAATATAATAAATTGTACAAAACCTTATATTTTTAACAGTAAGGCAAGATTAAAAGTCTTCCTTAACCTTAAAAAAAAAGTATTATTTTTAGCAATAACTTTATATTAGATGGAAATGAATTTATTTATACAGTTCTCAGCCCAAGCTGAGATGCCTAGTTGCAAAAGATAGATATACTTTATGTGCAACTTCTGATCTCATTTGAGCTATCATAGGAATTAATCTAATCCAACAGAGCAGAATTTGGCCTTATACTGTGAAACAGCTGAATGAGCTATTAATTCTTACAGTACTCCTGTGAGGTAGTAAAATAACTTTATCCACATCTTACTGTACAATCATATGGTTATTTAGATGAGAACAATATCAGATCATCACGGCTTTGTTCCTTTTTGAGACAACTAACAAGAAAAATATAAATCACAAGCTAAGCTACTTGTTAATAATAAAATGAGTATTCTATTTTGGAGTGGTTATGGAAAAGGTGCCTTCAGGCAACACACATCACCTACCGTAGTTACTGAAATGCTATCAGTTTGGAAGGCTTGTGGAAGCAGGTTAGATTGCTAGAAGCAGTGGGTTAAATGCCAGAAAAATGTTGGCTCACCCTGTATTCTTGACATTCTTGAATATTACTGCACTTCTTCACTTTCATCTTTGTGAAATATGCAAAAAACATTTCTTATGTTTGTATTTTAATGTATGGCAGTGATGTTAACAGATGAAATGGACTAAAGTAGCTACTAATGTTCCATGAATGTGTAATTGTGAGCTGTATAAAAAGAAATTGTGCCATAAGCTTTTGACCTAAAGGTTTAACATAATATACGGTATTCTCTGTGTTAGTGATCCCAGCTTTTTAAAGGCTACAGCAAGAAAAAAGAAAAAAATTGACATGATAGTGTATTAATAAATTGTCTGTGAGTTTTCAAAATATTCTCCTGTGAATTYTGTCTGATGGCAATTTCATCTCAAAGTACTTCCTTTCTGGTAAAACACTATAAATGTGTTGTGCATGGATTTGATTAAATTCCTTTTTATTGTATTACAGTATCATATTGCACTTAAACTGACATTCTCTGCAGACAGAAGTGTTAAAATATGTGAAATTTATGGTGTCACCCATGTCATTGTAGATATTTTGTTCAAAAATAATAAACTTTTTCCAGAAACCATGCAATTATTTTATGATATTTTAGGCAATGGGTTTAAAGTCACATGACGGACTATCAACACCACTGGAAAAAAGGATGAAACCCTCAGCGGTAGTTAAGGTGCATTACCATTAAATATTTCAGGAGTGAAAACCTGAGAGAGGAGTAGAGTGCTTTTAATTGTTTTAGTATTCAGATTAAGTTTCAAAATACTTTAACTGCATTAATGAAATATACAAAGAGGTGTTTTCAGAGAGCATGGTGGAGGATGACAGGCACTGAATTAGGAGTTTGATCTCCCAAGACTTCCTTTACAGTGAGTGGACAGAAAGAGGTCTCTCCAGAGGACAGGCAGAGGATGGGTTCCAGTTCTGAAAAAAAGCCCATTCTGAAAACTCAGGGAAAGTTATCTTGATAAATACCTACTGAAATAAGTACAGCCACTCCAAAATGGTCCTGCTGATCTTATTATCCAAAAGGCAAAGAATTTTGCTTGCAGCAAAATAGCCTTATGGAAACTTTATAGATCTGTGGGCCCTCCTAAGTACTCCTTGATAGAAAAATTATTTTAAGAAGGGTGAAGTTAGCAAATAAAAAGTCCTTTGAAAACAGTCTGAGTTCTGCTAATCTGATTACAGCAGTGTTAATATGCTTATAAAGAGCATACAGAATGGTCATCTTAGTAACAGCCACATGTCAATGTGATACCATTTAGGCTAGAAATCTTTAGCAGCCTCAGCACAGGTGCTTTGCACCCCCTGCCCCCATATGACAAAAAGCAACATCAGTTCACTCCTTTTAACTTGCTTTCCAAGTCCATGGGATACAAATAACAAGAACTTTGCCATACTCGCAAATGAAGTATTTCCGTTATCTGCTGCTAATAATTCAGTTCAGCAACATATGGCTTGAGACTTTATGGAAATTTGTCAAAAGGACAGCCAAGTGTAACAAAAGCACCAGTGGAGTCAGAGCAGAAATCCTGAAATTCTCCTAGACCCCACAGAATTGCATGATCAGACCCCTACTATTTATGACAGCTGTTGCTCCAGCAGATCTATACCATCTTGTCTTCCCAAGACCAAAGCATAACTTCTACCTCTGGCCTTGTTCAGATCTGTTCACAAGCAACAATGTTATGAAACTACTGCAGTAGCAGATGTTTTCATGCTGAGGTACACAATTCCCAGAGCATGCGAACTGCAAATATACTGTACCAGGTGTGCAACAAACAATTAAACAAGAAAGTAACAGCCAGGTAACGTGACCAGAAAGTCATAGAAAAAAGAAGTAACAGATCTTAAAGAGATCAATATGTGATTGTATTGCATAAACTGCACAGCCTTTTCAACACAGAATTCTGGAAAAACAGATATCAAATATCCTGGTTTTCATGTTTGCATAGATAGCTACCTGATTATATTAAAAATGAAATAAAGATTTAATTCCATGTGGTCCATGCAATTGATTTTATTTCTGGTATCCCACCCTCTATACACCAGCAGGATCTGAGAACATTTTTTTCTGAATAAGACAAAAGCGTGTGAATTTAAAAACCTGGACAACAATTCACCAAAGTCACAAAACTAGAATTACAGGGAAAATTTCGTTTTGGAAATAAATGAAACTTTTTCAAAATTCGAATAATATACTTCCAAACTTTTAGTAAACAAACATGTATTTTATATATAATATTTTGTCATTGATAGAAATCAAATACTTCAACATTTACTCCACAGACTCACAAAATCATGGAATGGTTGAGGTTGGAAGGGACCTCTGGAGATAATCTTGTCCAAATCCCTTGTTCAAGCAGAGCCACCTACAACTGGTTGCCCAGGACCATGTTCTTTTGAATATCTCCAAGGATTAATATCTCCAAGGACGGAGACTCCACAGCCTCTATTGCAAACCTGTGCCAGTGTTCAGTCACCCTCAGAGTAAAAAAGTGTTTCCTGATATTCAGAGGGAACCTCCTGTGTTTTGGTTTGTGCCCATTGCCTCTTGTCCTGTCACTGGTCACCACCGAAAAGAGCCTGGATCCACCTTCTTTACACCCTCCATCCAATTTTTTACACAAATTGATAAGATCCCCCCAGAACTGGACACAGCACTCCAGGTGTGCCCCTACCAGTGCTGAGTAGAGGGTCAGGATCACCTCACTCGACCTGCTGGCAACATTCTTAATGCAGCCAAAGATACCATTAGTCGTCTTTGCCGCAAGGGCACATTGCTGGCTCATGTTCAACCTGGTGCCCACAGGACCCTCAGGTCAGGCCCTTTTCTGCACAGCTGCTTTCCAGGTGGTCATCCCCAGCATGTACTGGTGCATGGGGTTATTTCTCTCCAGGTGCAGGACTTTGCACTTTCCCTCACAATACTGAAAAAACTTTTCTTGTAATGTTAGCCTCTATTTAAGTAATCTGCATTCAAAACCTCTACTGAGTTAAGCTCAGTAAGCTGAGATCAGTAAGCTGAGGTAAGCCTGAGCTCAGCCTCAAACACACTTACATTATGTTTTCATTCTCTCTTMACAAGCCAGATAACACACCTGGTCTTTTGAAAACCAGCGTGTTACTTTGGATATGTTTAGTTATTCTCATTAGCCGTGTTCAGTAGGTACAGAAGACATTCAAACAGTTGTTTTTAAAAGCACAGAATACTGCATCTTGTTTGCCATTGCATGAAGTAGGAGTAAACCTCATGTAGGTGTATTAGATCAGAATAAGCCCACACACTATTAGAATTTGGCTGAACTTACTTAAAGTAAGAGGATATTGGAAATTCTTACAAAGTTCAATTATACTTGATTGCATTATATGTGAAACAGGTTTCCCTCCCCATCCGTTTCTTGTTTCATTGTAGCAATAGCATCGTAATTTCTCAGGAAAGTACAAAATTACACCACGAGATGGCTCCCTCTCATACGAATTGACGGCTGTCATGGATGGTTGCGTTTTGTTCAAGGAGATAAACTAGCAAAATGCATTCTTCGTGTAGAAGCTCCACGCGCTGACATTCATTATTCAGAAGGAAATTTATAAAGCATAAGCATTATTCATGCTACAAATCACACATTTTGAAAGTGATGGAAACGTTTTGAGGTGATGCTGTCTTAGAAACAAAAACAGCTGAGATGTTAATTTATCAAGAACAAAACCCAAGGGTTTATGTCTAAATACACACATGAAAATGTAAAGGTTTGTGTACCTGAATATTTTATTAAATAAAAATGGCATTTTAAAACAGAAACCAATAATTTACTTTTTTTAAGTATCTGTTGATTGTCAAATACTTATTGCTACAGATATGATTTTGTCCAACAGAAAATGAATGGCTAACCAATTTTTAAAGCAGTCTTTAAAAAATTAAAGAGGAAATCAATAATTTACACTCTGCTCCCAAATTTGCTAAAGTTAGAAGGTCTTTGAAGCAGATTCCTCATATTAAGGATGCCTTCAGAGTACAGTTACAGGTACAGGTACAAATACAACAGTTATGAGCAATGCACAACAGCTTTTCCACTTATTAACGACAGGTATGCTGTTATGCTGTAATAAATGCAAAGAAGAAAGCATACATAGCTTTCACTGAGGAATATATATTATCTCATATTATCTCATATCTAAGATGAGGTTAGCACATACACTTCAGCAATGTAAACAATGTAAATCTGTGACTCAGACTGCTTTGTGACAGCTTGTTGTGTTACCACACTCTTGCTCTCCTAGCAGACTTCACCCCTTTACACATTCACTGAACAAATATAGAAACAGCAGTAAAAGCACCCTGAACTTTGATCTGAAATGATACTAAGGATATTATTATAGATAGATACTACAGAATAGTTGCAGACTAAAATAGATAGTACAGTGTACCACTAACATCCATTTACTGTTTGGCCTTAATTTCTCCAGAGAGCACAACTTAAATTCTCTTTCACGATTTAGATGCTAGTTAAATGGGACCATGATGAACACTATTAATTTTGAATCTAATACTAGTTAATGATTTGTCTGCCAAAAGTTAAGGAATGATGTATTTAATGTTTATGACAGTATTTACAACTTAAAAATCAATGAGTATTGTGTTGTTGTACTCTTTTTTTCCCCAGGCTGTGCAGACACTCCTGAATGATGACTCAACTGAATCGCTTTGACGTAACAGCCAACTGCTTTATATTTAACTGCATTGCCAATAAAAGCAGCTCAATAAAAATAAAACAAGAAGAGCATATCTCAGTTCAGCAGGAAACCTTTCAATTTTATACAAATGTGTTTAGAGGTAATACAGAAACAATTTTATACCAACACACAGTTTTGAGAAAATAAATTTAAAAGCAGTTTCAAAAGCGTCCTATCTCCTTTTCAATAGCTTCAGGTTTACTTAAGGTTTCTAAGTACAAAAAAAAAACCCTTGAATTTTGTTATTGCAAATATATGAGACCAAGTAACTTTGTGAAGAGTTTTGAAGCAGTACTAAAGCAGCTTCTAGGTGAGGGAATAGGGAAAAGGTAACAGGTCTTTCCTTTCTCTTCCTTTCTCTGTCTTTTCTTCCCAATAGCTTTGTATCTCACAGCAAATCTGATCCATCTGGGAGACTAGGACATTCTTGGAGGACTTTGCTCAATAGTTGCAGTGCAAGATAACATTGGTTCAAGTCCCACCTGGGCTACTGGTTGTGGCAGAGGGAGTTCAGTGTTCAGCTCAAGTCCTGATGGTATAAGAAGGCCTCTTTCTGAGAGATCCTTGCATACTGACCTGAGCTGATTTCACTCCTGCATTAATTCTTTTATTCCTTAATGACACCTACAGAACGCTGCTTTCATTTGAGAGGTCCTACATTCCAACACCGTCATCTGACATAGAGCTAAGTGTATTGAACAGGTTTGTCATCCCTGCTCCCCTTCTAATTATTTCTCCCCTCTGATTAGCATCAAAGTTTCACACAGCTGCTCCACTTGTAGAACAGTTACATTGTCTTTCAGATTATCAAACTTCAAATACTTCATTTTTACATACAATACTCATGCCTGTGCTCCCACTCTGGCTCCCCCTGTAAGGGAAAGCATGGATCTAGCTTAACATGAAAAAATCTGTCCTCTTTCCTGAGACCCAAGGCAATCACTTGGGATTAAAGTTACAAGAAAATTCAGGTACTTAGATCCCTTCCTCACCTCTTTTCTTCCTTTACTACCTAATCCTGGAAAAAGTTCAAGCTCAGTTTTCAGTATTAACATGTCCAAGTTGCCTAAAGTCTTCGACAGCCACCTTTTTCACTACACATTTTCAAAGTATCAAACCTATGTCTAAATCCTATCAGAATTTAGAAAATTTATTTATTTCTTCTATGGTTTCACTTGAGGGGTACAGTTCCCTTGGGATGCCCAAAGGCACTGCTGGACAATCTCTGTAAACACACAGAAAATCCTACACACTATCCTTTCCTGTCCAAGCTCATAATCTCCCCTGAACCTGTACTATCTCTCATCCAACCATATCACATTCTCTAATATTTATGAGGTGGCTACAGGGTAATTCCAAGGCACAGTCAGTATTTGCTGATCTGTGAATTTTACAAGGTTACTTAAGCTTTTTAAAATTAAAGCAGAATATTTTACTTGTAGCAACCAGAGCAACATATCCTGCATGCTTCTTTTGGCATATGCAAAAACCATCCAAAACACAAATATTTTTTCCACTATGATAGAAAGTGTTAGTGTTTTCCATTATTTGTTCCATGTCTAACAGTTTTCTAATTCAGGGTCAAATTTAAGCCCTAATAAACACACAAGTACAACTTGCTGTGTGTTTGTCCCTGCCAGGCTCTATATACATCAGTCACAATTTACATATGCACCACAATTTTGCAGCTCCAGATAGAGCAGATCTATTTATGGTCACAAAAATGGAGTGTACAAATTCCCAAGCTATGTTTACGTATTCATCTTGAACAAAAGAGGATGAAAAGTTATTCTGTCATTGATTTTTAGGCAAGGCTGTCTTATCACAGCATGATCTAATTTTCATGAAAGCAAGTGGTAAAGTACCTACTCGTCCAATGGAAAATGATTCTGAGGAGTTGTCCTTCAAAGCTTTATTTGCAGCTTTTTTACCTCTGTTGGTGCCTTGCATGTGCCTATCCAGATGTTCCAGAGCAAACAGAGCTTTTAGCAGGAATAAAGACAAACTGTGGGAAGTGTACTGTAAGACACCAGCCTTGGTGAAGTGATGAAAATTGTTTGTTTACCTTTATACTCCCAACAGAGCTTTCATGTGGTACTCTGGGTGCCTGTGAGTACACTAAAATGCAGAAGGATACATTTCCAACAGAATTGTCCACCCACATTTCTACAGAAGTATATGTAAAATATGTCACAAATCCATGGTTTTGCCATTTTACTTTTCAAAAAACACCAAACAGAATATATCTTTTTTTTTTAAATAAGCACTTCCAGGGGAAGATGCTGCTAGGCTGGCTGCTAGCCCCTGTTGAAAAGGGCATAACAAAGTAGACTGACCTTTTATGCAATATTTAACCCACCAGGGGAAGAAAGGCTAACATGTAAGTACTGTGTGAAGCCTGTCACAGGTTTTTGAGATGAAAATCTTTAACAAGATAACAGGCATTTTATTTGTCTTACTCTTACTCTCAGAATATCAGTAATGCCTTTGAACCCTGCCAGTTTCACGGTATCTAACACGGCTACCTGGTCACTCAGAGCCACCTTCCTTGGAGAAAAACCTCCTAATGTCATCTCTGAGTGGCAAAATCATGAAGATATTAAAACCTTATAAATGTTACATACTCTGCATCCCTGTCCACCTTAACCTGTATGTCTCCCATGAAAAAGATATAATCAGTTTTCCAAATTGTCTAGTCAATAGTTTAAGATCAGTGAGTGACAGAGTTCATTCTGATGTTGCAATTTTCTGAACTTAATATGCTTGATACAGTTTTAGTGGCTGGAGTTTCTGTGAATCTGGTTTGAACAAGAATTTGCTGTCAAGCCTGCTTGGGTAGTTCCCAATAGCCCTGTTCTATGGGTCTGAAGTCAATGGAAAAATGTCTAAGGAAATTGGATCAGGCTGGCCTACCTGCTTATAAAAGGCAGTGGTTATAGAACCCATTGCAGCTGGAACTTTAATTATTACTTTTCCAAAGGAAATTGAATCACCATCTTTAACATAATCATTCTGAAAAATTTCTGAAAAAGTTTGCTTCAGACCTTAAACAAATGTTCTGAACTCAGGGAGTTAAGCAAATTATGAGTCCTTTCCAGTGTTTATTTGTTGTGTGCCTGTAAGTTAATCAGCTATTTAAAAAATATTCTGTTCATAAAAATAAAGTGCAGCAGAATCCAAACTGAACTTGAACATCTGAACCAAACTCGAACATCTGTAAGATGTGCTTGCCACCTTACCGCTCTTAGTCTGCTGCAATCCAGTCTTGCTCTGCCTGAAGTGGAAATATTTCTACTGACCTCAGCAGTGGCTGGGAGAGGCTTTTTAAGATTTATTTGACTCATACACATGTAATTTCAATAGTTTCAATTACACTATAATATTTTAAAGTGTAAAATAAACATGGAAAATATTCTCAGAGATGGGAAGATAGTAATCACACAACATCCAGAAACACTAAAAAAAAGAAATTCCTTTCATTGTACAACTCTTTGACCCTTCTTTTATCCTCCAATCTCTTTTTTTTTTTTAAATTCTCACAATAAAAGCCTATGGAAACAGACTATATATTTTTGTTTGTGCTGTTTATATCCAGTCTGTAAATAGTTAGAAAAGGAAGGAAGCACTTAAATCCCCTAGCTTTAGACAACTTATTTGAGCTGAGATCTAGAAAAAGATCACTTTGTTTCTTTTTATTTGTCCTGTTTTACAGATGTTCCATAACTATTCCCAATGGTTTGTGGTTTTGTTCCATTCCCACCTGAAAGTTTGAACTGAAATTTTCTCTATCAACACTTTAAATCCAGTAGAGGACAACAGCTCTTGCCTTTTCATAGATCCCTGGAGAGTAATCTTCATTAAAATAAATCTTTATTAAATCCCTTGTGGAAGGAAGTGGACTCCTTCAGAATCTGGATGTCTCCTCTAAACCAACATACGAAGGAACAGAGCTGCCTTTAGTACTGCTCTAAGTCCAAACACATAAACTGCCTCCCTGGAGTTTCTGTGCTAATAGGAACTTATCTTTGATCAGATCTCTCCAGAGCTCATGGAAAAAGAGGAGAGAAACTTGCAGAAGTGATTAAACAGGCTTTACCTGTATTTTACCTGCTGAAGAAACACTCTTGGATGTTGTTGCATTTTTCTGAAAAAAAATGCAAAACCTTGGAGACCTCCTTTTCGATCAGCTCTTCTATAGCCTGTTTCTCCTTTATATGTACGACAACTTTAGCCATTTAACTGCATTATTACACTATCCCTAAGATTATCTAGACTGGAGAAAAGAGGAATTTGGCAGATTTATCACTCCATAGATGCATGTGGAAATAAGGCAGACTCTTCCTGTGCTTCTCTTGGGAGATCAGTTGATTCAGAAGGGGAAAAGGGTAGAAGAACAAGGTGTAGATGCATTTCCAGTCCTTTTGTCCATACAAATAAATCCACAGAAGCTAATTATTCTTGGGAAGTTAATTTGAAACCTAGCCTAACTAGTCAGATTCCATGGCTGCAACTACATAGTTCTGAAGGCAGCAGAATCGAAACGAACACTTGTGTTTACTCAACAGGAATATGTCATTAACTCCATTCTGAAATCATGTAATAAATTGTCAGGAAGAACAATCTAAGATGCAAAGATTACTATTATTTACAGGCTGATCAAAAAGCTATGAACTGAATCTCTTCATATGGCACCCGTGACAATAGCTCTATGAATCTTCAGCGTGTTTTACAGAAAAAAAAAGTCAGCCACAAAAGAGGAAGAACTAAATTATCCTTCCTGTTTCTCCAGGATGACTTCCATGATTAAATAACGGGAATTGTAGAAGAGTAAGAGAGGATAACTTGGGCCTGTTCCAACCTCAAAAATAACCTTATTGCTATTAGTTAGACTTAGGGCCACATCCATAGTGTAGATACTAAACAAACATATTAAGTGTCTTCAAGTCTTGATCCCTGTTGCTTACTTTCCCTCTATGGCCTCATGACTCTTGCATATTAGCTTCATATTAGTGATGGTAGGTACAGACTCGATCTTCACAGGACTCCTATTGCCCAAAGTATCACAATATCAATAGTTACAACCTCATTTCAAAGGACAAAAGGCCAGAGCTATTTTGGGAAGTTGAAAGTAGGAATCTTTCTTTCTCACAGTAACTATCCATTCCCTAACCTCCCCAGTCAGGCTAGGACCTGCATCTTGCGGAATATTTACAATCCTAATAGCCTTCAGTACAACACAGAACTGAGACCTCCATATTTTCCACCCCATTGGCTATTGCTTCTTCTACCCCAGCTCAGCTAACCCTATCAAATGTTCCTTCCCAGAAACCCGAGTCCCCTGCATGCTTTGCTGGCAAGAGGGAATAACTTTATCAAGCTGATGTAGGGTTCTTCACACAAGTGCTGGAGTAGACTGACCATGCACAAAATACTACCTGACATCCTGGAAAAAGAACCAGCAGGAGGAAGCAGGAATGCAGTGGGATGAACAATAATTAGTAGGGCTACAATGAGCCAGACTGGACTGCACAGGCAATACCGTGATAACCCAAATCCTCTGACCATTCTCTCACAATAAAATTTTATAAAGCTCATCCTGCCCTTAACACAYCCACTCACACATACAGAGGCACTAGCCATTTTAGTTGCCTGGCGAACTAAAGAATGTGTGTAGATTTAATATTCCATGTGAAATAGATCTGCCTGAATAATTGATTTTCCTATAACTGTGCAAAACAAAATTTGAATAAAAATTAACCCTGATGGTTGTTTATTTTTAATCAAATTAAAATTGAGTTTCATGTAAAATGAACAGTTTTATTGGAAACAAAAGTAATAAATTTGTAATAACATTGAGTAAAACTCTAAATTAAAACATTATTATTTTTAGATTATACATCTAAAATATTCCTTAACTAAATGTTTCAGTTAAGAAAAAAAGGTCTAACACTATTTATATGGTGCAAATTCATATATTCATTCACTGTGCCTAAAATTTGCATTGTAAGTGAACATAAAATCACAGGGGTAATAGAGGACTTCTGCTTTAAGATAGAATCAGATATGTACGTCTGGACAGACACTTGTTAAACCTGTTTTTAAAGAACTTAAATTATTTCAGCTTCACAGTTCCCCAAGGCTTTATTCCAGGACTTCATTATTCTTACTCCTAGAAATTTTTTCTAAATATCTAATATAACTCTTATTTGCAATTCAATGCTATTATTTCTCATTCTATCTACAACAAACAAGGAAAACATTATTCCCTTGCTCTTTGTTAATGGTTTATTTACCACATTCCTTCTCCACACCACATTCCTTTATTCCTTCTTTAAGACAAAAAATTCCAATTCACTTATTCTTTCCTCGCAGATCATGGTTTCCAGACTTCAGATGACTGTTGCTGCTCTCTTCTACGTGCTTTTCAGCCAGTCCTCCGCCTGTCTTGGAGAGCAAAACACAGAACTGAACAAGTATTCTAATTGAAGCCTTACTATTGCTGTGCAGAACGGAGGGATTACTTCACATGTTTTGGATATAGAGTTCTGTTTATACATTTTTCTTTTCATAGCAGCATGCCTCTGTTGATTCATGTTCAGCACATGAGCCATACTAATCCATAGATTCTCTTTTCTGCACAAATACTAGTTAGCCTCTTGTTTTGCTTACTTGAGCAAAACATTTTGCTCACTTCTAGTGTGAAGTGACATGAAAACAATGTAGTTTGAATCTTTTCCAAGGAACAAGAGGCTTCTTTTAGAATTCCTTCCCCAGCTTCACAAGACCTTTCAAAATGTTTTAAGACTGACTGTGTTGGTAAAGTCATCATCACTGTCCCCATCACTCAATAATAATAAATAATAATCCCTGTCACAGCCAAGCTGCATATTATTCATATGTTGTAATAACAATGCTTTTAAGGAAGAAAGCATGAAGATTTTGAGTAGSATACTCATTTGATGCCATTTCTTGCTTTCAGAAAATAAAAACCAGATTTTCTGTCCTTCCCTTTTCACACATGTACACTCACAGGCACAAATTAATTTATCATGGGGGATGCAGGATTCTGTCACTATTAGCTGTTAGAATACTTTCAGCACATAGCCAGTGCCTAGAGAAGAGGATTTTCTGTTGTTGAATGGAAAATTTTTGTGATAAAATTTGGAGGAACATTTTAGGTATAATTCCCCAAAGTATTTCATTTGCATGATAATACTATCTGAGAGAAAAAAAAAAAAATCTGCAATTGCTGATTAAAGCACTGGCACAGTTAGGTCCTAGTCTTAAAGCAAAGGACTCATGCAAAAAACTTGATTTTAAGTGAGACGCAGAAGGTCACAGAGGGTCACCAAAATGCAGGGGCAGAATCCAATGAAACAAATGAATAATTACTCTATTATTTTGAAATAATTGGATTATTAAAGAATTTCAAATAAATACAAGTTACAGGTTTGCTTTAAATGAACTACCTTGGTTTATTTTTTATAACCAATAACTTTTGGGGATTATATGAGAAATACTGAGTAAGCAGATAAATGAAAAAGTTATTAAGGAAAATAATGACTTCTGTGAAATAATTGTGGAGTTTCTATGTTCTGTTACTGCCAAATCAGTTATGTAATTTCTCAGGAATGACAGCTCAAGTTCAAGGTAAAACCAAGCTGGTTTTACCTTGGACTGGAATGTCCAAGGTAATGATACCATTGCAACCGACATGATAAAAAAACTGAGAGTAACATTGTGTTGCTCAAAGCATATTCACCTTTCCCTGAACATGTCCTCTGACGTTTTGCTGGCTCAACAGCCAAACTTACAGCTTTTCATCTCTGGCTATTAATGTTACAACTAATAAAGAACTAAAAACAGTTCCTGAAGCATGCCTTCGAAACATCAAATGATAGACAAGTTATTTATACATTAGATTTTCCTCTATTAACATAAATATTTTGAAACCTTTTAATATCAAATTGATTTACAGTGACAATTGTCAATTTAAGATTTTCCACCTATTCATAACTTAGGATAACTTCCGTGAGAGGCAGTTCCCTGGTAAAAGCTAAGCTATCATTATGTAAGGGATTTCTCCTAAGAATATGGAGCTTCTTAATATTATTTTATGCATTCCTGAGGCCACAGTTAGCAAACTCAGTGAAATTTGCTCTCTTACAGAGGCTAGTTGGTTAGCATTCATTTAGCAGGTTAAGAGCTACCTTACAAGCACCTAACAAGAAGAAAGAATTTACTGCCACAATAAAAGACTTCAGTGACAATCTATAAAAATGGTAACATAAAGGTATTATTTGTGACTAGTAATGATGAGAGAGATTCATATAAAGAAATGAAATGTTAGGCTTTCAGAACACTAGGAAACTTGCCATAAAGGTAACATTGGCACCATCACATCTCGTAAGGGAAAGAACAGAAAACACCTATTTCCAATAAGCAACTGAGATGTTCTAGTCCATTTTCATGTGAGTATCTAGACACAGCCTTCAGGAGAATCCCCTGTAAATGAACCTAATTAACTCAAGTGGCATGACCTACTGCAAACTGGCAATAAAGGTATTATGGATTTTTGAAATAGCTTTCATTCCTTTGGGGGTGTTGATGATCAGAATATAAACCGGTCTTGCAGCCTACATTGCCCAGCATTTGTCTCTCCACCCTTTTGTTGATCAAAGTGGTTTCTCTCCCCCTACAGCTTTACCTGGGGATGGTGGAGAATAAGCCAAGCACAGCTTTTTTAAATGTCATATTCTCATTTGCATAGCACTGGTTTATTCCAAAGATAATTTGGATTTCCCTATTGCGTAACCTTTACATTTCCTCTAAATGAGTTTCAGCCATTAGCTAGTAAAGGAAGAAAATAGAATCGCTTTCTAGCATTCTTTGACCATAGTCCCAACAGTTATACTGATGCTATCGCCAAAAGGCAGTGTCATTTATGGCAAGACAGCTGGATCTGGTGAGAAGAAAAGCCTTTGCAGAAGGTGGATTTAGGAAAACTGTAGTACTGCTATGGACAGCTGTGTTTAAAGTTATTTTTCACTGCTCTTAGAGAAGATGTAGTTGAATTTTTTGAGGTTTTGTATAATTGCAGTAATCTAAAATGTAGTCAAATACAGCACAACCATTTAATATCCTTACAGCTGGGTTTACAATGCTTCTAAGAGCACACCCACACCCCTTTTCCCTCCTTCCTATTGCTAAGGTAAATATGGTCAGAATCAATACTTATTTTTAAAGGACATTTTTCTCTGAACTTGCCAAACTTTTCAGCATGTCAAGAATTATTAAATGAGGTTGCCAGTTATTTCAGAGAGCACAGTGGGAAAAAAAGATCTACATAGTCTTCCAAAATCCTGAAATGTCAGCAAATCAAAATGCTTCCTTTGATCTAATTTCAAACAAAAGAAAAACATTATTAACCCAATGCTAAGGATCCCTCTTAAATCACTAAAGACACAAAGAAGATAATAGACCTGATTCTCACTGTTTTTTATCTCATAGTTATTAGCTGCGTAACATATGTATGCATGAAGATGTTAACTTTAAAATTGAGAGGGAGGGCAGTAAAGTATTTCATCTATCAAAAGCAAGCTCTTTGGTGTAAGTTGGAGGCTGATTTAATATTAGCTGGCTCAAGTTCACTGTAGAATATTTCTTCTGTTAAGCACTTTCCAAAGAAAAGACATTAACTATTAATTGGTGAAGGTGGGTTGTCCTTTTGCTTCCCTCTTCCATATTGTTGCATCTCTGATTGCTAAGTGAGAGAGGGAATATGAGGTTGTGTGCCCTCTGGGAAGTACAGTAATTAACAATGAATAACATATTGAGAATTTCAAGATTTCAAGAAAAGTCATTTGTTCTCTTCACCTGAAATTATTTTTCTAACAAGGTTCTTGTTTTGTATTGTGGTTCATGCTTAATGGTTGCCATGGTTTACTAGATATATTGAATTATGTGACAGAATACTATTTCAGTAATGCTATGTCTGCGGTGCAGAAAGAGATGTGTTCTATTGAAAAAGGAATGCAGATAGAATACATTATAAAGCATGGTAGAAAACRCTCCCTTGCCTTTTTTTCTTCTTTTTTCCCAAGGGGTCCGGCATTGTTGTATTTACTCATACCTCATCCAAGAGGTTGCTGTTCTTTTGACTTTGCTCTTTTACATGCTTGCAATGGTGTAAATGACTACAAAAATACAAGGTAGTAGAGAAGAAGGGCTGGTTGTGACCAGGGACAAGTCTGGCAGAAATTCTTTAGCCAAACAACTGTGAAAGCGTTGCTCTGAAGAAACCTTTCTGAGCACTGGAAGCAAAATAACTACTTGGAAATTATTTGTAACTTTACAGCGATGTAACCATTTGCTTTGTTTTTTGTGTTTTTGGTTTTTTTAAGCCATAAATAAAAGGAGACAGTGAAAAGATAAAAAGGCATAACTGGATGAATTTTCCATATAAGGGTGAAGCCTCAATAAAATGCATTACACTGAACATGGAAATTCCCTGGGCTCCTGTCATGCCAGAGTCGTTATCAAATCATAGGTGTATATATTGCTGGTAGCAAAAACTCTTTCTAAGAAGTAGGTGCAGCTGATTAAGTTACATTTAACAGCTACTGCCCAGTCAATCCTTTGACTACTTTAGAAGTACAAAGTACGATGCCAGATCAGCATTACCAGTACATGTGGTCTATCACAGCAACTTCTGTAACTCTCCATTAGTGTGTGGCTTAAAATTCCATTTCACAATGTCTAAGTACAGCTTGGAAATATGTAAAACAATTTCCATAACCTTCTCAATGATCTTTTATACTGGAGAAGGGAGGAACTGATTTTCATTCAATAGTATAGCACAGAAAGTCTTAAAATTCTGCTGTAAACTGGAAGCTGGTCAGCTGGAAATGCCCAAGAAGAAGGACTTAAAGATAACTATAGAATGATAATAAACTGTCATGTGTTGCAGGTGAGAAAAAGGCAAAAGGAATCCTAGGAAACATCAGCAGATACACTTTTATTAGGAATAGATCCCATTCAACAGTCCTGGAACTGTCCTGAATGCATATGTTCAAAAACCTAAAACAGATCCAGAGGAGGACTACTTGGATTACAAGAAGAATATGAAATTTGTCTTTCACATGAGAAGGCTCAAAGAGCTTAATTTTTTTAATCTGGTGATAGAAACAGCAAGGATATATGACTGATCTCTGGAAACTGAGCATATCCTTATAATCCTGATAAGTGATAAATACCAAGAAAAAAAAGAGAATTATTTAAGCTAAGAAAGAATGTCAGGAAAAAAAAAGAGAACAAAATTAGTCATTAGTATTTTAGGCTTTCTTCTTATAGAAGAAAGAGTTCTAACCTATAGAGCATTCAAGATTTGGAATAGACTTCCAGTGAAAGCAATAGGGGTAAAAGCCTTCAAAAAGAGAACTCCTTTTATGGAACATAATGTGATTGCCTACAGCAGAATGGGATTCCTCTCAATGACTAAGTAATTTCCTTCTAGTCCATTGTTTCCATCACTGTGTGAATATGCATGTGTATACATGCATACACACGTATGTATAGGCAGACAAAATTTCCAGTACATAGAAACTACATGTTATTGTATAATGCATTTTACCTGTGAGAGTGTGTAGTATTTGATCTGACTATACACGTGTGAACAGTAAATAGAGATATGTGAAATGTTGGCTAGGAATTAAGTGTCATAATCTCTTCTCATTGCAAAGCAAAATATGTGCTTTTGGGTGTATAGCCCTGAGTCAGTATTTTTATTGACTTTAAGATGTTATAAAATACTTTTATTTTAGATAAACACAATGGCAAATCAAGAACAAATATATTTTTCCAGGAACTAGTTAGGATTTAGTGTACCTTAGTATACCCTGAAAAACAGTGTATAATTTAGGGGTGACTCACTAGGGCACCAGCTTTGGAGAATATGTTCAATTCCTGCTCTGTCATGGACTTACAATTAGTCAGAAGAAAGCCAAGTGGGGCCTGTTTTTACTATTGTTAGTTCAGTCACGGTGTTGATGGAATTACTGAAATAAGTGCTAACTTGCTTACTACATTGTGCGCAGCACAGTCTTCAAGACAGTGTGATAAAAATTAAGTCAGTCCAGCAACCCACTGACAGTAAAAGACATGATCTCATTCCTTCCACTCTCCTCTCTGATGCCCAGATACACAGCCCTGCCCTCTCCCTCATACCAACTCTGTGGCCGCCCCTCAGAAATCTAAATTCAGCTCACTAAGCTCACCATTTCTGTTTTACCAGTAAAAACAGGAAAGGAACAGTCAATTCCAGCTGCTCAAAGTCAGGACCATGGGAGACAAGGCTACGTTTTTTAGTATAAAATGTTCTTCAATTGGTTYGGTCATCTGAAACTGCATTCACAATCTTCAAAAGGGATCAAAACCGCTATTTCTCAAGAGAAATAACACCATTTTCTCAAATCTCTTTTAGGCAGTCATTCTGCCAAAATGCTGAGAAGCAGGGAGGACAAGTAATTTGTCCAGGACTATACTCAAAAATGCACCCATTTACATTTAAYGTATTTCTAGTAAACTATTAATCTTTAAATTTCTTCTGGATAGGTAAACATATGCATGTATTTATCAGTGTATTGTATGTATAAATAAAGAAGAACGGAGTTACCCATTTCATATTTCAAAACCCATGATTAACATTTATAGCCAAAAATACCTGTGGCGTTGGTGAATTTCTATTCTGGATAAGGAGGGGAAGGAGAAAGAGTATACACAAACTGCTTTGTTTAATTGCTTGGGATTAGATTTGCCTTGTACTGACAGGAAATTCTCATGAGATAAGTTGGTATGTTGAGTAGGGCTTATAAATCTCAGGTTGGTAGGAATCTTAATATTAGTGATAATTAGCCAATCAACATGATAAATAACCAACCATAATACATTGCTTAGTTACACTGAAATAGTCATTTATCTAGTTATGTCTACCTGTAGCAGGAACACAGCAAAATATTCATTCCACAGTCATTGTTGACCAACATGAGCCATTAACAAATCTCTAAATGAAGCTAAATGCTTTCAGCATTTTCCTACATAAAATTTGTTCTCAGCTTTGAGGTGATTATTGGTGATGTGTTCATTCAGTTTATTCAAACTTTTAAGTAATAGAAAAGAGAACAGAAAGTATCTCTGCTTATTGACTTAACATTTTTTTAATTGGATGGCTAAAGTGAGATTCCCACATCACTAACAAAACATCAAAATAGAAATAAACTAATGGCTGCTGAACACTTTTAATTCCCATTAGTGACAAGAGTAATTTACCTTATTGTGACTGGCATCATGTCTATAATCATAATTTATTTCCATTTATTATTCAATTTCATGGTACATCCTCTTAGTTGCTACAACAATTTTTATTGTCTGGATTATGTAGCAGAGTATGTTAAAAATAGACATGGCTGTTCTGGAATAGTCACATAAATAGCAGGCATCTCTTACAGGCCCTGTAATAGATGATGCCTGTGCAATAACTGTTCTTTCAGACTTAATGTTAGGAGTAACGAAAACAGAAGACAATCAAACTGGCTAGAGCTACTGGCTCAGAACTACAAACAAGGAAACTGATTTCAAAATTTTGTTTAATAGACKCCATAAACAAACAGGTCTGAACCAATGCATATCATCTTAATCCCAAGAATTACCCCTCTGAATGCAAAATAGCAACCAAGCTAACTACTAGAAGAAGCAACAGTATTTGCTCCGCAGTACTGCAGGGTTTCTTGGCTATTTCCAAAGGAACAAGAGAAATTATGGTATTTCTTGAACCGGCTGACAAAGTCCCTACTCAAGGCCTTTCTTAGGCTAGCGATCTGTTAGCTCAGTTTCTCAAGTCCCTAAGCAGCTTTCTTCAAAATGAGCTGGGTGTCCTGGTTTTGGCTGGGATAGAATTAATTTTCTTTCTAGTAGTTGGTATAGTGCTATGTTTTGGATTTAGTATAAGAAGAATGTTGATAACACACTAATGTTTTTAGTTGTTGCTAGGTAGTCTACGTCCCAAGGACTTTTCAGCTCACATGCTCTGTGAGGTGCACAAGAAGCTGGGAGGGAGCATAGCCGGGACAGCTAGSCCAGCTGGCCAATGGGGTATTCCATACCATRTGATGTCATGCTCAGCATATAAGGCTGGGGGAAGAAGAAGGAAGTGGGGGACGTTCGGGGTTATGGTGTTTTGTCTTCCCAAGTAACCGTTACGCATGATGGAGCCCTGCTTTCCTGGGGATGGCTCAACACCTGCCTGCCCATGGGAAGTAGTGAAGGAATTCCTTGTTTTGCTTTGCTTGCGTGYGCGGCTTTTGCTTTCCCTATTAAACTGTCTTTATCTCAACCCATGAGTTTTCTCACTTTTACCCTTCCGGTTCTCTCCCCCGTCCCGCCCGGGGGAGAGTGAGCGAGCGGCTGTGTGGTGCTTAGTTGCCGGCTGGGCTTAAACCACGACACTGGGTTAGTTTAAACAATTGGACTTTAACTGGTTCATTTTGACTGAAATGGTCCCAGGAAGGAATATATGAACAGTTCAGCTACCAGAGCTGATGGGAGAGTAGTCTCTGGCAGCACTTCATAATACACATCCAGGATTAGCGTATTCTTTTCTATCCACAGAGCTGCTACTGAAAGAAATCAAGCCCTAAATGGCCATTGTTTAATGGCATGTATTAATTAAGGTCTTTCCTCCAGGACAATTCTAGCCAGCCTACTGCTTTTGTGATGAGGAGCCACTGCCTCAAGACCCACATGAGAGGCAGGGATAAGACTGGTGGCTTGCTATATCCAGCACACCCAGGTAGTTAAACCTGAGTTATTCAATCACTGCTACTGCAAAATGGAATCTGAAAATCATCACTGAAAAAGTTGAGGTTTTTCTACAATTAAAAAATGCAGAATATAATGTATCTAATTGGTTTACAGATACAGTGTCTTGTCTACAATACTGATCACCACGTTATCTAACAAGCAGCCCCATTTGTATTTTTACAGTACCTCTGTGAAAAAAAAGGAATTTTTTTCTATTTATGAACACAGAAATGATTAATAAGTACCAAGATAAATTATTTTAAAATTTCAAAATGGGAAAAACTCTAAAGGAGATCAACAGAAGACCTTACACTGAGTCAATAGAAGCATCAGGCTCCATCCTTAAGTTTTTAAAAGTGATGCAATGATAACACAAGAAACACTGGATTCATTTAATGTTTTACTTTACTGCCTTCATCCATCTTTTTTATGCTCAGTGGTATTAGCAAGAGCAGAATACTCTCAGCCACTCCCAACAGAAAAACCCAGTAAGACGTAGGCAGTTGGAACCACCTTCCCTTCTCTTTCTAATGATTGAACAGCCACTTACCATGCATTTGAATAACACTGTTTTTCAATGCAACAAGGCAAGTTTGTGTTGATTTATTTGCATTTTTTCCTATCTGATAGAACAAATCCTACCAGAACAGACTATGCACACACAGCTCTGCGTGACTTTATTCAAAAGCAATTTCACTGGTTTTCTTCTCTAGTTCTCCTTTTTAGTAATGTTATGTTGCTTGTACTTATGAAAGTTCCTTGCCAAAGAATGAAATGCTCTCTTTTTCTGGAATGCTAAAATAACTAGTTATCGTCAGACCCATGGGTCTACAGATTAAGCTATGTTTTTGTGCCTCAGCAAACAGATTGCAATCAAACTGTTATGAGTACCATACATTTCCATTTCCTTTAAACTCTCTAGTTTCCAATTCCATAGTTATTTTTTGTTGAGAGGTTTCCCATTGTGAAAGGAATTACATGAAAAACACAAGTGCTGGAGGTGTACTGAGGAAATATTGTTGTGCTTTGTTATGAGTCAGACTGGATGGAGTCAAAACACATGACTTGTTCTTAAGAAATGCTGGCTGAAAATAATGGATATCCCAGGTATACATCTGCTTTTATAGATTTTATAACATCTGGGCTGAAATTSTTCCATCATCCAATTGCAAGTGATAAATATTCTCTTCCTTCATTGGGTCTACTTTGAACTACAAATTTATGGGTTTTTTATCTTAGAAAATATATAGAAAAATCTGGAAAAAAATTCTGTGTAAAATTTATGATGCCTACAGTCAGAATAGCTTCTTCTTTTGGTTCCTCTTTCACACAGAGTCAGTGGTAAGCTTTTGTGTGTTCATGTGACTTCAGAAAGTTTTACCTCACACTACAGTAAACAGAAAGTCCAAAAGCCAAGTTATAGATACCAGCTTCCCCATCGGTGTAATCAAAGCCAGTGACCTTTGTTCTTCTTTCTCTTCTGGTATCTTTAGCAGTATTCTGAGCTTGCTGCTGCTTCCTCAAAGTGCAACACTCAAATGTGAATTTGTCTCATGAATACCATGCCTTTTTCACATCTGCATGACAGGAGATATTTTGGAGTGTTTTATGACAAAATAAAGAATCATAAAATTCACTTTTCTCAAAAGGGCTGAATTCAAGTACTTATGCAATTTTAGAAAGCCATTTTTTGGTATGGCACAGAGCTTTAAACCTTGCTTTCTCACAATCATGACAATTGCTCTTTGGAATATGCAGTGTCAGAAAGGGGATTGCAGTGAGGAGGGAGAAAAATTGGAGACCAAACTTATGGCTGAAATGCCCTGTGGAAGTGGAGGGTTTTGGAACTTGAAATGAATTATTCTCTCTGGGTAATTCAGAAATTTTCCTTGAAAATGCAGAAAGATTTCACTTATTTTTTGTTTCCCTTTTTTTGTTTGGTTTGGTTTTGTTTGTTTTTAAATTTTACCCTGGAAAAGTCTGAATGAGCTGCCTTCCCTATTGACTGTAAAAGTGATATTTGCTAGATTTCTTGAAGAGTGTCTTTCAATAGAGAACATAGTCCAGGAAGTTAGTGGACAAGAATTTGACTTCATGTCTTCAGAGGGGGTGAGGGACAGTGGTGGTGTGCTTAAGAGAAATAAAATATAAATCTAGCACAAATCAGAGAGACAGATTACTGCTCCTGAACTTTTTTCTTCTGTTTTATCCTTAACTCACCAGTTTCATCTGCTCATTTGAATGACTTGTCTGCTTCGTATCAGAAGGCTGATGGACTGCTGTCTCTCAATTGATCCTGATACCTCAAAACCACATAAGAGGCAGTTTTTGGTGCCACTGAAGAGCCTTCTTACCTGTGATAAATAGCTTATTTCACATGGTCTAGGAGAAGAGGGTGGAGAACTCTTTTGCCCTGAAAATTCATGTGATAGAGGAGGAAAATGGTATACAAAAGATTCTGCAAAATAGACTTGGTTCTTGTGGTCTTCTGCTCAGTTAAAACAAACATCTCTCAAGCCTAAAGCGGTCTCCTAAATTTAAAATCCTCTTTGCCCTCAGTTGTGTACATATTCCGGTGGACAGTATGAAAACCAGAAGTATAATAAGCTCATTGTTACATGATAAATTTATACTCAGTAAACTTGCCAAGAGTGTTTCCAGTTGATTTAGAAATATGTCAAGCTATTGCCTTGGAAAGCAGGATATTAAAATGCTTGCTGAAAATTTTCATAGAATTATAGTTTGGGTTGGAAGGGACCTTTAAAGGTCATTTAGTCCAACCCCCCCTGCCGTGGGCAGGGACATCTTCAACTAGATCAGGTTGCTCAGAGCCCCGCCCAGCCTGACCTTGAATGTTAATTTTGTTTCCCCTGAAAAAAAAATTAAGGAGAGAAGCCTATCCCTGAACTGTCATATGATGATAGTGACGATGTGTTTCAAATCACATTTAGTTCTTGTTAAAACATACATGAAATTGATGAATTACTGATATGTGTAACTAATTGTGTCTGCCGAGTTCCAAAAATAAAAGATACGCTTCTTGGTTCAAAACATCATTAGCTCCAAGATTTGTTATGCTATGCTCTTGCCATTTTGCACCCATCATTACTATTACAAATAACTATTTGATGCTGTTAGACAAAGAAAGTAGTCTAGTTGAAAATGTTTAAGAATATGAAAGCTTAATAAGTTTTTCATTTGTTTTACAAGACTGACATATATGAGACCCTGTCCACACTAAAGGCATCTTTGCTTGGGGACTGCATAAAGCAAGATTACTTCAGGTTTTACAATCCCAATGATAACTATAATGAATAATGTCATTATTGCTACCCTTTAAATTCTGCTTTTTATAAATTCAGCATGATATATGTCATAATTGACTAGAAGTTAATTTCCGTACCAAAAAACTTAAGAAATATTCATTGAAAGAAGACTTCATACACAGATAGGTATTTTCCCTCTAAAGAAAATGATAAACCTTTTTCTAAGTTAGACTCAGAGGCCAAAGTTAGTCTTTGACAATACCTTGTTGCACTTTGCCTTTCTGGCTAAAGCTAGCCATATTGAGATCTTTTAAAATTATTTTTCAAAAGAATAATAATAAATATATTTCTAACAACAATGAGCATGAGAGAACTGCTATTCAGGGCAGTGTGCAACTACTCTATTAATACTTTCCATAATCACATTTTTTTACATAAGGACTCAATCTTCTGCATAAATTTCATCTGTATAATAATATGGATGGTAGGAAGAGTCTAYCTGCA
Organism: Oceanodroma leucorhoa; assembly: GCA_030449065.1. Lineage (NCBI taxonomy): Eukaryota > Metazoa > Chordata > Aves > Procellariiformes > Oceanodroma > Oceanodroma leucorhoa. The sequence goes on along the minus strand of JASVER010000005.1, from coordinate 4,746,265 downwards.
AGGTAGAACTTGCACTTCAACACACAGTGACAAAAACTCATAGAAAATTATGTGAAATCAGGTCTACTCCTCTCCTACTTGACAGGTTTGTAAAAATTACTCTGGAATGGAGCTTGTCCTGGTTTTGGCTGGGATAGAATTAATTTTCTTTCTAGTAGTTGGTATAGTGCTTTGTTTTGGATTTAGTATAAGAAGAATGTTGATAACACACTAATGTTTTTAGTTGTTRCTAGGTAGTCTACGTCCCAAGGACTTTTCAGCTTGCCAGGCTCTGCCAGGCACACAAGAGGCTGGGAGGGAGCATAGCCGGGACAGCTAGCCCAGCTGGCCAATGGGGTATTCCATACCACATGACATCATGCTCAGTGTATAAGGCTGGGGGGAGGAAGAAGGAAGTGGGGGATGTTCGGAGTGATGGTGTTTTGTCTTCCCAAGTAACCATTACACGTGATGGAGCCCTGCTTTCCTGGGGATGGCTCAACACCTGCCTGCCCATGGGAAGTAGTGAAGGAATTCCTTGTTTGGCTTTGCTTGCGTGCGCGGCTTTTGCTTTCCCTATTAAACTGTCTTTATCTCAACGCACGAGTTTTCTCACTTTTACCCTTCCGATTCTYTCCCCCATTCCACCGGGGGAGAGTGAGGGAGCAGCTGTGTGSTGCTTAGTTGCCGGCTGGGGTTAAACCGCAAYAAGTTGAAATTATATTTGGTTTTGCTTCAGGTAATAATAATTAACAAACACAAATCTAGGATTTTCTAAAGGCTGAGAAGAAGGATTTAAATGTAACTAAGCCATGCTGCCTTAGACCAAAGGTCCATGTAGTCTAATAGTCTGTCTGTGACAAGGGCCGATAGTACATGCTTAGAAAAATGTAGGAACTGGAAAAGCATGTAACATACTTTCTGTGAGTATTCCTGATTACTGATTGTGTACAGGTATCTCCAAGCTGTAGGTTTCTGCATATTTAGAAATCCCTAATGGAGTTTTATCCTCTGAACTTGTTCAAGTTTCCCTTGGAGCAGATAACGAAATTTTGTTATCTACAGCATCTGTAGGATGAAGTTCTTTGTTTTTACTATGCATTGCATGAAAAATGCTTTTGAATGGAATTCAGGAGTTACGACTGATTATGAGACCAGGAATTTCTTAGGTATGGATTGTTTTCATGGTACAACATGAGGTTTTGTTTTATTTTGATGCTCAGCATTCATACATGCTAAAAACCTAAATTACAATAACATACATTCTTTAAATATCTCAAGTCACGTGTTACATAAACATCTGTAAGTCAAGAGTACCAAATTACCTTAAAACAAAATAAAGTCCGGCACAATTGTCACATTTCTGTGTACCTGTAACAATTCTAGGTTGCCTAGGCAAAACTGCAAAGACACAGCACATTCTTCAGATGGTGTTGGTAATTACAGTATAAATTCTCCAGAGATCCTGTCTACGTGCTCCGGTAGCAAGCACATGGAAAGCTCATATTGCTACTTATAATTGCTCATATCTATAGTGCACACCACTAGTTACTTACTACCTAAATAAAAATAACATCAGAGTGGTACCTTACGCTGGAATTCCAACTTGATTTTGTGTGCGACCTTTTCTCCATTTAAAAAAGACAGCCTTTTTTCACCTCCAAATATATTACACAATGTCTTTTCTATCTACAGTGACTTTGTATTCCTAAAGATTGCCTGGCCCTGAGGACAGCTCTTGTTTTGTAAGGCAGAACTAAGTAAAATATTGCAACGGAAAAGCACTTGTTTCTCATAACACTTCATCTTTCTTTTGTGATTGGTTCCTTAATCCAGTGTTAGTCTCTCAAACACATAGCTCTGTGTATTGAGAAACAGCATATAAGAACATAACCCATGAAAAAATGTCCATTCACTGTGACGCTAAGGTCACCGTTGTCTGAATTTACTGGACACGCTCCAGATTCTAATCTTATCATCTGTAAAACTTCCAGAACATACACAGCTTCCCCCACTGCCCTGGGTTTGATTCAGTAGTGTTATTGCTACTAAAAAAAAACTGTGGAAGTCACATCAGGTCTTCGATATAGGCCCTAAAACATAATTAATATCTCTGTATCACATACATTTTTTTTTTCAGCTCATTTATATAATCACAAACCAGGCAAAAAAGCATCATAAGCCCTTTCTGAAATTCCAAATATATCATTAACAGCAGTAATTTCCTCTATATCTCTAATTAAAAACCAAACTGAGGCGTATACAGAACTAGCAAACAAACAAGCTGACTCACAACTCATCAGGTCCCACACACATTCAACTGTATAACTTGCTGGACAAACTGCAAGGATGAGGCTTCACCCTATATGCAAGTTCGTATTTAATTCAGTTCTCTCTTTCCAGAGATTCCATGGTGATTCAGTCTCACCAGTTAGTATTTAGCCATTACACAAACTAAAAGAAATTACTAGGTATTGTATGATCTAGATTTTTGAAGTTTCTGTGTACATGACTTCTTTAATTTCAAATATTGGCTGTACCCCTGACATGATATATCACCCTCAGCAGATAATTACTCTGCATTTTACAACATGGAATGGCTATAGCCTCCTACATAGAAAAGCCCTGTTTATTGGACAATTTGACCAAGGCAAACAATGGGTTTGGACATTTTTACAAAAAAAAAAAATGTAACCAAAAATTGTAGAAAAACTCAATATTTTAAATAAACCCTTTCACTTTCAATTCATAAAGCAACACATAGTYTTGTAATTTCAAGGAATTCCAAGAGAAATTCAGAGTCAAATTAATTTAAAGCTTTGTTTTATACACAAAGGAAAATGAAAACCAAAATGTAGGTATCCTTATTTTTCTACAAGAAGTGATCTACACCATATCAGYACAATAACAACACAGCATCCAAAGTAAGATTAATGATAAAATGTTCTGGTTCTAAATGAGGACACAAACAATTTAAAACAGTTATCTCCTTTATGTTTTATGCCAGTTTAATTGTCTTTCAAATAACCTCTACTGAACAGTTCATATGGACACTTTTTTGTGAGAGAGCATTGCTGTTTGTTTGGTTTTTTTAAAAGGAGTCAGGAATTTAAAAAAAAAAAAAAAAAAAAAAGAGGCAAAAGGATACTTGCGTGACCTTACATTTAGGTGGATATATCTTACATTCTGCAGTCAAACAATACTGCTTAAAGCAAGGTGTGTAACACAATAAAAATATTTGGATACAGTATCAAATAAATTTACATAACTCTAATCCTGGATGTACTCATCACTTCCCTGCAAAAGACCTGTGTCACCATGTGTACAGTTATCACAGCAAAACTGTATCTCTTTGACAACTACTATTGGAGCTTTCACTCACAAGTTTCTCAGCTTTTCAGTAGGCCCAGTAGGTAGATCGCTTAGATAAGAAAACATATAAAAGCATGATTTATTCCACACTGATATTAACTGCTATTTCCATGCAAACAAAAGTACCTGGCAGTTGTTAGATGAAATGCACAATGACAAAAACATTATTTGCCACATTTTATGGCTTGATTCTGCTCTGTGTAAAGCCAGAGTATATTTTGAGCAATCATCTCACTTCTTCATCTGACCGGAACACCAGTGCAAGCACAGAGTCTGATTTTGTACATCCCACCTTGTTGTACAAGCATCCTCCAAGAGCTAATGTGAAGCAGGATGGTTGTTGTTACCCAGATTTTACTGACAGAGAAACTGAGATAAGCTAGAGATATTAGTAACAACTTGTTGCAGCCTACACAACAAGTTGGAGCAGGTCAAGCAGCTTGTCTTAGACCAAGATATCTTACTATCACCAGAACCAAATGACCTTGAATTCATAGTCCTGCCTTGTCATACTTTTCTTTCTGCTCAAGTAAAGAACTTTCATAAATTGAGTACACATATAAACATCCTTTTCAGTTTGTATAATACCTTCATGGGTATCAAAAAAATCTCTCTATTGCCGGTTTTGTATAGATGCTTATATGTGACAACTGGTTTTTGATTTTAAAAAAAATAATCTCTTGAACAGCTCCAGGTATTCTACACTTGTTGTATTTCTTCTTGGATCAGAGTTAAGAGCCCTCTCTATCCTCCCAGAGTGATAGGGAGTCAAAATATTGCTCCAAGATGTTCTAGTAGTGAAGTAAATTAAATTAACATCAGCACATGCAGAATTTAACCTTGAAGAAGCAATGTAAATTATGTCTTGTTTTCACTACAATTATTGAACTGAAAATGTGAGACTCTTCAGAACACCTACATCAAAACCAGGAAGGATCCCTCTAYTGGGGAAATATAGTCTGCCATGCTAAAGGTTACAGTGATAATTAAAATGAAATGTCAAACATAATTAGATAACTGATAATCGACTGACCTGCTGGTATGCTGCTGTGGAATCACTGATTCAAAACACACAGTCTGCAAGAAAAGAGGAGAGAAAAAAGAAATCAGTTTATAAAATCCTAAGACTGTAAGATGTTGTTTTATAATTAATTAAATTAATAGTTGCTGTTAATTTCATTCAATAGATTAATTCTTGAGCTATTATTTTGATCAATTTATGTTTTGTATTAATTTGTTGAATTATTGATACTTATAAGACAAGGTGAGAAAACAAATGGGTAAATATCTCCTAATTATTTTGAATTCTATTGTTTATATACATCTATGTACATGTATGTTTATATGTGTGTGTGTTTATATACATGTACCACATATATTAGCTACTTGAAATCTTTGGTATTCCTATAAGCATGAAGAAGACAGCAGTTATTTAACAAGAAGTCAAGAATTTCTCTCTGTATTATTAGGAGACTGGAAACMTACGTGGTGCCATGGGCAAGTTACCACTATGTGATTGACAGGTGCAATTGGATTGACAATTTCTGTCAAGTCTATCTGCCCTAACTGCAAGAGAAGTACCTTTCTACATCCTCAATCCAGTCCTATATCCCCTGCCTTCTCACAGTTATAACTGGCATAGCGAGATGATGTTTCCTGACCTTGTTTGTTTTCAGTCTTCCATAACAAAAAAAGAGAGAACTCATGCATTATATTAAAATTATTGCAAAATGAATCATTATCTGCCATACATCAGAAAAAAATAAGATTAATTATGGCATGTTCTAGCTACAGCATTTGCAATCTTGCCATTTGCTAATTTTGTTTTCAGTTAACTTTCTTGAAGAAAAAGTTAAAACCCTCTAGTTTTCTTTAGATACTAGTTCCTGTCAGTTTTCTTAACAACCTTAGCTGTGTTGTTTATCTGCCCTGTAGCATCATTAATATTTGTTCTTTAGTTTCCACAAACTTTCTACCACAACATGAACATACTGTCAAGCAAACAAACAAACAAACTAAAACAAAAATAAGCAACCTCTTGTTAAAAAAGAGAAACATTAGCTATATAAATTAAACAAAACCTACTGTATACAGCTCTCTAAGCAAAAACTTCAAAGGTCTGCATAAGACCGTCTTCATAAAGTTCTTGACAGCAGGCTCTCTCAAACCGATGGGAGAAGGGGAAGGGCCTCAAATTCCAAAACGTAGGCTGTGAGCCACAAAACATTTAGCTGCTGCTTAATTTGAAGCAGACAAGATAGTCCAAATGACTGTAAGCTCTGTGTGCCTGGGTCTGCCTGCTTATTTACTTACCTGCCTGCAGCTAGCAAAACCTCTTTCAGGCATGGAAGCCATTTTCACGGAGGATGGGTCTTCACTAGGAAACTAGGTGTGTCTTCACCTATGGTAACAAATGCCTAGTAAATTCCTAATGAAGACAGGCAATTTGCAGCTTTCACACGTTAGTAATTTGCTATAGCAGATTGTGCTGCAGCAAACGTCCAGCCTGATCTCCAAATTCATGTTGAAATTATGAACTGACTTATCTTCATTAGGACTTTACCTCATACTGGTAATCGTAGCTATCATATGCTAGCTAAACTGAGTAATGAACACCTTGATTTTTTGGAGAAAACAAGATGTATGAGATAGCTCATCTGTTTACCTGAGGTCTAAATTAGGCCTCATCCGAAAACAAAGAAGTCTACTAATGATTACATTGAGAATAGTCTGGTGATCTTTATCATCTTAGTGTTACAAAAGAAGGAAGTTTCTCAAACTGTTAGGATGTAAATAACTCATAATGACCCCGGGGGGGGAGTGGACTATGTGTGTGGGTAGATATTGGTCCTTTGTCACAGACCATTTTGGCAAAATTTGCTAATTAGACTGAATCGTATAGTGTTTTTCAAACAATTTTTTTTTTCTTCCCCTGGCAAGCAACCTGCAGGTTTACATTCTTTTACAAATCTAAGCCAGGGTTCTGGTGGTTTGCCTGATTTTCCAAACGAAACATACACATGTAATGTTCCTAGAATCCTGTTTGTTTTGGTTTGGTTTGTTTTTCAGTGAAGATAATTTCCTGCTTTATTACTTTAGAAAATGGTAATTTGAGCAGGATTGGTTTTTATTGTTGTTTTKGCTTTGCTTTATTTTTACATCCGAAGTTACAGACCTATGCTGAAGTAAAAGCTTAGTAGAGGCAAGATTCTACAGTTTTGCCTTTAGGTAAAACAGATTAGGTCAGCAGTATGCCTTCAGGTCTCTCAATTTTTTTTATATTTATTTACCTGGTAGAAAAATTGAAGTTCCTTGTCACTGCATGCATTTTGCTTGTAGTAATTACCCTGAGGTAAAAGCTTACTTAATAATGAAAGCCAGTCTAAGGTTTTTATAATTATGTTTTTTGGAGCGATGGTTGCATGGAGTTGGTAAGAGTATGAAGTCTGATGCCTGCTCTGGTAGTAGTCTGAAATTATTACTGTTTAGTAAATACTAACAAGTTCCCTTTTCCCTTCCATGAGGATCTGACATGGAACCAAGTTAACTTCTGTGTTGCTTTCAGATAAAATTTTTCTCAGATCATGTCTCTAGGTACGTTCTGACTAAATGTTTAAAAAAATTCTGTACTTTATTCTACAGTACCACACCTTTACCATGGCTCCTGAACAGAAGCAAAGTCAGTATAAACCTAGAAGAAAAAACTGCACATAAAAATTCATACGCACTAATTATTAAATGGACCTTTTGCATATGAGTTTAATTAACTTAGTTTAATGGCAAAGTTCATGCAGTAATTTCCAGTATATAAGTACATGTTTTTTATTCATACTCCTCATTAATCACATGAATAATTTTCTTTGACACTTTTTTTTTGAAACATGTTAATCAGAAAGGTWGGCAAACTGCTTGTATGTAACAGAGAACCAAATTTGGACAAATTTGTTAAGAATGCCAGTGTAACTGAATCATTTCGATAAAGTGACTACTGAAATGTAAGAATGCAGAAACTAATATTATTTACAAGAATAAATATAAATAAGTAATAAATAGGCAATATAAATAAATAATGAACCAGAACTGAAGTACAGAAAACTATGAGACCATGGATTCAGAGTAATGTTAGTATCCCAGTATCCAGATTCTAAAAGACAAAGGAAGTAGCTAGGGAAAAGCAAGTACATGGCAAGCACAGATTGTATTTTCCCTAATACTTTCCTGGCCTCAACTATTTTCAGTTTATGGAATTTCTTGAACCTGATGTAGCTTATCTTTTTAATAACCCCTCCCAAGTACCTGCATSACATTTCTAAGTATCTTTACAGTTGTCTGCTTGAGCCCATGTTAATTTTTTGAATATAAAACATCCTTTGGCAAAAAGTTCAAAAAATATACAACCCCATTGCATGATCAACCACCTCCTTGTTTTAAACTAGATTCATACCAGCTTTATTCATTAGCCCCTAGTTCTTGTCCTGTAAGAGACAGTGAATAGGTCTCTCCAGTCTTACCACAACTATCTCTCCCTCCAGCCTCTCCATCGCTATCTCCAGATAGTTATGATTCTGTAGAGCTTTACCATATGCCTCTCCAGTCATCTCTCTCTCAGTCAAAAATCATTCAGTTTAATCATTACTCGTGCTGAAGCTATTCTATATCTTTGATCATCCTTGTTGATATTTGAATCTTTACGATTTCTGCTGTAGGCCTATATTCTGCTGTAGTGAGATGAGAAAAAAATCACAGTATTCTAGGAGACAAAGCATATATTTACAAAGTGGCATAAAAATTTATTCAGTATTTGCTCTTTCTTCCTTTTGTAATAATTCTTAACATTCCTTTTTGTCCACTGCTGAATGTTAAGCCAATGTTTTGACAGAACTATTTATCATAGTGCCAGTTCACTTGTGAGTGGTAATGGCAAAGTTGCAGACTGCTAGTTCACATGTGAAGTTAGGATTGTCTTTCCTCATGTGCATCATGTTGTATATATTTACAATGAATGTCAGCTGCCCTTCATTACATAGTCACTTAGACTTCTAAAGTCCTTTAGCTGTCTTCAAATGCTCTAGTAAATAATATGACTTGAAAACTGTCTCACCCACTGATAATATCATTTTATAAATCATTTATACATATGTGGACGAGCACAGCTGCAGTGAAACTACAGTGCTAACCTCTCTCTCTCTTGTAAGGAAAATATATATATTCTTTTTTGGTTATCTTTTAACCAGTGATTTATCAGTGGGACCTTCCCTCTTATTCCATGACTACTTAGTTACCTTAAAAGCCTTTGGACAAATACAGGTAAACTATCAGCCAGATCACCTTTACCTACACGTTTGCTGATTCCTTTGAAGATCTTCAAGAGGTTTGCAATGCAGGACTTCCCTTTAGTGAAGCTGTACTGAATCTTCCCAAAAGGTTGTATTTATGCAGGTTTCTACCCTCAATTAATTTAATACACACTAAGATTCTGATCCCATAGGTACTTAAATGTTTAAGTATTTTGCTTACCTGAGTCACCTATTCAACAGTATGAGGCTATTTAAATGAGTGAAATGACATGTATGCTACACCTTTTTCAGGAAAGTCTTGTGGTCTAATATGAGCAGGGATCTGATTCTTTCTCCTCTATACTAAATATAGATATATAAATGCACCCCAAAAAAACTAAGTTAACACAAGTGTATTACACTGTAACGATGCTGCATTACAATGAGTAACTTCTAATAACTTCCTCTAAGCTTCTGTTAGAGGAAGAATTTGGAAGCAGCTCTCACATGAAACAGATACTTAGTCTGGAGGACTGGAGGTAGAGTACGGTATTTGGCAAGAGAAGTTTTCAACCTCCTTTGGTCTCTCTCTGAATTCATGTAGTATAGAAAGTCAACAGCTGGGAAACACTGTGTCAGAATTGACACCAGTTGGGTTAAAGCTAGARGAGGTTATTTTGTCTGAGACTATAGATGTATGGCAAAATAAAATGAAACAATAACACAAATAAACTTAAAAGCAATATTAAAAAAATACACTAGAATAACTGTAAGCCATTCGCAGCCTAATTTCTTCTTGGCGATCTTGCAGAGAAGTGGAAGTGATTGGACCAGCACTCCTCATGCAGCTCAAGGCTCCAGGAAATGATAAAGTAATAAGAGATTTAAAAAGCTCTGCTTTAATCCCCATAGAAGCGAAGGTTCTCAAAGCTCATAACAGCCTTTCCTTATGTGTAATGGTTATGAATATGCTTTGATTCTGATAAAGTCTTCAGAGTAATTACAGAGTATCAATTTTTACACACAGCAAAAAAGTAGTAACACAAGTTTGTAATACAGCAGAAGTAAGAGGCAAGAAATTATGTATTTGGAAATACCAAAAAAGATGTAGTCAGGATGAAGCAGGAGACAGGAATAGGAGACTTTAGAGAAGACTATCACAGATATTGATTTGGAATGGAAAAAATTAATAGTCATTAGCAGGATCTTGCAAGATGCAGGCACAGAAATAGAAATCTTGTCCCATCCTTACAATCCTTGCCAGCTCAAAGCATCCTAGAGAGTATCACAATATTTGAGAGTTAGAGGTACCTTTAAAGTAGCATTCTATTTCAGACCAAAAATGTCCTCGCGAAGCAAGTCCCCCAGTTGTCTCCAATTACTACATGCTGCATTGCAGGGCAGTCTCAGAGTRCATTAATTGATTTTCTTTTGGATGAGTCTGAGATACAGTGAAGGACTTCACCTGATGCACTTAATACACTTCAGCTGGTAAGAGACATTCAGTTCATGCAAGCCTAGAGCTAACCTCAAGTAACCTCTCCCTGCTACAAACACATACCGTGTGTCAGTGTCCTCAGCAACTTCCTACTAACTGAGGTAGGCATAGCCAGAATGAGAGAGACATCAATAGCTCACACAGAGGAACAGTGCATGTGTGCTATAGCATACATATATGTGTTTTGCTCAGCCTTCAGAGTAACATGTTGCAAAATTATAAAATTAAATAATTACACTTCCATATGCAGAGTTGAACTTAGTTTACCTGTATGGTAATACCCGAAATGCATGGATGAAATTGAATCTGATTAAACCTGCACCCAGAACGGAATAATGCTAAGCAGGAAAAGTAGATCAGTATGCGCAGCAAATCTCATTTTCCACATTTTAATGATCAAGACTAATACCGGGCCGGAAGTTAAGTTTTTCTCAGTTCAATTTTTGAGTCAGATGCCAGGGTCCCATCTGCTTTGGTGTTACACTTATAACAGATGGCAGTTCCAAGCTAACTCTCCTGAACACCATTTAAGGTCAAGTCTTCAGCTCTTTGTCTCTCATGTTAGACTGAGAAACCACAGTACCTTAGTACGAGTGTTGAGTATTAAGGCAGCCAGTACACACAAAAAAATCTGATTGTATGATTCAAGAAGCCCTTGCAGGCCTGTAAATATGCCAGCAGAGTACATATATCAGTCAGTCGGTATTATCAAGCTTGGCCAGAAAAAGAGCCTCTTTGCAGGAGACAGACTCAAAATTGTACCCAAGCATCTTGTAAACGAAGGTCAAGGCCAAAATGAACACATCCACAAAGGTTTATAATTTAGTCACAGATAAAAAAAAATGTAATTTATCTTAATCCCAGCCATTTTAACAGGTGTATTCTAAGCATTATTCCATTTGTTCACAAACAGATGTGACTTGGTGAAAACATATTTACTTGGTGAAAACATATTTACTCTTCTAGACAAAAAAAAGACTGATATTGGCAAGTCTGTTTAAATGAGGAATCATCTAGACTATAGAACTCCTGAGACAGCTACAAGATAGACAACATCTAGCTTTTGGAATAAGGGCAATGAGGAAATTGTTTCAACAATCAACTGTGAAACATATGGAGCTATTATAGACATCCACATAATAGCTGGGGACATGATAATTACAATGTCAATCAAGGTGGAACATGACCAGAAACAGAAAAAAGGGAAGGCAAAGATCCAAGTAGAAAATATTAATTTAATTCAAGTGAAGGCTGAAAGATGGTAAATACAAAAGGAATTCTAGACAGATGACAGCAAAGATGAAGACTTCAGCAGTAGCGAAAATGAAAATTTTATGTACAAGWAGCTCTACAAAAGATCCTGCAGATAATTAGACTAACCACAGAGGGCACCCAAGGGAAGACAGCTCTGCTGAGACAACAGGATAACTTGGCAGTGGTCAGAGAAACATGATGGAGCTCTGCAGCAACTAGACACAGTGCTCTGTTATGTGTGACTGCAGTGCTTGCTGTCCAATAAATGGACATAAATTCATAGCTTTAATTCTCCTCTTGTCTGACTTTCCAATCATCACATTGCTTTTCATGTGCTCTGTACTTTTCTAGACTAATCTCCCTGGCCTGGTCATCATGCAGTTGACATGTCAAGATAGCTTAGGAACTTCTTTACTACAAGTAAAGTGAGCTCTCTCTAGAACAGAATGAAATTTCATAGAAACCGAGAAGGAAAACCTGGCTGCTGTGTTTGCCAGTAGGAACTATAACACACAACGCTTCAATAGCAGAAAATGGGACAGATGTAATAGAGAGGTGCTTTGCTGTTACATTACCATGAACGGCATCTAATGGACTACTGTACAGGATGCTAAAAACATTGATCTATGTTACGAACTCCAACTCTCGCACTGAGTACAAAGTGGGTAAATATGTACAAGGGTGCACACATAAAAACCTTGCAGTGCAAACCTTACAGAAAACTGAGGCCAGGTTGTAGAGCAGATTTCCAGAGGAGCCCAAATTGCCTGGGCCTGTTGAAAATACTATTTTATTACAACACAGATTGTAGGTAGCGGATGACTATGTGCTTCACCATTTCCGTAGTTATAGTAAGGCTTCCAAAACACAAGRTCTTGTACTGGGCAGACAATGTATTGATTAGGTAGGTATAACACAACAAATGAATCAATTTATTGCTATATCAGAAGTAGAGAACAATTACTCAAAAAAATGTTTTGTTATGATGAAATCTCTAATTAACAACTATATCAAGCAGTATGTTTTTCCAACATAAGCAACTCCTGCAATTAGGTTTTGCGGAGAAGCTTGGAAAAATGTTTCTCCTTTAGGTAAGTCCATCTTACCTCACTGACAAGTATTTATTGTTTTTCTGAAAATCTGTTCACAAGTAGGACATGAAGAATTACTTTTTCTATGTGACACACACTGCTATGATTCACAAGGTCTCAGTAAATTTACATGAGAGTAGAATATTCAAAGGTATAAAGAGGGTACTATGCCAAAAGAAGCAGCCAAATGGTTTATACCATACAATATAAAGACCTGCATGACCATCTTAGGCAAGTATTCACAACTAGACTGAGCCACTGACAAAGGCTGAGCTCAGATGAGTTAAGTGTTAATAATTTTTAACCTACACAGGTATAATCAGCAGGTTGTCAGAAGTATGCCTCAGGCCTAATGATGAGGACATTATTTGTCTGAGATATTTTTAATAGGAAATGGCAGAGGTAGTGTATTGTGATACTATCTTTTAAAATTAGTCATGTATAATCATCAGAAAACTTCCATTTGGGAGAGGTCTCATACGTGAGGCAGAAACTGGCTCAGAGTCTACAAGGCTGGCATATCTGTACAAGCTATTGTCAACCAAAATCTCTTTAGAAGAGCTCTCTCTGGAATGCTACGTTCTTGGTCTCACTGCATGTCTGGTGGTGCAACAGTTAGAAAGAGCAATTAGAAAGTGTGGAAACCAATGGATCACATCCTATTACCCATGAAGCTGAATGCACGGGTCCTGAGGGAACTGGCGGATGAAGTTGCTAAGCCACTATCCATCATATTTGAGAAGTCATGGCAGTCTGTTGAATCTCCCACTGACTGGAAAAGGGGAAAAATAACCCCCATTTTTAAAAAGGCAAAAAAGGAAGACCAGAGGAACTACAGGCCAGTCAGTCTCACCTCTGTGCCCAGCAAGATCATGGAGCAGATCCTCCTGGAAACTGTGCTAAAGCACATGGAAAATAAGGAGGTGATTGGTGACAGCCAACATGGCTTCACTAAGGGCAAATCGTGCCTGACAAATTTGGTGGCCTTCTATGACGGGGTTACAGCATTGGTGGATAAGGGAAGAGCAACTGACATCATCCACCTGGGCTTATGCAAAGCATTTGATACTGTCCCGCACAACATCCTTGTCTCTAAATTGGAGAGACATGGATTTGATGGATGGACCACTCAGTGGATAAGGAATTGGCTGGATGGTCGCACTCAAAGAGTTGCAGTCAATGGCTCAAYGTCCAAATGGAGACCAGTGATGAGTGGCATTCCTCAGGGGTCGGTATTGGGACCAGCACTGTTTAACATCTTTGTTGGTGACATGGACAATGGGATTGAGCGCACTTTCAGCAAGTTTGCCAACGACACCAAGCTGTGTGGTGTGGTCAACACGCTGGAGGGAAGGGATGCCATCCAGAGAGACCTGGACAGGCTTGAGAGGTGGGCCCATGCGAACCTCATGAAGTTCAACAAGGCCAAGTGCAAGGTCCTGCACCTGGGTCAGGGCAATCCCCGGGGCTGGGGGGTGAAGGGATTGAGAGCAGCCCTGAGGAGAAGGACTTGGGGGTGTTGGTTGATGAAAAGCTCAATGTGACCTGGCAATGTGTGCTTGCAGCCCAGAAGGCCAACCATATCCTGGGTTGCGTCAAAAGAAGCGTGACCAGCAGGTCAAGGGAGGTGATTCTCCCCCTCTACTCTGCTCTCGTGAGACCCCACCTGGAGTACTGCGTTCAGCTCTGGGGCCCCCAACATAAGAAGGACATGGACCTGTTGGAGCGAGTCCAGAGGAGGGCCCTGAAGATGATCAGAGGGCTGGAGCACCTCTCTTATGAAGACAGGCTGAGAGAGTTGGGGTTCTTCAACCTGGAGAAGAGAAGGCTCTGGGGAAAGCAGCCTTCCAGTACCTGAAGGGGCCCTACAAGAAAGCTGGAGAGGGACTTCTTACAAGGGCATGTAGTGATAGGACAAGGGGTAGTGGCTTTAAACTAAAAGAGGGTAGATTTAGATTAGATATAAGGAAGAAATTCTTCACTATGAGGGTGGTGAGGCACTGGAACAGGTTGCCCAGAGAAGTCATGGGTGCCCCATCCCTGGAAGTGTTCAAGGCCAGGTTGGATGGGGATTTGAGCAACTTGGTCTAGTGGAAGGTGTTCCTGCCCATGGCAGGGGCGTTGGGACTAGATGATCTTTAAGATTCCTTCCAACCCAAACCATTCTATGATTCTATGATTCTATGAATTACAAAACATAGTGGACAGACTAAGGAGCAAGCCATGACTGCTGGAATGGGAGCAGATGTAAATCAAAGGCAATCCACAGCAATACTGATCTAAGGCTAGGATCTAAAGTGGGATTATAGTTAAGAGCTGTTCCTATTCATGACTGCCACTTAGCATCAGAAAACTCTGACAAATTTGTTGTGCTTTCCCTTTACAATTACTTCTGACAATAAAAACACGGTGGTGTAAATATACACAGTGTCTATATTCTAGTTTGCAATGGTTTTGGTTTTATTTTGTGAAAACAGGTTTTTATTTGATACAGTATAAATTTCATATAGCTGCACTGTAATTGGTCTCATAATAGGGAGAAAGAAGATAGTTTTACTTTATTGCTTTTATGTTTTTCTTTTATATGAAAAGGAGAGAAGGAAAGAGGCATARGCACTGTTTCACATCTCAGGAAACAAGCTGTTTCCTTGGTCTTACTGAGATCTGGCAATTTTCCATGACAATAAAACACTTCTCTTTCTAGCACTGAAAGAATATTTGTGATTTCTGTGCCTAATGCAATAGTTTATTTTAATTGAGTCCACCTCTCTGAAATAGGTTTAATTTTGCCATCTCAGAAATAATTGTAACATTAGCTGGATTTTTCATTAAAATATATTTTATACAAAAATAACACACATCTTAAAAGAGTTGTGATAGTCTTCTTTTCCTAACATAGAAATTCATATGATTTTCTGTTAGTAATCTAAAAAGACAAAGTGGAGTGCTAATATTTATGCTGTGTTTTCATTTTTTTCATGTTGTCACAGCCATCTTAGACTAAACAAAACTGTTCTATTTTAAAGTAAGAGACTTTGTATATTTATTTTAAAGAATTAACAGAACTTTTAGAATATTTGTTTTTAAGGACTCTAACAGGAGATACAAATATTAAATAAATATAATAAAAGATAAATATATCTATTACCTAAATAAAAAGCAAGTTAGAAGAATAGTTTGGCTATGTATTTATTTAAAAACTCGTACATAGCAAAGATGTTAACTATTTAAAATAATAAATGTCCCCATTATTTTATTGTCCAACATATTGTTTTATTTCATTTCCATTTCCACATATTATTCAAAAGGAATAAGGGCATAATATTTATGCATCTATATTTCCTCTTCAGTGACACAAATTTAATAAATCATAACATGAGAGATAAATACATTTTTAACCACTGAAGTGAACTGAAGCTCTATACTTTCAAGCACCGTCAAACTCCACATTGGCTTTAGTGAGGTTCCAAAAAACGGGTTGAGGAAAGCTAGTACGGACCATGGTGCAAGATGACCAACAGAAAAAGATTAAACAGTTATCTGTTATTCAGTATTATATTTTTTGTAATTTAGATATTTCACATGAACATATTTTAGCTTTTGGCAACATGTTTTATGTGCATGCGTGGTTTGGAAGAGTCCTACGATGTATCACATCAGAAATATCAGAAATCTTTACGGTGGTGTTGCTGACAAAGGAAAAGTGATTCAGCTCATCACAACTTAAAAACATTTCTGAATACTGAATTTTCTACCTTTTATTCCCCTTAAAAGGATCACTTCCACCCCATGCCTGTTGGAAAACAGCTGATAAATGAAAGCTAGAAACATCAGAAAAGGTTAATTCTAAAGATCAGCAGGTATGCTTAGAACAAATCTGGCATATATCAAAAAACTCAAGTTTTCATAAAACCCAAAGTCTGTTTCCACTTTATTTAAAACCTGTTATRTTTACTTGACAAACCAGTCACAGTTTTCCATTTTATAAATAAGACTGATTTCAAAATTATTTGAGATCTGGAGATAAAAGAAGCATGAAGTCCTACATTCCCCTAATATTCTCATAGCACTTTGGACATGGGTAATGCGTGTTTTACAAGAGTTTAACATAAGAACAAAAGTTTTGCTTCAGAATTTATTATGCCACATCAATTTTAAATGTTATAACCCTGTGAAAACTTTTTAACTATAAGGACTTAAGCCAAATTCTTCCTAAAGAAGTGAAAATCTAGAATCTCTGTATTGAAGTCAATGGATATTTTCCAAATTTAAACAACTGTAGATAAGAATAGAGTTTGGCTTCACATCTTCAGTCAGGATCAGACATTTTAAGGAGAAGAGTAGGATATTTTGCAGACTATTTTTATATAGTTTTCCTTTGGAAGGAAATATTTATGGTGTTACGCTGTCAGCTGGAAAAAGAATGGTTATTTATTCTTACCCTTGCAAAATTAGGCCAATAGCTTTGCTGCATAGGATGAACACAAGACTGAGTCATGGTTACAGTATGCTGGGTGTGGCTGCAAAAGAAAGAAATATTCTTTACCTTGACAATATTTGTTGTTACTTTGTGGGGGTGAGGGGGCAAATATGGGTGATTTTTATCAGTGAATGGGTGTGTTCCCAGCAAACTGGCTGGGTATGCCAGCTGAGTAGACTTCTCTATGAACGTTTGGTACCAGAATGGTAGTAGCAAAGACAAACAACAAATAGTCTAATAAGGAATCACAGGAAATTTTGAAGTTATAAGAAACCCCTTAGAACATACACTAAGTTTGAAAGTCCCTAAAACAACCCAGGGAGGGATGCGGTTTTCACAACACGCATTTTTCCAGCTTTCTGACAACCAGGCTGCTGGGTGCAAGGACAGGTAGATCACATACTTACAGTTACCATATTTGCCCATCTATAACTTCCAGGTTACCCACTAAAATCCAGTGCAGTTCAGCAGCTATGTGGATTAATCTTGTGTCTCTATAGCATACGTGAAAGCTTACGGCAGAGTGTTTTTGCTCTTGCCTCTGCTCTGTGACAGCCTGTTGCTTTTCCTTCCCGGCATCCGCTGAACCCTGTCTTCATATAGCCTGCCCCTTCCACCTCAACCTCCCTGCTCCCCAGTTTCCACAGCTCGCTCTCCTGTGAACACAGCCAGCTTTCTGTCAGTACCTACCCGCTCCTTTCCCCTTACAGTTACCTGAACATGTGAGTTATCTGAGGAATTGTTCTCAAAGATCTGAACTTTAAAAGGGCATGGATTACTAAATGCAATTATTTACAATGAAAATAACACCCTGTGCTTGTGCACGTGAAGAACAGTTATCCTTACCATCTTCAAACTCAATTTCTGCATGTCAGCCGAGAGCCGCAGAGCCTCCCCCGGCATCCATCAGGGCAGGGCCTGGCAGGCAGGGCCTGTCCTGCCGCCCCAGCCAGGGAGCAGGGCAGGCGGGGGGCAGCYGGGAGCAGCCCCACCCCCTGGCATCAGGGAGGGCCACGGGGACGAGGAGGCAGCCTGTAGGTCAGGACCGAGTCCCAGGCCCATGGACGGGCCTGCTTCAGCAGCGGCAACCACTCAGGCTGGGCCCTGCGGCAGGCACCAGCCCAAAGTGGCTCCTGAGGCCATGTCACGGCCCCCTCATGGACCACTGAGGCCACCTCTCCTCCCGGCCCCTGGCGGGACAGGGCCACGCTTGGTGGCCTGTGGGATCCACTGACATTGAAACGTACTGTGTACACACGCGGGGGTGAGGCACTCCCAAAGAGGGGATCACGGTGAGCTGAAGAGCCATTTGCATTTAGCCCCAGCACCCACAGAGGCTGGTAAGGGGTGAAGGTCTCCCCTGGCCGGACAACATACAAACACAGCCCCTCGGTGGGAAAGCAGCATCAGACGGGGATGGATAGTCTCCAGAAGCATATGGAAGCAACAGGACAGTTATGGAAAGAGGGTCCTACCTTGAAAACAAATCAACTTTTTTTTGAAAGTATTATCAGTGTTAGGTCCATTCCTTCTTCTGGCAACATCCAGTGGCTGGTGTGTACTGGCGATGTGGGACCTGCTTTGCACAGTCTCAGAGAAGTCACAGYAGCTAGTGATTCACTTGGCGGTGACTGCTTAGGCTTCTGGGGTTTTTTTGGTCTAAATATCACTACTGATCTGTCTAAACTGAAAAAAATACTGATGCTAAGATAYTAAGAATATTAAGATACTAAGAAATGTTTGACATAGACTGTGCATGTATCTGAACAGAACATTCTGCATCAATCTTCCTTCTAAATATCTGTTTGAAATAGGAAACTGCTTAGCAGCCCTCTAAACATTGTTGCAGGCCTGAAAACAGCTTTTTGTCTGCTTCAGGGCTTAACAGATGGCAAGTTTGCTGAGACGATACACAGAGCACAAGGCAGRTGCTGGAGTTACAGCTTGTGCTTCCAGATTTTAGGGAAGAACAGGAAGCTCTTAAAAGTTTGTCTCTCTAACATTTCCTTTATTAGCACACTTGTTCTAGATTTGTTTTGCATTCGCCTCTGCCAGTAAACACCTTTTAGCATGACTCCTAGCAATAAATTACCTTGCGAATCAGGATACTTGGGATGGATTTTAAAGTGGAGGCTGTCATTTACCGACTTAACTGAAGACAATTTTCAGCCTGCATAGGGAACATGTCCCAGAGAAATGTCTACATGACAAAATTCAGACCTGATGCTTTTCAGCTCAAGTTATGTAATTTAGTACCCCTGTGAAGCTTCTCACTTCTCATATGAGGAAGAGTAAGGGCACATGTGAGGGGAAACTCAGGCTAATCAGACTTCAAGTCTTTCTTATTTCCTTTAGGCTCTTGCATCCAACAAACACTGCTAGGTCACATGAAATCTCTCAGAGCTCTTCCCAGAGGATTCTGGCCAGACATTGCAGCAGAATCGCAAATTTTCAATTCTCTTCTTACTCTTTCTTACTCTTACTAAATCTTTTTAATGACACACACAAAAAAAAGACAAAATATTGTGCACCAGTCAACTTTGGTGCAATGAAAAATTTCTTCTGGGGCCCAAAAAATTATTTCCAGGAACCCAGTTCACATTCTACTTCCATGGCACAGTCAGGAATATAAGACAGCAAGCACCACAATATGTGCTAGGTATTTCACCTACTGTCAATGAAGGGAACAGGAGTTATTCTGGACAAGTTGCTCCTTCTGCTTAAGAATGTGATTCCCTCAGGTTCCACCTGATTTCCTTTCGGCTCTGAATATCTCTCCTTGTCCCATTTTAAGAGCAAAATTGTAATTTCATCATTAAAGTACTAAATTTTCTAAAAGAGCATCTCCATTAAGGTGTGTGAGAATACTTTCTGTACTTTCTTGATGTATGACCAATGCTGAATGTATCGCAGTTACCTGGAAGTACCTTTGGCTAAGCATCTGCATTTAAAAAAAAAAACATATAAAATTTTAAAAGCACAGTAATAAAATGAATTTTTTTAAACTATCTATGGCTTTAAGGACATGTACAACCCTGAAGTAAAGAGTGGAGAGAGTTACATGACTAGAGACTGTTCCCTGGTTTATGTTGGATGATGCTAGCCAGTCTGCAGCAGAGAAAAGAGAAACATTGCTTRCATGCTGTCAACATCCCATCTACCTCCATTTATCTTTGTGGAGGGTCAAGCATCAGACAGAATTCACAGCGTAGCACTAGGATTACATGTGGTGTCATCTTGGCAGCAGGAGAATTAGTGGCTTCATGTCTTAGCGAAATGGTCTTCCTCCCCCTCAGTAAATTCACGTCTATGCCTATGTGTACTAGAAACTCCAAATCCCTGCAGAGGATGTAGACTGTTTTTCAGTTTACTGCTCAGCAARTGCTCATTCAGTGAAGACTGAGCAATTCAAATTGATTTTCACCTACCATCTTTCCTTTGCTTCCTTTCTTCTACTGTCCCACTCTGGCTCCCAGTTTCTGTGAGAACAAGATTTAGTCAGGTGATAAAGCGTGATCAGAAATGTTTAAATTTCTAAGGTTTTCCATTTCAAAAGATTACAGGTAACTTCTCTTTTGCTGGTGAGTTTACTTTTACATTTTCAAAATATTTATAGAAGGCTACTAAAACAACTATCAACATGACTAATGAGTTGTCAGAAGAAAGCAGGACAACTGGCAATAATTTCAATACATTTCTCTTAATTTTTAATATGATGTTCCACAGAAACAAAACTTAATGTGAATGTGTTGTTGGTGTATTTTTTTCTGACTGTTTGGTTTCTCCTAATAGCTTTTGAATGGTTTGGCAGATTTTAAACAAATCTCATAGAAGGGTGGAGGTGGTTTCCATGAAAATAGATGGCCAGGGAGAAAATCCAGACCATACAGTTTTCTGGACTTTAAGAAAAGATGCAGAGTCAGTTCGTACACTATTAAACACGAACAAATCCGCATGGGAGAGACATCTTATAAATATGCCTTCCATAGGAAAAGTTGCTGCCATTTTTAGAAACCAAAACAAGTCAAATGTGAGGCACACATTTCTAGCGAAACAGACTAGTCCTTGTGATCATTGAGCTATCTGGACCAAGAAACCACAATATTTTTGAAAGAAAGTAAAAATATCTACCGCTTTTTTGTGAAAACAGGCTTTTTGAAAATAGACTGTTCCTTGCTGGACAAATCAAGTATTATTACTTGCTGTCACTCTAAAAATTATGTTGATTCTGGCAAGAATCTAAATTTATTTTGCTTCTTTAACCATTGGTTTATGCCCAACCTAATGTTTTCTGGATTGATTCACTGGATTGTAAATCATCTAGGGCAAGGACACAATTTAAATTTTAGAAAATGCTATTCAACTCTGAGTTACAAAAAAATTACTAAGACCTCAGTGTTACGTTAATTCAGGAAAAGCTGGTAACTAAAAGGCTTTAACCTTTCTTTTCTTCCAGAAAAGCATTTTATTTTCTTTTATCTATCTATACTGTTCTCAATAGACCTTATCTTAGCTTTCTTTTTTATGCCAGGTGTTTGCCCCTATATCTATTCCCTACAAAAGTGAAAATATCTTAGAAAAAGTCTTCAATAGCTGGATTTGGTTTTCCTCAGTATAAAGCTGTCAGCAGAGCAGCTTTACCTGCTTTACCTTGCAAGGCTTTACCTGCAAGGAAAACATTACAGCATACGACAGTACTCCTCATATTAGCCTACTACACAAAAAACAGGTGCTTTTAAGTTCATAACCTCTAACGTTCTTCTGCAATATAACTTGGACAGAGCTCTGAGTCTTTCATTAGTGACAGCCAGAAGTAAATAATCTATTGTAAGTGATGTAATTTTCAAAGTCTCTCTACTTTCTTTTTGCAAATGTCATAACAAAGCTTGATGGCAGCTTTTATAGCTGACACCTCACAGAATCCCTGTTGACAAAAATAATTCGCTGTTTTAAAAAATGTGCTTATTAACTATAAATACCAATGAAACCATGGGAAGATTCTCCTGGGTTCCAGTGAACTTTGGGTCAGGTCACCCACAGCTTAATGGGCTTTAAGACTAGAAGGGACTATTAAGATCATTCGTTATGACCTGAAACACATGGTAGCTCGGTAGCAGATCAGCAAGTAAATGCTGCATCAAGTCAGCAATTTGCTCTTGAATCGGAATATATCACAGTACAGAAGAATTCAACTTCTATCAGTTAAATTTGAGGAGCTTAATGGGAACATGTGCTGGGAATATGTGCTGGGAAGAGAGCTTGGAAGAGAGCCTTTACACCTGGACCATTGCTAATAAAAGCAACACAACATCAGGCTTTCTGCTTCTTTTGGGCTATCCGTCCTCACTCAGAGACGCAAATCCCTTTGCTTCAGGTGCACGTGTATGCTGGTCRTCCTTGCAGGATGGCTGTGACTACTTGAAGAACACTTTATTAATAGTTAGCAATATTCTTTTAACATCCAATCCAAGATTTTTCAGGGTCAGCCTATATCTATTTGTTCTTGTGCCATCATTGTTTTTTAAATTAAACAGATCTGTTCCCTCATGGTGTTTATCCCTGAGGAGATCAATCTTTGCCTTCCTTTTGCAAAGTTAAACAAGTCACACCCTTCCACCTCCTCTCATTAGGCAGTTTCTCCATCCCTCCTGTCACCCTAGTAGCCTTCTCTGCAAATGAACTAGTTTCAGTTCATTTTCTTGCAYGTCTGTGACTGGAGTTTTGGCTATCCCAGATGACTGCACACCAAGGCCTAGCACCATCTACCCGCTCCTTGACTCTCATGTTGAAATACTCCTGGTGGGGAATTTTTCAAAGTCGCATTTCCCTTTTTTCATGGCTCCATCCCATTAGCAATTTACACCCATGCCGTGATTATCAATAATGCTTTATATTTCTCCTCCTTAACTACTTCTAACTAAGAAGGTGCAAATTTGCAGCAAATCTTTTTGTTATCAGCCCTTAAATCATGTGCTCATAACCCTTAGTGAAACTCCATATAGATGATGTTCTGAACAGATCAAACAGTAGCAAGAGACATACACGCATGGGTAAGAAAAGTTAAAGATGAAAGCATGGAATGAAATTGCTAAATCTTCTCATTTAACCACAACAGGATTAAGTGTAATGCTTGCTCATGCAATAATAAACATTGAGAGAGAGAGAGAGAGAGAGAGAGAGAACAAACTTAGCAGCATTTCAGTGCAGACAAATATAAACAAATACTGTAAATCAATCCACAGTGGCTAGATTCTTTTTTCTAGTAAAATGTTTTAAGTTTGGTAGGGTTTTTTTTAAGTACCAAAATACTGAATACAGTGAACTTATTAAAAATTCCGCATGCTTTCATACCTTAGAAATAAGGAAAGGAGGAAAAGAAATAAAACTTTTACTTCCCAAAACTTGAACATATGAATAGGAAGCACCAGCCTGTGTAGAGAAGGCTGTTTGAGATTGAAGTTGTGAAAAATTACTTCACAACTTCCTGACTATTTGTATCTCCCACCTCTTAAGTGAACATCCTTAGCGGTGGAAGGTGCGCTCAACCTATTCTCACAAACAATAGTAAATAAAACACTGCAGTGAAATGGGAATCAAGGTGCCTCAATTCTATAGTGARTGTCCCAATGACCAAATAGAGTCAATTTTCTCCTTCCTGTTTTTTGTGTCTCACACTTTTCTTTCTGCAGTTTCCATAAGATGGACCATAACAGGAGTAGTTAAGACAGCCATTCAGCACCCAGGTAGTCAGGATGCTCTTTCAGGAGGTAGAATCATAGAATCATTAAGATTGGCAAAGACCTCTGAGATCATCACATCCAACCATCAACCCAACACCACCATGCCCACTAAACCATGTCCTGAAGYGTCACATCTACACGTTTTTTGAATGCCTCCAGTGTTGGTGACTCTACCACTTCCCTGGGCAGCCTGTTCCAGTGCTTGACTACCCTTTCCGTGAAGACATTTTTCCTAATGTCCAATCTAAACCTCCCCTGGTGCAACTTGAGACCATTTACTCTCATCCTATCACTAGTTACTTGGGAGAAGAGACCAACACCCACCTCGCTACAACCTCCTTTCAGGTAGTTGTAGAGAGCGATAAGGGCTCCCCTCAGCCTCCTCTTCTCCAGACTAAACAACCCCAGTTCCCTCAGCCACACTTCATAAGACTTGTGCTCCAGACCTTTCACCAGCCTCGTCGCCCTTCTCTGGACACGCTCCAGCACCTCAATGTCCTTCTTGTAGTGAGGAGTCCAAAACTGAACACAGTATTCAAGGTGCGACCAGTGCCGAGTACAGGGGCAYGATCACCTCCCTCTGCCTACTGGCCACACTATTCCTGATACAAGCCAGGATGCTGTTGGCCTTCTTGACCACCTGGGCACACTGCCAGCTCATATTCAGGCAGCTGTCAACCAGCATCCCCAGGTCCTTTTCTGCCGGGCAGCTTTCCAGCCACTCTTCCCCAAGCCTATAGCGTTGCCTGGGGTTGTTGTGACCCAAGTGCAGGACCCGGCACTTGGTCTTGTTGAACCTCATACAGTTGGCCTCGGCCCATYGATCCAGCCTATCCAGATCCCTCTGCAGAGCCTTCCTACCCTCAGGCAGATCAACACTCCYGCCCAACTTGGTGTCATCTGAAAACTTACTGAGGGTGCACTCGATCCCATCGTCCAGATCATTCATAAAGGTATTAAACAAGACCAGCCCCAAAACTGAGCCCTGGGGAACACCGCTCGTGACCGGCTGCCAACCGGATTTGACTCCATTCACCACAACTCTCTGGGCTCGGCCGTCCAGCCAGTTTTTTACCCAGCAAAGAGTACACCCATCTAAGCCATGAGCTGCCAGCTTCTCCAGGAGAATGCTGTGGCAGACAGTGTCAAAGGTTTTACTAAAGTCCAGGTAGACCACATCCACAGCCTTCCCCTTATCCACTGGGCACATCACCTGGTCGTAGAAGATCAGGTTGGTCAAGGAGGACCTGCCCTTCATGAACCCGTGTTGGCTGGGCCTGATCCCCYGGTTGTCCTGCACCTGCCTTGTGAGCGCCCTCAAGATGAACTGCTCCATGATCTTCCCCAGCACCGAGGTCAGGCTGACAGGCCTGTAGTTCCCCGGATCCTCCCTCCAGCCCTTCTTGTAGATGGACGTCACATTGGCAAGCCTCCAGTCGTCCGGGACCTCCCCTGTTAACCAGGACCGGTGATAAATGATGGAGAGTGGCTTGGCAAGCTCCTCCACCAGCTCCCTCAGTACTCTTGGGTGGATCCCATCYGGCCCCATAGACTTGTGAGTGTCCAGGTGGCGTAGCAGGTCGTTAACCACTTCCTCTTGGATTATGGGGGGTGTATTCAGTTGTAGTCTGCTCTCCGTGTTAAGGTAAAGGACATGATTTCAAAATCTCTCAGACAGAATGGAACACCAGACCCCAGAGTCTATGTTTGAATACCCTAGCTACCTGGTAAAAGGAAACATGAACTTCCACTGGTTTTGTGAATGCACTCCTTCCTTTCTTTTGCTTTTCTGACAAAACCTGGAAAGCATTCCTTTTGAACAAAGTGTTTTGCTAAGAAGTGGTGGAGGAAAGTAAGGATCAAGTTCATTTTAGTACAGCAAACAAAACATATTTTGATTCAATAAAAAACATTTTTTTTCTTTGGATTTTCTGGTTCAGCAGCCAAAAGAGAAAACTTATTTTTTGCTTCCTTTTCCATATCTTAGTCACCGCAACTTGTTGCAGCTCCATATTTTGACACTTTGACAGAAACTTCCAGGTCTGCCCAATGGCCAAGGAATGACTCTCTCACTTGGAAGCACTATCTGAGGCATAGGGACACGTAACTGCTTTTTAAAGGGGAACTCTGAGCTTGAGTCTCAGCTAAGTTTTCCCTTACATTTTAAATCCTTATGTGTATAACAGGGAAAGAATCATTCTGCAGTGCCTTGTTTCTTATATCAAAATGCTCATTGCTACAACCGGGTAATGGTGATCTGATTCTGTATGGAATTTTGTTATTATGCTATTACTTATTATGGAGTTATACCTCAGGCACTGCCTTCAGCTCTTTCAAAAACTGCAGCTGATCAGCTAGAATTTGCCCCACAATAGCAATTTAAAAGCAAGAAGACTGTGTTTCGTTGGGCATTCATGCAAATTTAAGGGCAAAATATATACCACATAAGGATGACTGCTTTCGACAATTTATACTAGATGTATTTTACACTTTAGTCTCCGAGATCAAATCCTGGATCTTTTCTTCAGTTTCTTCACATCACTGAAGAAACATTCTGCATTTACATCCACCACACCTTCTGTGTTCACCACGGCTTTTTGTTCAAAGCCTTTTTGTTCATAACTGTCACATCAATGTTTCTGGCTTCTTTAACATGCAACCTTTCAGCCAGAAACATATCTTCTAGAATCAGACATCCCCCAAAGAAACAGACTCCTAACTTCCTCAAAGAAGGCCCCTGCTTTTTTTTTTTTAAAATGTTCATTATGAACTTTTCTCAAGCAGCAAGAACTGTGTTTTCAACATTAGACAGTTTAGTTCCTGTTATTTTCTGTACAGTTCTGCAAGGTCTTGGAGGTTATCTGTCCTTTGTCCTAACTTAGAGAATGTGCTTTTGTAAGCAAGTAGATTTGGCTAGAGATGTAAAGCTGAAGTCAGTTCAGTCTTTTTTTAAGAACATGAGGTATATAAGATTTTTAAATTCTTATCCATTGCATATTAAATCTGAATTCTCAACAGAGTAGTGCCAGCCTGTCAAAGTAATCACTAAATTTGTATTAACAGAAAGTTTAAATTCCATAAGGAATGTTTCACAAGATTAAATTTTTTCAGACCAAATCATTCCTTTGATTTGTATAAGAACAGTGTAAGCATGAAGAGTTTTCAATTACACCATTCAGCAGTGATTTTGTAGTTGCTCTTTATACATTTAAAAGAAGATGCTTATTATAAACATTTTTATAATTGTGGTCGTTATTTTCATTTTCACAGTTAGAGAGTGGTGCATGAATTTACTTTGTCTTGGCAGCATGCAATTACATGATGTCAAAAAAAATCTGTCAAAACCAGAAAAAGAGCTGCTAGGTTAAAAGAGTTAGAGGAACACATCTTTTTAGGCCATTTTCATGGTCCCATCCACGGGATTAAAAAGAGCTGCCATATGTTGCTCAAGATACAACCAAAAAAAGTTCAATATGGGTTTTGTAGCAAAATTTAAAGGCTAATTCCATCTGATGCGGATACTGTCTTGAACAAACATAGATTTCAGTGATGTTTGTTAGGTTTTATGGACTTTTTTTTCCCTTGCATTGCTGCTTCCTGATGAAAGGAAGGGATTAGCAACTGATGCATCAGTGCGTTGGCTCCTGAATGCACAGAAATGCTAGTTTGCTAGAAGAGCAAATAATATGACTCACTTTGGGTTTTAAGGCGATATCATCCACCTGGAAAACAGGTCTACATACATTTTAGGAAACTTCTCATTTGTCATGTATAAAGTTATAATTTTGCGCTGCCTATGAAGTTTTATTGTCATGTTCCAAAACCTCAGCAGAAGCTTCTCAGGATCACTCATTCATGACACTGTGCTTTTCCATAGACACTATTGGGAGCATGTTGTTCTTCGTCTGTTACAAACACACCACCTAATTAACTGTTCTTTTAGGACCTGTTCTCCTTACCATATGTTTTTCTTTATTTGATCCAAGAGGCAGTACCATCCTACAGACAGTTGTTGGCATGGTAAGTGATCAGTTGTACTCTGCCAACATCCTCTCTGTACAGTAGTGCACTTCTCATGACACTACAGAGCCTGGAGACTGCACCTTTTAACAAAAGAGACTATGAGGAGCCTGTCACTGGAGGCAGCAGCAGCAACAAAGCGTCTAATGTCTCTGCTATTCCCAAGAAGAAAGCATAACTGTGGTCAGCATCCACACACATTACATGGCCAAGTTCATGGCTCCAGGGTGTTTGCAATGATATTTTTGCTGCCTCTGAAAAGACTTGCTAAATTCTGTTGAGCCATGCTGCTGGAATGAGCTGATGAAATCATGAGAACACAGTAAGTGTTAAATTCAAATTGCTAGCACAGTGCTTGCCTCCTTTTCACCTGAAGTAACCTTCTGGGGCATATTTGTTCTGTGATTGTTTTTAATTTGTTTTATCATGCCTAATGCCCCCACCTTTTTGGGATCACAACCAAAACATCTGCACAGCCAGCAAATGGCCATTGTGCCATCCAACAGTGTTGGCTTCAAAAGCTGACACAATTTAAGAATTACAAGCGGAGATGGTCTCTACCAAGTCACATGTCACTTGATCTCCTAGTAGGGAACTCCTCTGGCTAGGTGCTGTGAAAAAAAATCATTCTTGCCAGAACTGAAAGCAGATCACCACTGTTACAGAATTAATTCGTAATCTCTGGAAAATGGCCAGCAATAATTGAGACTTTAGAGAAGTTATCTCAGGTGATCCTAGACTGATTAGAAATGCTCCTCTTCTTCCAATTCATTAACATTCTCAAAGTGACGGGCTGTGCCTCAAGGTCAGAGTTTCACTTAGACTAACTCATATTCACTGATTCTTGGGATTCGTTGCAAAACTTACAGATTAGCTGTTCCACTTAGCAAGCTTCCAGAAGTAGAGGACTTCTTTCCGTTTCTCCTTCTGAAGTACTGCTGAGAGGAATGCTGCCTGTGAACAGCCTGTACTGCTGTTCCTAGAACCATAAACACAGTTCGTGGCTTTGGGAACTGTGAGGTTGCCAGATCAAGCAGCAATATTGCATTATCAGAGATAGTTCTCTTTCTTTCTTGAGACTAGGAAAATTAATAATTCCCAATCCTCTTTTTCATCATTCAAAATGTATACTTATGTATGCAATSAGCCTGCTCTTCTAGACAGTCCTCTTTAGCAACTGCTGCTTCTACTTCTGTTCTTCTGGGCAGTTCCGTCCCTGCACGACTGTAAACAGGCAGTTTSAAATGGACAAACTTACAACTACAGCAACGGGCAGATTTCAAGTGTTATCTCAGTTTGCTACAGTGAACCACGTGTATCATCAGTGTGAACTCACACAGTCAACAGACACATGCAATAATAACATGTAACAGAAGTAGAGCTTCCTGAAATCAAACCAGAATGAAATAGTAAAGCCACAATGGTACCAGATATGCAATGCATTTTTCAATTAGCTCGAGCATGCTATTGGAAATTTTTCTGAAGCCAATACAAATTATGTGGCTTCAGTTTACCAGTATTTTCTGTGGAAAAATGCCATTCATGAAAAATTTGGACCAGCTTTAGTGAAAACTTCTTGCAAAGAAGTTTCATAAAAACTCAGAGATCTGGTCTTCAGAGTATTCTGACTGCCTGAAAAATCTATCTTCTATTCAGGGGCGATACAATGGTGTTAGTATTTTGGAACAAACTGAGGAGCTAAAATCTTGCTAAGATACATATGTGAATAGTCACTTGATTGTACTTGTGCAGTAAAGAATCTATATAGCAACTATTGGCATATAGGCACCACAGCTAAATTAAATGCTAGTAATGAATCCACTAAGTAAACTGAAATGAATAACAGACTCTCATGTGCCAGAGGCAACATTTTTTTAAAATCTTCCATCTTCCAAATACAAACATAATATCTTCTTGGAGTCATCCTGAGGTAATAATTCATTTCATACTCTGTAGCTGTAAACATCCTGGTATGACAGACAAAATATTTAAATTATTTTTGATTTATCACCTTATATTATTCCATGGCTAGGATGCCTTTAGCATGAGTTGCTCCAAGGTGAGAGAGCACTAGGCTTAATCTAAAATTACTTCACAATGGATTGAGAATTAATCATTTATGTGATCTCAAACATTTCACGCTACCATGAACTCATTAACTCCTTGTCTCTACCTATGCATATGTATGACACACATACACATGCAGATATATACTCTGCCACCTCAGCATAATTCTTGGGTCTCAGGGTTGTTAAGACTATCAATAGGATATGACAGTCTTTATGCCACAGAGAAACTCATTTATCTGCAGGAAATCTCCACTTGCTGCATTAGGGCAGACTTGTGTCTCAGGGTTACGTTCGTGATTACATTTGCACTGCTGCTCCAGAAAATCTGTGTTTCTTGAATGCCTTATGTCATATCTGTCAATGGGTATCTAAGATTCCTTAAAGCATCTAAAATGATGTGGATGTCTATGYTTAAGCAGCAGAATCCTTCCCATTATTGTCTCTAAGCTGAAACAAAGGGTATATTACAGAGTAGAGTACAGGTCAAAGATTTAGTTCAGTACTTGATCTTTGAGCGATAAATATTTTGATATATTCTGTTAAGAATCCTTAGGGAACAGAAGATCACACCAGAATAGCCACTGCTCAAAAGTCAGGATATTGGTCTTCTTTATTAGTCTAGACAAAACCCATGACATACTTTCTGTTGTCTCTGAACTAAAGGAAAAAAATAGTCATAAGGGGTAAATTTGCATTTTTGTTGACTGTTTATTTGCCAGTGACTGTACTAAAGACAACCTATAAACACCCAAATTAAGTTCTTACAATTTGAACATGAAGTTGGCATTTTCTGATATATTTGGATAGTCTAGTTTCTTAAACATCTGGGCAGAAGACATGAATCTATTTTTCTTTGGAAATTTGGAAGAACAGATATTTAGTTGCAACTTCCCTACCACAGGATACTCCATTTGTACTTCACCTTCATGATTTACTAAAGTGTGGTTACCACATACTGTGTGTTTATCTCCTTTTCTCATTTTCTGTCTCTTTCTCTCTAGTTCTGGTTTTCTTATTCTACATTAATTCTGACTCCATGTGCCCTTCATAATTACAGCGTTGAAAATTCAGTTGGATTGTGTGACCAAAAAATGTTGTCTGATTCCAGAAAAACAAAAAGAGAGAACAGTTGTGTCAAAGTAGACTGATACTCAGCTGTATTTATTTACCTCATTTTTTCCCCAGAAAAACCCTTTTTAAACACTAGTCACAACTAGTTAATGTCGTGATAACTGACATCTCCTGCTGATACAACTTCTAGGTTAAATGAACAACAACAATCCCAAATAAGAATTCCATAGACTCACAGACCTTTCTGTTTTGCTTCTGCATCTATCCCTCTTATTTCATTCTGTGCTCTTCCTGAAGACTATTTTAGCAATATCTAGATGCAATAATTAACCCCCAGTTATGACAAGATGAATTTTCTAATTGGAGTTGATAATTTCAGGATTTGTTTTATTCCCCACAGGGTGAGAAAGCAGCCTTTGCAAGGAATTATTTAGTTTAGAGTTTAAATTAATCACATTGGTATATATTTTAACTTAAAAGCTTAAAAACAAATAAACTACAAAAATACCTCGCATAAGCCTGGCTGTTTCTGCAGCTACACAAAATGATCATTTAGTATAAAATACACAGGCATAGTTCAGGAAGCACTACTTAAAGTGCCCTAGTTTCAAAAGAAGGGCAGTCCCCCATACCAAAACAGTATCACCGTACAGCCTCACAGCCTTGTGGTTAAGACACTTGCTAGGGAGATGTGGATTTCAGTTCATTCATTTTGTGGAAAGTCTTGGACACCTTAGCCCCATATTCTATGGGAATCCTCTAATCATTCAGGTATTCTGCAAAACAGAGTTCATCTCTCCTACCTACCCACCCTGTAAATTCGAAGAAAGTGGCCAAAACAACCATGTTTTGTCCGAAGTTAATGTGAAGCAGGACAGGTAAATACTTGGGCAGAGAAATGTCAATTTTCAGACTACCGATTAGATTTAAGTTTCAAACAGCTACCAATCTTAATCCTAACAAGATGGCAGTCACTGAAAAGAGTGGAATCTTCTGCATTAGAGGAGTTTTACTGCCAAAAATATAGTCCTTAACACTGTTCAGCAGGGCTTTTGAGAATCACAGTCTTGGATTTAGGCGCTTAAACCATCTACAGATCCACTTTTGGCACTTTAATATTTTTGTAGATCTTGGCCTGAAACTCCCTGAGCCTTGATTTAAACTAGAATAATTCTAGTACTATGAGAAACTGTAGAGGTCTGCTATGGGAAAGTTACTACTACCTTCGACCCCCACACTGTCTGCAGTCAGGCATGCCAAGAGTTACTGGTGCTAGTAGTACTGTAACAGCTACCATGAGGACTGCTTCCTCACTAACAATAATGGTTGAAAGATGTAGGGCAAAAGGCTAGTATAGACACATCTCTGATTGCTTAGGCTGATTATTTGTTCTCAGAGCAATAGAAGGAAGCTATGCAATGAATTTGTGCAATAAATTAAAAGTGTTAAGCAAAGTGTTTTTCCAATTACTTATATTTTCTCCAACTTTACTGATTTCTCCAGCTCTCTCTCCCTTTTGAGTTTGCTACTGTGTTAGCTCTGCCTGATTAGTCATGTACCTAAGTGAATCAGCATGAAATAACTCATGTGTGTCTTAGCTTTATTGGATTACATTTAGTCATGCAATATTTGATTTGTCTTGATTCCTAGACTCCTAGTGTATGATTTTGAATTTTGAACATAGTTATTCTCTAAATTTTGGACATCTTTGCTGGCTGTTGAGACATCCTGCCTTGAACTTTCTCTGCTTCAGATGCCAGATGTGGTTAGTAACTTTGAGCTAAAGCCCAGAAACTAAAAAAAGGCCAAAACAGATATGGAGAAAGAACCTACAGTGGTGCCAAGATCCACCCTCGCTTTTCATCGGTAGAAGGTACTCTGAAAACTTTGAGCAAACAAATGCTCCATCCACAGGCCCAATGCTGCAAAAAAATGACCTCAGAAAAACTGTCAAAACAAAACCTGAAGGCTCCAGCCTAGTAGTACAATTTGCACTTACTAGCCACCTCTGATTCAACATATAGAGAGTTGACTTTTTTGCCTTATACCTGGGAAGCCCCTACATAACCAATTTCAAGAGAACGTATTTCTACCCTGCAGAAGATAGACATGAATTAAATAAAAAGGATTAACCAGGTTTATTTGTAAAAGCAAAAAGTCCAAAATAAAATAAATAAATATATCGAGGAATAGACTATCCAATGATAATAAGAGGCATTGTGCTATTCACCTTCTTCTKTATGAAGAATACTCATTCTTTTACATAATTCAAGTAGGTCAATAGGCATTACAGATGCAGAGAATATTTTTAGCATATTTTTAATATCTTGTAACTCTATAATTTGTGAAAATAACACATTTATGAAAGTCTGTTCCATCCAGTTCTATTGTCTTCCTTCACCCCCTATAAAATATTGGTTGTCTGTTTTTTTAAACCATATTATAAACCCTGTGGCTTTAGTCTTTAGTCTTTAGTGTGTGGGATCATGATCATACCAGATTCTCAGTCCTTAGAAGTATAAGAGTTACTAAATACCTCCAGCTTGTCTGAAATTTGTTTAGAATCACACAGAAACTGGATTTATAGGCTTGACCTTAATCTCACAAAATCCAGGAAGAGAAAGAACAAAAAATTTTACTGTAAAAATGCCAAAAATATCTCAAAAATATCAAAATTTCTTTCTTCTCATTTAAAAAGAATAATTTTTTTTAAGGTATAGAATCAGATAAGTTCATTAAAAGGCTCTTTGAGATACATATATATGCTTTTCTTGGCACTGAACTCTCTAAGCCCCACCTAATGTCACCTAAGCCAGGAAGAAAAACATAAACTCACTCTGTAAATACTGTTGTCCTTTTGCCAGGTTGTACCAGTTTGGGGAGTTTGTAATGGGCTAATTTATCTTTCAAATAGAAATTAGTGACATGGAGAACTGGACTATTTCCTAGGTATAGAAAGGTATGCAGGCTATGTATATATGTACACACACACACATAAATATATTTTTATTATTGATTGCATATTGATATAGAGAGAAGGACAGAATGGAATATACCTAAATTAGGTAAAAAAGAATTCAAACATCCTTCAAAAATAATCTGCTTTCTCTTGAAAAATGTTCTGAAAAATGTGTGGAATAGATTTAGTTAGTTTTAACTTAGTAGACATTATAGTACTGCCATAATACCGAAAACGTGAATGTACTTGTTCTGAACCAAGATCCACTTATTCTAAAATCCTGTTTTTGACAGTAACCAGAACMGAATAGAACATATATATATTGTAATTCTTCCACATTTTGCTATCTCACTTTCAATGATAGCAATTTGGTGTCTAATTAACCTAAATTTGGTTGATCATTTTTTGAACCCGTGTAAAATTACCACGACATCCTATGGCAATGGGTTCCAGAGTCTAACCACATTGTGCATGTTGTAATGGTTCCACCACCATTAACATCTGTCTTTTAAATAGCCAAATATTCCTTTCTAGTTAGGTGCTGATGCTGAGAAAGGGTGTTGGAGCCAAATGAACAGACACCCAAAGCACAGGGCTCGGCCCTATGCGATGCTTAGCATTCTTACTCGCAAGCTCTAAGCAGCTCAGCAGAAAAGCTTCCCCTTTGGATCACCCACCTCATTCTCTCCGTGAACTGTATAGAATGCCTCACTTCAGTGATCTGAATCAACCAGCTGGGACTAGGTGCCTCATATCTTGGCATTGCATCGCTTACTTGGAGGTGGTTGAACAACCATTCTGTATTTTGGTCATTAACTGTAGATTTATACACGTGATATATATATATGCATAACAATGCCAACTGGCATCRTGAGCCTGAGAAAAAGTTCTGTTGATGTGGACTTCTTTAATTTCAGTGCTGGATTATGAATATCTTCAGATCACCAGAACACTTTAATTAAACTCTGTTGAAGACTTCTGCTGCAATACTGTAAATTGCCTTATAGATTTTGCTGTCTCAGCTGCTTAGAAATGGATTACATAGCTCTTTACACATAGGCTGCAATTCACAAGCCAACACAAAATTTCCCTCCAAAACTGGGAGGGTGATGTTTTTACCATACCCTGGTATATCTAATAAATGTATGTACAGCACACATTTCAGTATCTTGTGGGAGCTTCATGATTTAAAGCAAAAAAAAATAACTGGAAGACATTAAAAATTAGGAGGGGATTGAATGGAAGGTTTCATTCATGGGAACGCAGTCCAGTAGTAGTATCTTTATTTGTTCTCCAGGCAGACGATCTATCTAAATGCATTTGTCTAATAAACCTTAAAAACCCCTGACTAGAATGGCTGAGAATTTGAAGTTCAATTTTATGGAAAATTCTCACATTTCACAACTACTTTTATCACTACAAAGGAATTCATAGTCAGGAAATTTCACAATTATTCATGGAATATGGAATTGGAAATTCTGGGAAAAAAAACTGCCAGGAAATTGAAACATACCAAGAAATATTATATATAACAGAAACTACACTACGGCATAACACAACTAATAAAATATAAAAGCCTAAATAAACAATAACAAAACAAATTCAGAATGAAACACGTTTATTTTGCCAAAAGAAATCTTATCATCACTAATGAAATAAGAACAGACTTTTCTAATGATTTTTTTCTTTGAAACTTGTCGAAATAAATGTGAGATTTATTAAGAGATTTGGGCTTTCTTAATACTGAAACACGGAACATCCCTACTTATAGAGAATAGTGACTTGAAACATGGTGTGGTACAGGGAGCTAGAAAGGTGGAATGATCCAGTCTGATTCACTTCACATTTACAAAAATACTTAGGTTGTCACCAGGACTCATTCTGGTCTTGCATGGTTCACAGATTTTTGGTAAAGTATTTCCCTATGTTCATTCTCGTATTCTTATTTTGGATTTTTAAGTTCTCAGTTTTCAGGATTTTTTTTTACTTGTCTTTTGAAAAAACTACTAAGTGATCCTTAACATCTCAAACATTATGCTGTTATTCAGTAATGTTACAGGGCATGAAATAATTCAAATAGGAGCAGTATTCCTCTCTTAACTGATAAAGCATTTCACAAAATTAGAAAAATGTATTTAATGGCATAATGCAAAGGTATTGACAATCACCATTCCAAGAAATGAAGTTCAGTCACGTAAGGATGAAGGTCTAGATCCATAAAAAGATGTCTGTATCTCAGTAGTTATGTATATGCTTCATTTATATAGACCTGTTAACTGCATCAACAGTGGTGCATTATAAAATACAAGAGGGAAATCAGGTATCCCAATAAACTGTCTGCCTAGCTCAATACAAGATTGTTCAGCTCATTCACTCTACACATTTCTAAATATGTTCAAAGGCAGTAAGTAGGAAACAATAAAAGGAAGGTATTTGCTGTGTCCCTGCCTTTATATTTCACTTTGTATCTGGCCTAATGAAATTTCATTGTTGCCTTGTATCACAAGAACACTAGAAACACTTAAGCCCTAAAGCAGCTTAAATTTAGGTGGGTGAACAACACCTCTCAAAAGAGAGAGATGTGGATTTGAACCTTCCCCTCTCTCTGATAGGAAAAAAAAAAAAAAAGAACCACAGACTAGGCAAATATTTTGCCATGGAATTATTTTGAAAAATAGGAGTTGCACAACAACATAATCTAGCAAGAGAGGCGTTGCCATGGTATTATGTACAAAGCCCAAGTCAGTATCTGTGCCCACTGCTCACATCGCAGCATATATGACCAGTCAGGAGACTGGAAGATTTTACGCAAATGGGTTTATACGCGTACTAGACAAAGATTAACACACAGTTCACACTTTACACATTAACACTGTCAGTGAGACAGTTTTCCTGGTAAAAACAAAACCACCCAACGGGTGCAGTGGCTGAGCGCTTGTTTGAAAACTACTGAAGTCCTTTTGCAGATGTAGCTCTGCATGACACGGCCAAAGTACACAAGGCATGCAGCTGAGGGAGAAATACAATATGTAGCTGTGTTTAAATCTACAAAAGGTCACAAGAATTAGGAATTCTTTTTAATCATCTTGTCCTATGCTGCATTAACAGTTTGACTATAGCAGATAAAATACTGAATCCGTATAAACATGACTAGCAATGTCCTTAACTGTTCACATATGTTCACCTTCTCCAAGGTAACCACTGCTTCATAATCTCAACATTGATATATTCCTTACTTAATCCCACCATCAAAACAAATGTTGTTGGTTTAAATGGAATATCCCTGTGTTAAACTAATTTCCATTCAAATGTCTTTACGTACATTAGTTCCATCTTCACCTTATCTGTGTCTTTATTTTTTAATTTTTTTTAATTTTAATCCTCTAACACACTCCTACATGTGCAGTTTTAGCACTAAACGCCATCTTCAAAATGTTAAATTAAAGGAAAGGTTTAGGAAATTAAATACTATTACATCATGCACTTTATCCCCAAAAGAGAGTTTCCTGATTTATTTGTTCAGACTCATCCCGATTTCTCAATGTTGCAGTGAAATATTGACCAAAACAAAGCAGAACTGGAAAGTAAAAAATAATTATCAATGTTGTATTACAAAATTAAACATATTTATCAGATTTAATAAATACGAAAATTGAGTTAGCTATCATAAAACACATGTTGGTATCATGGAGAAAATACCCTTTGTAAGATGTTATTTATAGTCACTGTAGAGTCTTTTCATACAGCTGCTTAAGCATGGAAGGACATAGCTAGTATTGGGGTTCAGAGGGAGGAATAAGCAGGAAAGTGGAACCTCTACCCTGCAGAAAAAGGTAATGACTCATTAATTGTTCCAAAACAATGGAACGATGTTGACTATGAAACTTTCAAGGCTTCTCTTCCCTTCTTGTGGGAGCTCCGTGGCACACCAGAGCTAATTCAAATTCCTGACTACCATTCAACGGACTTAACCAAACAAATCTTACCAGTCTCAATTCTTACTTAACTTGTTTTTACCTGCAGTTTTCCAATTTGAAGAAAACACCTCATATGAAAATTTCTTACTTTTGACATGATAGAATTATGAAGAATTTTAATTGGACTAACTCTAATGAGAAAGGTGAGACAACTTCTTAGATTGTGCTACCAACCCTGTTTATAGTTAAATACATAATAATTTCTAAGCAAATAGTTTACATTCTCTTTCATGAAGATCTATAATTGTGAAAGTTAAAAATAAAATAATTTTTTAAAAACACTAAATTTGAAGAAAGTGTTTATGCACTGCAGTAATTTCAGTGCATGAACAAAATCAAATATTTTCTGGAAATCTTTTTTATTGACCCCAGCTCATAGACATACATGACCTTAATCTTTTCACACCATTCTTTTTATGAATGTGCATATATGAGATTAAATAAGGTTAAACTATTTTTGCTGCCAGCTACTGTCTGGTTTACCTCAAGATGGAATTAATCCTATAATTGTTGAGGATTTTTTTTAATTCTGTACTGTAACTACTAATTGGAAAATAGGAAAACATTTAAAACAGTGTATCAGTTACTTTTCTGTCAGAAACTGTCTGACTCAACCTCCATGGAGGTGCACAGGATGCATCAGGGACATATCTGGACAATACGCACATTGCAAATCAAAACAGCTTCCTAAGTGAGGAAGCCTTACATGGAGTTTTCATGTACTCCAGCATACCTTGGTGTTAGTGGGGTTTCTTCACCATTGTAATCAATTATGTTTCTAGTTTGAAGTAAGTGCATTGCTTTGTTGAACACCTTTTAGTCCCTGTGATGCATGTTAAAAGATTCCTTGTACAGTTCTATTACTTCAGTAAAAGTCATTTTCTGAAAAAGATGGCGAAGTGATCTGCTTTCCTTTGTTTCTGCAAAATGACCCCAGGCTGCTCTGCAAATGTAAATGCATGATGTTACATTAATGAGCTGTAGGGAGAAATCATTTGTGCTTGTTTACAGCATATTTATGTCCTTAACTCTTTCGTACACTGGAAGCCTTTATAGTCTAACCATACCTATATGCATATTAAACATTAAACAAAAAGTATTTACACGTATTTTAATTGCTGGTTGGTGATTTGGCTTAATAACATTACAAGTGGAAACTGTCCTTATGACATTCATAGAATCACAAAATGTTAGGTTGGCAGGGGCCTCTGGAGATCATCAAATCCAACCCCCTTGCTCAAAGCAGGGTCACCTAGAGCAGGTTGCTCAACACTGCGTCCATTTAAACTTTGGCTGTATTCAGGGATAGAGACTCCACAGGCTCTCTGGGCAACGTGCTCACACTCACAGGAAAAACGTTTTTTCTGGTGTTTGAGATTTCCTGAATTTCAGTTTTTGCCCATTGCCAATTGTCCTGTGACTGGGCACCACGACTCTGGCTGTGTTTTCTTTATACCCTCCTATCAGGTATTTACACATATTGATGAGATCCCCCTCAGCCTTCTCTTCTCCAGGCTGAACAGTCCCAGCTCGCATAGTCTCTCCTCGTACATTAGGTGCCTCAGTTCCTTCATCATCTTAGTGGCTCTTCGCTGAACCTGCTGGACCTATCACGCCAGATGCGTCTCACCAGGGCTGAGCAGTTTACTTTACTGGGTGGCTAGTCTGATTTTAATTGACCACACTAGTTTCTTAAGAAGCCTTTTACAGTTTAAGTATAAGCCTACAACAATTTATTTCCAAATGTATAGCTATTCGCACTGCTCGATGAGTTGATAATCGAATGAATAGGGTAGACAGTCCTTCATATGGTGTGTTGCCAAAGTTGCGAGAGGCATGGGAGGGGTTCACATATTTTTGTTTTGTTTTTACTGCCAGCTGCCATACTGCTGTGGTGTTTAAAGACAGTGCCAAATCGGGGTTTTAAAGGTTCTCTTATAATTATATCAGATAGAGAAAGGGCAGGGCATGCTTTAACACTGAATCCTTCCTTATTCATTTAGAGCCTGGCTTGAGTCTTGAGAAGTTTAACACCTTGCAGAACTGCCTTCCTAGCAAGGCCTGTACTGCCCTGGCCGTACACACTCGTGCTCATGTTCTCATTCTTCCAGTAGACTATGATATTTCAAAATGTGTTATTGGTTCTCAGGCATGGAATTAACCCCATATTCCCTAAGTTATCTAGTGACTTTTTAAAAGTGATTTAAATAATAATACTCATATCCTCATTGAGCACTGTGTTACCTTAATTGCTTTGAGTTTCTTTTTTCTTTAAAAGCATTAAGTATCTATGGTGAAACACYAGCAGCTTATTGTTCCCCAGTTATTTGACCTATATGCAGGACAATTAATTGAAAAATTTACCATTGTGATGCCTAAGGTACAGGCTGTGATAATGCTGAGCGTGACAGTAGGAATTTGATCAAGGAAAGGCATGCTGGAGAGCTAGAAAGTCTCTCTGAATAGGTATCCAAGGTTGGATTCCTAAATCCCCTTGTCCTTAGCTTCCTAGGCAGCTATTTGCTACTCCTCTTCACTAGATATTTTCCACTAGATAGTTTTCTTTACTCCAAAACCTTTATTTCACTAGTAGCAGATGTTTCCAAAGTGACAGGAAGCTCTCTAACTCTTAGCATTCCTTCTTCTCTAATGCCAGTTAAAGGCAATCTAAAAACCAGTCATCACCTCTCTTACCTCTCATTTACTGTAATATCCTCCCACGTGCTCTGACAAATCTTTTCACAAAAACTGCATACTTTCTAGGCATTCTTACAAATCAGGAAATTGCACGGGTGCAACTTGTACAAGTTTCTCATTCTCTTTTTGAATGTCTCCGGTGACTTCCCTTTTCTACTTTATAAAGCAAAGTGATCTAGTCTTCACTTAATGATCCCCCTTAAGCTACTAAACCAAGCCTTTTTATTCTCAGATACTGCTAAGGCGTTAACTTCCATTTCTATTCTGACAATACTACTAACTTCTTCAATAGCTATTTCCCATATTTTCAAAAAACACATTATGCTTTCTCCTATCCTGCCTGCTATTTTTGAAATGACAGACAACCACAGGGCTGTTTTAGTGTATTCCTCCAAATCTCACCATGGAAGTCTTGACATCTTGAGTAACTCATACAGTATGAGCTCTGGTAATAGATTTTTCATAACTATTTTCTTATACTCTGCGTTGACGTATCCTGTGTTCTCTTATTTTTCCCCAAGTACATGATATTTTTTGCACACGTACTGTTGTCCTGGATGAGCAAAATGATCTAGCCACTGAACTAGCATGAGCYGATATGATGTTGTGCTGTAAAAATGCATTTTGGCAAATCTTTGAGCCTGTTGTTCATTCAGTTTCTTGCCCTCTGAGTTAGTTTGACATTTCTGGCAGCCAGTCTATCTGTCTTGA
Source organism: Oceanodroma leucorhoa (assembly GCA_030449065.1). Classification (NCBI taxonomy): domain Eukaryota; kingdom Metazoa; phylum Chordata; class Aves; order Procellariiformes; genus Oceanodroma; species Oceanodroma leucorhoa. The sequence goes on along the minus strand of JASVER010000005.1, from coordinate 4,705,071 downwards.
ATTATTTTGTATACACAGCTAGGTATAATATCTGAAATAAAGCATATCTGCATAACCTCATCTTCTTATGCAGTAATTGCTGCCTTTCTTTGTGCATACAGAGAGCTCATATAGAAACCGTATTACAAAAAAAAAAAACACTCTTGGACATGGAAAACTGTCTTATACTTGCTGAACACTTAAGTTTCTTGTTAAGGAAGGTTTGGTCACACCACATTAAGTATGTGACCTGATATCTGTCTTTTAATTACCCCACACAAAGCTAGACATTTGGGGTGTCTCTCTAGCTTTGTTTTCCACCCATTTTTCTCAGTAGAAGTTGGGGAAATGCACTCAACTACATATCAAAGTACACATGCTGCATAACTGTGTTTGGATGCCCTCCTAAATGCATTGCCAGATAATCCATTCACAGGTGTGATATCACTTACTTAGTTTTCATGGTAACTTGAAGAACATCTTGCAGAGTGTGAAGACATGGTAACAAAAATGAGGCATGGGTTGCTTTTTGAAAAACTATTTTTGAATGAACAGGATGACATATGTCCGAGAGAGATCATATTCCTGTCTCCTTTTCAAAAACAGAGAAAAACCCCCAGGAGTCTCTTCACACTTTGATGCCACTGTAGTTGCGGAACAGTGGAGCATAAGCCATGGGCTGTGGAAAAGAATAAATGTAAGTAAGTGGAGGGAAATGGAAGAGGAAGTACCACAGCCATAAAAGGAAAGCAAAAACCACATTGTATTGCTAGCCAAAAGGTCCACTAGAAAACAGTAAATGAAATCACATTCTGCACACAAATAACATGCAAATGTTAATATGCATTCAGCATTGCACTGTTAGCAGGGGGTGTGTGTGAAAGGTTTAATCTAAACAGCTTCAGCATTTAAGATGTTATTTAGTATTATTGTTATTTCTTAACTTTGAACAGAAACTGCAGATTGCCTATATGGAATTACTTGCCTCTCAAAGCACCCATATCAAACATTCATGGAGTCATTTAATATCCTTTCATGCCTGTGATTTCAGATAATAGCTGTTTGTGATATTTTTGAGTCTAGCTAACGTATTGTATAACAAACCCCTAGGGCAAATGGTAGTGCACCTTTCATTGAAAATATGATAAATGTGGTATGATTTGGTTTGGCTCCATCATTGAATCAACATCATTTTTAACTATCTCACATTTTCTTAATTGAGCATATCAGCTTCCCTCACACACAGAATAAGGTACCCAAAGCATATATTCAGTCTTCTGTAAGCTGGCCACTTAGGAAGATAGATCCTTTATAGTATGTTACTGCCCGTCGTGACAGCTCTTCAAGTTTTTATGTGAAGTCAGGTACTGCTTTTTCTGAAGGACAGATTATCTGAAAAGGTGGACCACTGAAACATTAAAAAGTGGAAGTCCTCATGCTTCTATGAAAGCTTTCAAGAAAATTGAAGGCAATGTTCAAAAGCTGTCAGTTTATGAATCACAGAGAAAAAATATTTCATAACTACCCCCCCAAGTTGCAGCAAGAAGACTGAGATGCTAACTCTGGATTTCTTAACAAGGTAAATGTCTACAAGGAGCTTTTTCTTATGGGCAACATTTTATCTTTTATGCAGTTGATCATATTACAAACTTGGGGTGGTAAAGGATTATGTTGCAACAAAGTTCTTAAGAGTACCTGTAGTGAGTTGGTGGCAAATCCAGTGCAGTTTGAAGGAGCAGAGCACACGCATCCTTTACAGCCAAGCAATCTCTGCTGGCTCCAGGGGTAAATCACAGAGCCATCATTCTGTTACTTCCTCCTGGATTTGGAGGATTCGCACATAGTGTTCTAGCTAGGAACACTGTCTCTAATTTCAAATATATTTTGCCAAGATTATGGGTATTGACGTGGAGCCTTTTTTTGCCGTCTTGCAAGACGTGTCGTTTAGATTCTTGAATGGAATAATGGAAAGAGTCCATTCAGCCAACAAAACCAGGGTTAGAAACCCTGGGTTAGTTTATCACAATACTTTTAAGCTATTTCAACCTATGACACCCAAGATTATATTCAACCAAGCTGATCTTTGGGATACAGACTTATGAGATTTGTTTTACGGAAACAGTGTGTGCACTCAGATCTTGAAGCATTCCAGAATCTCTGAAGAGTCCAGATTGTTCTTAACATTCATGCCAAGTTATCAACAATTTAGAAAACAGTTGCCAAAGGTCATCCCAACTACAGCTGTTTGGAAACACAGAGGGGTTTATTGATCTGTCCGTTTGCATAGCACTTTAAGAAAAAATTAAAACGTCGTGGAAATAAAGACCATGACAGAAGTTGATCATGACTTGGCCAAAGGG